>CM040246.1:201012350-201412350 GCA_022545495.1 Chrysanthemum lavandulifolium | reverse complement strand
TAGTCCTTTCCAATTACATTTTTAACGACCGTTAGTCCATTACATTTAATTACTTAACGTCCGTTATATATTATTTCGTGTAATTAATAAATAAATATAACATTTACATTTAATTATTAATTTTAATTCTCATACGCAAAGTGTGCAATCCCGTGGTCTCGAGTTCGATCCTAATTCACGACTACTAATTTATATCTATAAAACCAACATGTCTTGCATCACATGTAACATATATCTTAGGTCTAAGGACTTGAAGATAGACCACTATTTCATGATTTACTATTTGACGCCGATTCATATAGTATATCTTGCGTTTAGGTCACTTCAATATTTATCTACAATAAATACATAAGAATTTGGTTTCAGCATATATTCATCAACGTGAATATATATTTTTATCAACAATAAAATATAACAAAAACTTCATATTAGTCTTAATTCGACCTTACACCCATAAGTCGATGACTACAAAGATTTAAAATACTATAATAAAGTATTCGCATATTAAACATGTTACTCCCTCCGTCCTAAAATTATTGTCTCCGTTTGATTTTTTCGGTCTTTCTCTTACAACTTTGACCTTAAGTATTTTTGTTAGTATTATATAATACTTGATGCAAAATATATGAATGGATTAGGTTTTGAAATGTATTTTCATTGGTATAATTTTCATCAACTATTGTATAACACAAACAAAAATATTTAAGGTCAAAATTGAAAAAGAAAGATCGAAAAAGTCAAACAGGGACAATAATTTTGAGAGGGAGGTAGTAATATGGAACTTAGTTAATAATAAAGATAAAAGAACATATGCTATATATTTCTTTTACTCAATTAGGAAACTGATTCATAATGTTCCATTATCAAATTATATTCTAAAGGTACTTATCAGACCTTATGCCATAGTCTATTGCTGATACTTGAGTCAACTGACTCAGGTTCAAGTCTCATCATTGGCATTTGCTTTATACTGGTACCTACTTCCGCAAAACTTATGAACACACTAGAGAGACTTTGTCAAATAAGAGCTCAGGGGTCCGAGTCTTGGCTAGTGCTCACTCCAGTTGGTGCCCCACTAGGCCAGGAGAGTTGTCGGAGCTATTCCTTGTGGGGTGGACAATGGTTGGTGCCAAAAGACACCCGAGGTCAGGGTGTTCCCGCCAATCTATACCTTTTTTGGAATATAACGACAGTTGCAGACTTATAGTGAAGTCGCATCTGTTAAGAGATTTTGAGAACTCTTATTGCCTTTGTCAACTTTACAAACACAGTTGTAACTTGCGAAAGGAGTGTTAGTTCTTCCTATTGAACTTTGAGTTCATAGGAAATTAGGATTCACATTTTGTTCCAATAAATGCGTACCAGGATTCCAGTTGAAATTGATATTTCCCTAATTTAACTTGCACATTTTTTTTATTAAGAAGTAGTTCTTATATCTTGTATTTTGATAAGATTTTTAAAGCTTATTAATATAATTCTTTTCCTCATCAGGGTGAAGAAATAGTCTTCTACTAATCGAGTATTGTCTCGACTAGTTAGGAAAATTAAGCATCATTCGATCACTTTAAAGAATCAAGCATCATCTCTGTGGGAAACTAGAAGGGGGTTGAATAGTTTTGCCAATTAAAACTTCCTTTTAAACTATTTAGATTGACTTATGTCAATCTATTTAGGTAAGAAGCACAAAACCACAACACAAGTATTTATAGTGGTTCGGCTACAAGGACACCTTCCTTGCCCTACTCCACTCCCCGAGTCACCTACTAGAGAGTTCTTCGTAAACACTACACCAATCTCCTTATGGCGGAGAAGCCTTCACAACGTCGCTTAACCTTTTTCCGGTACAAAGCTAAATACCGAGTTCCTTCACACCAAGGCGAACCACACCTAACACAACGTCGCCTACCCTTTATACGGTGTTAGGCTAACCACCGAGTTCTTTCACACCTTAGGAGAACTAATCCTATCACAACGTCGCCTACCCTTTATTAGGTACTTAGCTAAGCACCTAGTTCTTTCACTCCAAGGTGAACTACACCTTCACAACGCCGCCTACCCTTTATTAGGTACTAGGCTAAGCACCTAGTTCCATTGCAATTGAGGAACTACTACCACACTACACCAACTCCAAATCCCAAAGGAGATCTACTCCTTTACAACATCATCAAGGATATCAATATCCTTGGATCTAATACTAGTCTATCTTGTACATCGAAACACACCATATTGAATGTATATCTAAGGCACCTTTCACTAATGCCTTTGACTAGATCTACAAGACACCTTTCACTAATGTCTTGTGTCTTCACTTCTAAGCACCTTTCACTAATGCTTCTTTGTCTTGACTTCTAAGCACCTACCACAAGTGCTTATCCTATAGACGATAGATACCCTTCACTAATATCTTCGTCTTGACACTTGAGACATCTTTCACTAATGTCTTCAACACTACACTTCTTTGAAGAAAGAAAGAGATCATCAACAAGAGGACTTCAATAGCCTTGATGATGAGGAAGCATGGCAACTCATGGACTTGAGCTTGCTCGACTTCAAAGGTGGTGATCTTGCCTTTAAGAGGAACCTAGAAGATCACACAAAAACAAAACTACAAACATAGATCTCTTGGATCTAAGGTTAGTGAGATTTAACTCAGGGGAGAAAGTGTGTTAGAAAAGGGTTGAAAAGATTGAGAGATAATGAAAAAATGGCTCACTATTTATAGAGAAAATTCTCTACTGTTCCCCGGATCCCACGGATCCCTTCCACAAGGGATCCGGCTAGCACAAAGCTAGGGATCCGTGGAACGCTCATCTTTACCCATGGGTATTTTTGATTATGGGTCATGGGTCATGGGTTGATCCATGGTTTTCTTTCTAGACACAATGAACTTTGTTAAGTGGTATAAATAAAACCATGAGTTATGGGTCAAAAACCATTTGCTAGTTTTTACCTATTTAGTATATACTTGTTTTTACCCATTTTAGTATATACTTGTTTTTACCAATTTTAGTGTATACTTAGTTAAGTATATGTTAACCCAATATGTAAACACTAGTTGTTATACATATGTATATCTAAAGCATAAAAACAATTGTACTTGTTTTAGTGTTTTATGTGAAAGCGTAAGTGTGTTAGAAAACTATTAGTTCAAACCATTTACGTATTTTATTTGTTTCGTTAAAATGACCTTACTTTTGTTATCGACAAAACATTAGAAGATCGTAAAATATAAATAAACGTTTTTACGGCTTATTTGTGTTAACAATCTCCCCCTTTTTGTTGATGTCAAAACATAAAATTATTTTAAGGAAAAGCTAAAATTCGTAAGAGTTTGAATTTGTAGTTTTTACTTTCTTCTCCCCTTTTTTGTCGAAACAAAAAGAGCTTTGAAAGAAAGCAACACTTTGTTTTTAAGAAAAATGTGTGAAAATAGAAAAGAAATAAGAAATAAAAATCAAGTAACGGAAAGGATCTCGTCGTTACTCCCCTTGACGAGTCCATCCCTAAGTAAGGCGTCAAGAAAGTAATGCTAATCTAGTTCATTTGCAAATTTTGCAAAGATTACGTCTATGTGACGGTGTGCTCCCCTAGATGATTGCAAATTTGCAAAGGGATGTCATAAAATGTAAACCTAAGATTGCAAGTAATTTGCAATGTATTGTTTTGACACCAAGCTCCCCTAGCTTTAGGGTGTCAAATTCTTCTTATGTTAATTGAATATCTACAAAACAAAGGTTAGAAAACAAGTATAATGCACAATTTCCTGCATATGTGATCCAAGTTAGTAGAAAACTAGTTCCCTGTTTCACGGATCCCGCGATTCCCTCCTAGTAGGGATCCGTCTAGGCAATTCTGAGGGATCCGTCTGGCTGATAAAATCAGCAAAGGTGATATAACAAGTAATGTTATCACATAAATGAGATATGAATACCAAGTAATCATATGCTCAACAAAATAACAAGTAGCATGTAAATCCATTTAATAAAACAAGAGTTATGATATACATGATTCTAAAAATAAGAAAATAGACAATACATGACTAGGAATTTCTAGACCAACTAACGCTTGATGCTAGGACACCACTAAAATTCTTCTAGCTCAAGTTTTGTTTAGGTTTGATCTCGTCGAAACATTCGAGGAGATGATAGAACATGAAACGTTGGTCTTCTCGTACTTCATGTATCAAACTTTCAACATGTTGACAATGATAGAAATCTTTGTCATGGCTAGGTAGTGGTGGTGAATGAAATGAAATGGCTTGATGCGAAGGATCAAGTGAAGCGGCTTGTGGAGCTTCAAACGATGAAAGGATTGGTGGAGGTGCATTTAAGAATGCCTCGACCAAGAATGATGGTGGTGGTAATGGAGTGTCAACTTCCATATGGTCGGGTGGTTGACTTTGATGATTTCTCATAATCCAAATAGGATTATATGATGGATATGGCGAAAAGGAAGCCGTTGAAAGTGTTGACTCAACACCTTGATTTTGAACCAATATTCCTCCTAATGAGGAGAATGTTGTCGGCGGAAGCGGATGAGACGGCCTAGGAGGCAAGTCCTCTAAATTGTAGAGGTGTGGTGATGATAGTGGGGATGTAAATGAAATAGCTTTAGGAACTAATGGTGATGGTTTAGTGGAGATGATATTGCTTGGCCTAGGAGGTATGGTGGTGTTTGGCATTGGTAGTTTTGTGGGTACAATCATTTTAGGAATTGGTTTGATTAGATGATGAAGGATTCTATCATTTGTTGGCTTGACCGGAGATGATTCGGTTGAAGAGATTTCGTTTACAACACGAACCTTTTTCATGGGTGGTTCTTTGGTGGATAAGTTACTACTTGGGGTTTTCCTCATGATGAGATGATTTCAAGAGGTTGCAAGAGCTGAAAGCTAGGATGAGAGTGATGACTATGGAGGTCCTAACAAGGTGGTTTATAAAGCAAGAGAATTGGTAAGTGCATTCAAGCCTTAAGCCACTAGGATTCATTGGAATGTGATGATTATCATGCACAAGAGTCAATTTCAGAGTTTACACTGATCTAGGAACTCATTTAAGATGAGATGGAGTGTTTGAGTAAGGAAGATGAGTTGAAATGATCTGTTTTAGTAAGATTTGACCTATACTGTCATCCGGATCCCACGGTTCCCTCCTCAGAGGGATCCGTCTAGGCTAATCCTAGGGATCGGCTTTCAAAGAATTATGAAAGAGTGGAAATGATGTTTCTAAGATCTAAGACCTATAACATCTTGAGTGTTTCAGTCTTCCTAAGTGTCTTAAGTGAAGAGGTGCTTAGGTACTTGAAGGTGGTGAGTGTTGTAGCTAATGATTGTCTTTTATGGAAGGATTTGGAACTTTCATGAGTACCAATGAATGAGCAAGGATGACACTATATATGAGAATGTCAATTGAAGCTAAATGATCCTAGAGATCAGGTTGTGACTTTAGGATTGTGTTTTGGAAAATATCCTAAAGGCTTTGAGATGGGAAGACTAGAATTTGATCAACTTTGACCAATTTTGATGTAAGGATGATTATTGACCATAATTGAGAGATTTTCAATGTTTAGATATGAGGGATCATGTGAAAACATGATGTGTGAGTTTTGAGAGCGGAAGAGTGATGGATTTAAAATGAAACGATAGATATTCAAACGCCTTTGAGTATGATCTAGGTGAATTATGAGTAGGAAGGATCTACCTATCTTGATAAGGACTTAATTTTTCCTTTTAAACTGGTGTGAGATGTTCTAATGATGTGTTTGAAATACAATGCTTGCAATTGCATTTTCTGTTTGCCGGATCCCACGGTTCCATAAGTGTAGGGATCCGTCTAGCACAAACATTGGGATCTGTCCATCTGCTCAGCAGAACCTTTACTAAAGGTATGCAATGATCTTGACAATGCATTATATTCCATGATTAGTTAAAAAGGGGTTCTAACACAAAGATATCAAATGTAAGATGTTTTTTTTCATGAAGGAAATAGGATTACATTGATAAAGCACGAATAGAAAAGGATTGATCCTATTTGAAATACTACTAAGTTCCTTGAGTGTTTTCGCTAGATGGATCATCAAATGGTTGATGAGTGTTGGCGGATTCAGGAATGAAGAACGTCTTCATGAGGGAAATGTTCAGCGGTTCCATCATCTTGTTCACAAGTACGTGCAACGGACTTTGAAATTGAGGATGAAAGTGTATGACATTATGATAGAGGTGCGTCAAGAACATTCCATATGGAATGAGTTTGTTCTTGGAGCTTTGAAGATTTACAATTTGCCTTGCGAAGAAATAGGCGAGATTGTACGGTTGTTGTGTTAGCAAACAATACAACATGTGAGCACAACAAGCGGGAAGGATTTCTTGATTTCCCCTAAGACTCCAAACATTTTCACGTAGGATGAGAGCAAGAGGCTTGTACTCTTCTCGGATATCCCGTGTATGGATAATATTGGGATTGGAGTGATGAGGTTTGCATATCATGCGAATCAAGTCTTCCGGGGAAGGTATGTGAGAGAAATATGGACTATTTTCTTCACGAAAGTTGAAGAGAGAATCAAGAGACCAATCTTCCGTGAAGGCACATTGTCCATGATTTGAAATTCGGAGGATGTGAGCAAAATGCCCAAGGGTTAAAGTAAATTTTTGGTTTTTGATATAAAACCAAAGAGATAGAGAACAATCCTCGTTACGAACGAGTTCGACTTGACGAAAAAATTCCAATACAAACCTTGGACATATTTTCTCGTTAATTTCGAGAAGACATTCCAATCCCATGGTTCGGAAGGAGGTATTGATACCTTCTTCGAATTGTAGAGAGGTGTCTACAATACGTCCTTCATGGAAGCGACGAGTTTCGAGATTGTTGAACCCACGAACATGATTGCCAGGTGTGTTAGGTTCAAGAGAGATGTTTGGAGTGTAGACGCTAGAGAGTGAAGAGTCAAACTCATATACATGCGACATAGTGACACCTATAGGAAAAGATGAGTTAATAGAAAGTGATGTTTGAGATCAACCTATGATTAGCTAACATTATTTATTAGATTTTTATTAACAATGGTTTTTAACAACAATGACACTTAACTCAAGGTTTTGACATTCTAGTAGATTATTATTTTTAGAAAGGTAGTGGTTTTTAATCTTGCATGAAAACTGTTTTCCAGTAGAACGGATCCCACGGTTCCTTTACAAAAAGGATTCGGCTAGTATATTTTCCGGGATCCGTGGATCTGTAGTAGCAGAAACAGATTTGATAAAAATAAAGGTTTTACAGTTTTTATACCACGAAATATGTTCTATCATACATTTTCTTTTAGCATGCATACATGACTTCTAATGTATCACGAAGGAATATGAAACATATAAATCACAAAAAGAAAAACAAATAATAGAGATAACTAGATTATTAGTAATATTGCATTTCAATGCTAAGGATAATACAAAGGATTGGGTATATGATCCCAATGTAGATTAACACCACAAAGTAAATGTCTCCATATGTGAACTTCATCACAGGGAACACAAGTGCGATGAGTGTTAGGGCGATGAGCACGAGTGCGATGTAAACCATGTTGATGACGGATCTTCTTGGTTTCGATTGAGATGGAATGAGGAGGAAGATGAAGTTTTTGAATGAGATAAAATTTTTGAAATTGGAAGATTTGAAAAAATGAGGGTTTGATGAGATGGTCGACGGTGGGAGTATTTATGGGGAAGGAGGAATTTTGAGATTTGTGTTTTGTTTTATTAGAATATATGTTTTTTGGATTAAGTGAGATAAAACACAATTATTATAAACCATGATTTCTAGACGAAGGAGTGACACACTTGTGAGTAAAAGCTTCCTAATGAAGCTTCATGTAAAACATGTGTAAACACGAAATCTACTCAAATAAATGCCTAACAAATAACACTTATTTATTAAACTAATATCATTTAGATATAAGTGGAAAGTCATACCTCGAATGCACTTAGGAATGTCTTTACAAATGACACAACAAATGTCACTTAGACGATTCCCGTTCCTTTGCGTTTAAGATACCTTCTTAAGGAAGGTATTCTTGTTACCAAGCGACTTCTAAAGCTTGGTGGGTATGAGCTTTGACTAATCAACATGACAAGGAAGATTAGTACAATTAAATGAAAAAGAAAATAAGAAAAATGTTGTTTATCAAGTCAACATCCAAACATATAGTTTTTGAAAGAAAAAAAAATGGTGTTTGTTTTTATGAAAAACCTTCTTTGTAGTTTTCAAATAACTATGGATCGTATCAAGTTTTTAAAGTACAATATGCTTCAAGAAACTTGGTAACGAAGCTCTGATGCCAATTGTGGAAAACTAGAAGGGGGTTGAATAGTTTTGCCAATTAAAACTTCCTTTTAAACTATTTAGATTGACTTATGTCAATCTATTTGGGTGTGTGTGTTGGATGTTGATAAACAAGCATATAAAGATAAGTAATGAGAAGATAAGGGTAAGAAGCACAAAACCACAACACAAGTATTTATAGTGGTTCATTACAAGGACACCTTTCTTGCCTACTCCACTCCCGAGTCACCTACTCGAGAGTTCGTAAACACTACACCAATCTCCTTATGGCGGAGAAGCCTTCACAACGTCCCTTAACCTTTTTCCGGTACAAAGCTAAATACCGAGTTCCTTCACACCAAGGCGAACCACACCTAACACAACGTCGCCTACCCTTTATACGGTGCTAGGCTAACCACCGAGTTCTTTCACACCTTAGGAGAACTAATCCTATCACAACGTTGCCTACCCTTTATTAGGTACTAGGCTAAGCACCTAGTTCTTTCACTCCAAGGTGAACTACACCTTCACAATGTCGCCTACCCTTTATTAGGTACTAGGCTAAGCACCTAGTTCCATTATAATGGAGGAACTACTACCACACTACATCAACTCCTAATCCCAAAGGAGATTTACTCCTTTACAACATCATCAAGGATATCAATATCCTTGGATCTAATACTAGTCTATCTTGTACATCGAAACACACCATATCGAATGTACATATAAGGCACCTTTCACTAATGCCTTTGACTAGATCTACAAGACACCTTTCACTAATGTCTTGTGTCTTCACTTCTAAGCACCTTTCACTAATGCTTCTTTGTCTTGACTTCTAAGCACCTACCACAAGTGCTTATCCTATAGACGATAGATACCCTTCACTAATATCTTCGTCTTGACACTTGAGACATCTTTTACTAATGTCTTCAACACTACACTTCTTTGAAGAAAGAAAGAGATCATCAACAAGAGGACTTCAATAGCCTTGATGATGAGGAAGCATGGCAACTCATGGACTTGAGCTTGCTCGACTTCAAAGGTGGTGATCTTGCCTTTAAGAGGAACCTAGAAGATCACACAAAAATAAAACTACAAACATAGATCTCTTGGATCTAAGTTTAGTGAGATTTAACTCAGGGGAGAAAGTGTGTTAGAAAGGGGTTGAAAAGGTTGAGAGATAATGAAGAAATGGCTCACTATTTATAGAGAAAATTCTCTACTGTTCCCCGGATCCCACGGATCCCTTCCACAAGGGATCCGGCTAGCACAAAGCTAGGGATCCGTGGAACGCTCCTCTTTACCCATGGGTATTTTTGGTTATGGGTCATGGGTCATGGGTTGATCCATGGTTTTCTTTCTAGATACAATGAACTTGGTTAAGTGGTATAAATAAAACCATGGGTTATGGGTCAAAAACCATTTGCTAGTTTTTACCTATTTAGTATATACTTGTTTTTACCCATTTTAGTATATACTTGTTTTTACCCATTTTAGTGTATACTTAGGTAAGTATATGTTAACCCAATATGTAAACACTAGTTGTTATACATATGTATATCTAAAGCATAAAAACACTTGTACTTGTTTTAGTGTTTTATGTGAAAGCGTAAGTGTGTTAGAAAACTATTAATTCAAACCATTTACGTATTTTATTTGTTTCGTTAAAATGATGTTACTTTTGTTATCGACAAAACATTAGAAGATCGTAAAATATAAATAAACGTTTTTACGGCTTATTTGTATTAACAATCTCGATCTGAGAGATTTAGATTTTGGTATAACAACTAGAATCTTGTGAGTTAAGAATATACCTTTCATATTAAAGTGTATTTTTTACGGTAATCTAGAGTGTCTAATTCCAGACTTGCTCGTGTCTCTTCTTTATGCTCAAGACATATGATATATCTATGTTAAGCACAAGATTTATGTGAGTATTACATTTACCCAAAAATATAATGTGCTTATTCACATATGTTCCTACTCATTTAATGTGATTAAATGACTAAATCATTTCTAATCACATCAGAGTCCATGGTTCTGATTCATGTTAAGAAACTTTCATGAGAATCTTCGAAAGATTCATTGTATGTACTTTGACATCATATTATTATGTCAATTTGATCTATCAATATATAGAGGTGAGATCAATAGAAAACATATCCAATATAAAAACAAACCATAAGATCTCAACCATCTATCTTCTTTTCATCTAATGGATGAGATGAAAACAAAAATTAACAAAAGAAGGGTAAAAATGTAATTCTATAAAAACCCACTTTCCACATTTTTTTAAAAAACATATCTTGCAAACGGTAAATTTTCAAGTTACAAAAAATACACCATCGCGACGAGAAAAAAATCGTCTTTCTAAAGATATGCACTTTTATATACTTTCGACGAATTTTTTTTCAAAATTTTCGTGCAGAAAAATCACACGTGATCCGTAAAAAAATCACATGTGATTTGTTTTTTTAAAAAAAATCACAAGTGATCCACCAAAAAATCATAAATGATCCACCAAAAGAACCACATGTGATTTTACAAGTCACATTCGATCTTTAGAGTAATAAATCACATGTGATCTTTAATTTCAAATCAATTTATTCCTTCATTTTATAAAACAAATTCTTGAAATCACGTGTGGTTATGTTATTTATTTTTTTGCTCTGTTATGAAAAAATGTAAATTACGCGTGATTCAGTTTTTATTTAAAAATGAGTAAATCACAAGTGATTCACTTTCAAAACATAATTTAATGTAAAATCACATGTGATTTGCGGTAAATCACATGTGATTTATGGTAAATCACATGTGATTTGAGGTTAAATCACATGTGATTTGGGGTAAAATCACATGTGATTTGAGGTAAAAAAAATACACCTAAGATCAACACATTCATATCAATCAATAAACTGAACACATTCATATCACTTGTGATTATGTTTTTTGTGTTTTGTCATAAAAAAATGTAAATCACGTGTGATTTACTTTTTGCTCTTATAAACTGAACACATGTGATTATGTTTTAATTTAGAAATAAGTAAATCACACGTAATTATGTTTTTCTGTGTTTTGTTACGGAAAAATGTAAATCATGTGTGATTTACTCTTTGTTGTATAAAATGAAACACATATGATTCTATTTTAATATAAAAATGTGTGAATCATACGTGATTGTGTTTTTTTATTGTGATTCCTGTGTAAATTACACGTGATTTGTAAAATCACATGTGATTCCTTTAATGAATCACATATGATTTACCAAAAATCACATGTGATTTGTTAAATACCTACTTGTTATTTCTGAAGGTTGCGTTAAATGATACTATGTATCTAAACAGAACAAAAATATAATCACGTGTGATTTACTTCTAATTAATACAATAATATTTACAATTGGAACAACATACATTAAAATCAAAGTTCTACTTAATTGAGTGAAAAAATAACTTCTATACACAAGTGTTACTCCATTTTAAGCTCCAAATACCAACAAAAAAGAGATAAAAAAATACATTGACTAAAGTGTTAAATGTATACTTTCAAAATAGTTGATAACGCCCCAAAATTGTCATACAATTTAAAGGTTCTAAATTACTAAAAGTGTTTTGATAACGCCCCAAAATTGTCATACAATTTAAAGGTTCTAAATTACTAAAAGTTTATCTTTCATGGTATACCACCTGCTAGTATTTCACTATGTAGTTTTTAGAAAATCATATTTAACGCATTATCTTTTATTTAAATATTCTAAAGAACTGATAATAAAGTGGGAGTGGGCTTAACTACAAACAAACGGACCTCACTTTCACTATGATCTAGTCAACTTTTTACTTCATACTTTCCAATAAACCAAACAACTTGAAATCAGATTCAAGAATTAAATACACTCTGGCTGTTGATAACCTGACGAAAATGAAAGAAAGAGAATATTGGTTGTTCATTTTGATTTGTTTGATTTCACCGCAGCAAAAATATTTCTGATAGACCGAGATTTCATCACAGCAACAAGATTTTCGATAGATCGGTAAGCGAGTGACATGACATCGCTAATGATAACAACAAAGAATAAAATTATTGGAAAGAGATTTGGTTGTTATTTTAGTTTTGAAAAGGTTTGAATATGATGAAGATGAGATATTTGATGAGAGTAAGAGAGAGATAAAGTGTTTGTGTGTGAAAAAGTGTGAGTTGGAAAGGGTGGGGTTGTATAATTACAAAAATGCCCTTTCGTCTTTTAATAAGGATTAATCTACTCCGTCAGATTTTAAATAATTGGATGGTGGAGATTGAAGCATTTGTTCTTTAGATAATTTATGTTCTGTATAGAACTTTTGTCTCTATATAGATAGATGATTCAAATGATATATGTACATATGTATATGTATTTGATTGAGAATTTCAGAGATTAGAAATGAAGTTGAGAATAGAAATTCAGAGAAATGAATTTGATTGAGAATTTATACAAATTCTATTGTTTGGTAACATCGAAGAAATTAAACAGAGAGATGAATAAAAGAAAATCTATTTTGTTTACTGGATAACAATAGAGAAATAAAAACCAAATTTCTTACATAATCAAATCAGTTTACCTGTTTGTTCATAATCATTTATTAAAATCTTGCAAAACTAAAAATTAAAAAATCTTACAAGACTATAATCAAAAAGTAAACAAATGGAAGTACAAACAAGTAACTTCACCAAACTGAAATAACCTTTTGACTTTTCTTGCCGACTTGTTGATCACTTTTGCAAGATAATTTGTCACGAAGAGGAGTTTTGAAAAAGATATGCATAATTTTGTGATGACTAAACAACACCCATTGATTAATTATAGAACTTTGTTGGTCTTCAATTGAGATCTGTCCACGAATGAAATATGGGAGTTGACCTTGGTGGAAATCAAATCGAGATCTGTCAACAAAAGAATCAAAACCAAAACTACGAACCATATAGAGATTCAAGTGAAGGATAAAAGAGACCTTGGCAAGGGATAAGCACTATAAGAGATCGGGGATGGTGGGTTTCTCAATCGTCAGAATAGCCAAAAAGAGTATGTGAATATGGTTTAGAGTTTTAGACATTCTCAAGTGGAGTAACTTTCATCACATGTGAAAAACGCGTCAGTATAGCTTTTATACTATTGTTTAAAGATGGGTGAAAGCTAAAGAACGCATGACGTGATTTTGAGAACTGTCGATATGCATAGCAATTTTGAAAATTACCGTTATGCATAATATATTTTCAAATTTAGAACAATGTCACATAATATGACGGTAACTAACAAGTTACGGTCACAAACTTTCAAAATGAGCGAAATGGTCCACGTGACTTGCGTTGACTTTCACAGGTCATCTCTTGACTTTATTTTCGGTTAAAAAGTTTGATAATGGTCCTTATGGTCATTAACTTTCGATTTAGTCCGTTTTCGTTTTCATCCGTTTTTGTCGGTTTTCTTACGTTTTGTCCATTTTTCAACGTTTTTATCGGTTTCATCCGTTTTGGCCCTTTTCTTTCACTTTTGTCCGTTTTATCCGTTTTTCGTTTTATCATTTTCTTTCGTTTTTTGCTTTTCATCGTTGTTTTACGTTTTGTTCGTTTTTCGTACATTTTAATTCGTTTTGTCCGTTTTCTTACATTTGTCCGTTTTCTTACGTTTTGTACTATTTCAACATGTTAAAATTTTTTCCAAAAGAAAAAAAATTTCGAGAAAAAAAATTAGAATTTTTTCATAAATTTGAAAAATAAATAGGAAAATTAAAATTCGAAAAAAATTAAAATTCGAAAAAAATTTCAAAAAAATTGAATAAAAAATATTTTTCAAATATTTTTAAAAAAAATTATTTTTCAAATATATTATTTTTTAAAAAAATCTTTAAAAAAAAATATTTGAAAATTTTGAAAATAAAAAATTTCAAATTTTTTTTTTAAGATTTAAAAAAATATATATATATTCGAAAAATATTTTTTTAAAAAAAAATATTTGAAAAGTATTTTTTTTATTCAAATTTTTTTTAAAAAATCTTAAAAAAAATTTGAAATTTTTTATTTTCAAAATTTTCATATATTTTTTAAAGATTTTTAAAAAATAATACATTTGAAAATATTTTTTTAAATATTTGAAAATATTTTTTATTCAAATTTTTTTTGAAGTTTTTATTCAAATTTTTAATTTTTTTCAAATTTTTTTAGGAAAATTTTTTTCCTATTTATTTTTCAAAATTGCGAAAAAATTCCAATTTTTTTTTGGAAAATTTTATTCCAAATTTATTTTCTTTTTGAAAATATTTCAACATGTTGAAATAGTACAAAAACGTAAGAAAACGGACAAATGTAAGAAAACGGACAAAACGAATTAAAACGTATGAAAAACGAACAAACGTAAAACAACAGATGAAAACAGTAAAAGCGAAGAAAAAGACAAAACGTATGAAAACGGATAAAACGGACAAAAATGTAAGAAAAGGGCTAAAACGGATGAAACCGATAAAACGTAAGAAAACGGACAAAACGTAAGAAAACCGACAAAACGGTGAAACGAAAAACGGACTAATCGAAAGTTAATGACCATAAGGACCATTATCAAACTTTTTAACCGAAAATAAAGTCGAGGATGACCGTGAAAGTCAACGCAAGTCATGTGGACCATTTCGCTATTTTGAAAGTTTGTGACCGGTAACTTGTTAGTTATCGATCATATTGCGTACATCGTTCTAAATTAAAATATATGCGTATAATGGTAATTTTCAAAATTGCTACATCATCGGTAGTTCAAAAATCATCATGCGTGTCTTTACTTTCACCCTTTAAAGAATAGATAAAATATGAATTCTCCGTCCATCCTTCTTTTCCATATCAAAAGGTGAAGAATTTGGTTACATGTAAATTTGTTTCTCGAGAATTCCAAATTCTCCGTTTTTTTTATTTCTTTGGCGTACCAAACTAAAGAATTCAACTCATTTCCTTTTCTCTTACCTCATTTCTTTATACCAAACACACCCTTAGATCCTTAGTTAAGAAATATTCCATAAGTCTAAGACGCAATGTCTTCAATTTTTTAAATTAATTTATTAATATGTCATCAAGATATAAGAATATTACTAGCATTTAATGCTTCTAATTTTATGAGTGGATTTAATGTAATAAAATACTTGATAGTAAAGAAACCAAGGCTGTCAAGATCGCGATCCCGCGTAGGATCGTTTTTGTCTTTACAAGATCGAGATCGTAGGATCGGATCGCGATCCTACGATCTTACCGATTTGTCATAGTTTGTAAACAAATGATAAGCGAGTCAAACTGCTTTTACATTTCTACTCAACGTCAAAATAATTTCATATAATATCATTTGAAAATGACAAAGTTCAAATTTCAAACACCAAAGTAATAATAAAACACAAAAAATAAGTTTCAATCGTTAAATTAACTATTTAACGGAATAATATTACATAACATGAGTTCTAAATGTCTCAAAACTTACGAGCCATTTACATGATTTCAAGGAAAGATACATTTCATTAGAGGCATTCCAAAACATACCTTTTAATTAATTTAATCACGATGAACTAAAGTAAATTGAATTCTTGAACACTTTTAGACTATAATCTATTTAGAAAAGTAGAAAACTATGTATAAACTATAATTTATTTAGAAAATAAAACAATAGTGGTTTACTTGTTAGACATTAGTAAAACACGTTTATTTTTGGCTAAGCAAGTGAGATAGATTAAAAGATAGAAAAGTTTAAAAAAAAAAAAAAAAAAAAAAAGTTGACTCGGATCGCGTGGCGATCCCACGATCTTACGTGCGATCCCACGATCTTACTTACGATCCTACCACATATGCGATCCTACCACGATCCTGCGATTTTAGCTAGTAAACACGTGAACTCATACGATCTTACGAGTTTCTGCGCGATCTAATGACCTGAAAGAAACATTTCATTAATTTTTTTAGGACAAATGATAAAAAAAGTATTATACTTGACACAATTTGTTTTGTGGGTATGAACAAAATTTTTTCTTTTGTGGTCTATACTTTCAAATTCATCCTCTTTAGGGTATTTTGCGAATTTTTTGACATTTTGCCCTCTTACTAATATAAATTTTTTTTTCCAAGAGCAAAATGTCACATATTACCCTAAAGAGGATGAATTTAAAAGATATAGACCTACAAAAGCAAAAAAATTTGTTCACTACCCACAAGAAAGAAATGATTTACAATATGATACTTTTTAATAAATTTTTTTTTTTTTTTTTTTTTTATTATATACATAGTCAATATTTGATATTCATCATGAATAATCATTTATCTCTCACAGCTTCACTAAGAAGTAAAGATTAAATTAAATCTCACATTTAATTATTCTTTATGTTGTATTCACATCAGTTAGCCATTCTTAGAGGGGTGGGGTGGGTGTGGTGACAAGCCTCAAACTCTTCATCACTGCCACCTCAACGACACATCAGCATAATGCCTCTACAATTAACCACAACAAACCTCCTCCCTTATAACAAACCTCAAACTCTTCATTTGGGGCCCATCACTACAAATTTATTTTTTTATTCAATTTTCCAAATAAACTAAATTCATTTCATTAAAAATAAAAATACAATACATAAAACAATAATAATAAAAATAAACACGATACGAAAAAAAACGCCACGGGTAAAAAAAATACAACAGATACTAACGGATCGGATCTTCGACATCCCACTTCGGGTAATTTTTCAAAATCTCCCAAACGTGAACATACTTGAACTCCTTTCCACCAAATTGTTCTTTGAAAGTTTAGTTTCAGATTCTCGAGATGAGTGTGGTCATTTGACCACTTCGACCTCGCAAATGTTTGTAAATCGCGTTGAATTTTTGCAATCAACGTTAATCCTCGTCCATTTTACCGTGATTGAATTTTTGATACGATGGTCATCGGTAGTCTGATCATTGAACATATCCATAACGTCGTTCCAAAAAAAAATTCGGAACAGTTATTTTCCATATCTAGAGCTTGCGAAATTTCTATCCAAACTTGCGCAAGCATCATTTTTTCAGACTTGTTCCACTTCGGATCTTGAGACATTGTGTTTTTTTATGAATTGATGCAGATGTGAAAAAATGGTGGTTATAGTTTGTTATTTAAAGGGGTGGTTTTCAAATTCAAATTCAAAAATCAGATTCAAAATTCAAATTCAAATTCAAAATTCAAAATTCAAATAGGAGCGGGATTATGTAAAATTCAAATTCAAATTTAATGGTATACTTTTGATCGGGGTAATTTAAATTCAAAATAAAAATTCAAATTCAAAATCAGATTCAAATAGAAGCAGGATTATTTAAAATTCAAATTTTAAATTCAAACGGTATAGTTTTGAGCGGGATTATATGTGCCTATATATACAACCCTACCAGTCACTAGTTACACACACAACTCACACACAAAAATATATCGCAAAGATTTTTCTCAGCAATTCCAAGTCTACAAAAGTTGCCGGAAACAAGAATTCCAACTTCACCACAGTTTCCTCCAACTAGCTTTCCAACTTCACCACATGTGGAACAATTTCTTCAAGAATTAGATCGCTCCCACTTGGTTTTCAACTAAAGATTTCTCCTTAGATCATTAAGTTGAGTAGCCAGCTTGTTCATATTTGGGTGCAACATATGCAAGTGAAATTTTTATTTGAAATATCATGTCTTATGTGAACTTTCAAAATATAAAACTTGAGGCAACATCCCATGCTATAGCTAGTATCTATAGTATAGCGTCTTTATTAGTTTGAATCATTCTTATGATGCCCACAACATCCTTTTAGGCATAATTTAATTGGAGTGACTAGATCCACTATTAATATGACCATGTTTTATCACAGTTTTGTTTCTCTTCTTATACAATTTATGCATATGACATAGTAAATTCATGAAATGATTTTACAATTCGTTAGGTGATATATAACTTCTCAAGTACTCTAAGTTAATCCTCTTACTTCGATTTAGCAAGGGTTTTTTTTTTTTTTTTTTTTTTTTTTAAATTTCATCAAATATGCAACACATATTTACTCAATCAAGATCTTGAGACCTCCCACTCACATGGGCAGAGGCATTCAAGGATATCTTCTTACTTTGATAAATAACTCATTTGTCAATTAACTCAAGGTTAAATGATCTCAAAATTCCGTCCTTCGGAGTTTTCTAATGTGTTACTTGTTTAAGTAGGTACGATCACAATGTAATAACGTTCAAGTCAAGTAACTTAAACAATCTATATGCAAGACAATGATGTATATAATAAGTTTATTGATAAAAGATTATCTAACTAAATAAACCTCAACTAGTCATTGTCTTATGAGCGTAAACGATGTCCAACAGAAACGTCTCTTAACCAGGAGACGAGAAATAAAACAAATATTCAATTGGCTTATAGCCAACAAATACAAATGTTTTAAAGAACCATCAAAAAATAAAAATGACTATGCAACACTTATGCAAAAAGATGCACTTGATCACTTATGAGCCAATCTTCAAAGTTATATTTATCTTGGTACTCTTTCGTGCCTTCTTTTTCTTCTTGACTTTTCTGTACATCATTGCAAAAGTAAATTTTCATTAGTAATGATTACTTAGAAAAATTATCAATAAGAAAAGATTTAATGTTCCATCATGAACATGCTTGATGGGTTGAAAGTTTTATCAACCTCAGCTACCGCAACTTGTTTGAAAGCTTGCTTAGAACTCTCGTTCTTTCTCCTCTTTCTCTTACTTCCTCCAGCTGTAGCTTGTCCAGCTTCATGAATCTTGGCTCGAATTTTCTTCTCAGCAGCTACCAACATTTGGTGAAGCTCTGAGAGTCTGAGACAGACCTATCCCAACCATGCATGTTATATATAACTCATCACAAATGGGTCATAACTCTTTGGTAGCGAACTCAAAATATTCCCTACCACAAGACTGTATGGTAGTCGGTTTCCAAGCCTCTCAAGTTGCTTAGCATAGCTCTTCAGATTTTCCATCATGCATATAGCATTCATGCATCAACTTGAGAATTTCAGCAATCTCATCCCTAGCTCGTTGCTGAAATAGTCCTTTCAGCTCCTCCAGCATATCATAAGGGGTATTTCTCTTCATCAACTTTTGAAGGTTAGGAGTCATACTTTCAAGCATGAACATAGCAATTTTCTCTTGTTCAGAGTTATGCCTATTCCATAAAATAGCTGAGGCAGCATCGTCAGCGGGACGAGGAGGTAAGGGCTGCTCGATGGCAGTCAACTTTCCTTCAAACTTAAAGACAATCCTCAAGTTTCGATACCAATCAAGGAAGTTCGACTCATCGAGCTTCTCCGCTCTAACAGAGAGCGGAGAGACACATTGTTTACATTTTGGGTATGACAAATATATAACCAAGTTCCATTCAATAAATTTGATAATAAAGTTTTCCTTTTATAATTTATAACCTATAAATTAATTAACCCAACTAGATGATTCCTCAACCACGGTAAGTGACTTATTACATCAACTAGATGGTCCCTCAACCACGGTAGGTGATCAATAAGGATCTTTCATGCAAATTTTAATTAATCGTCATAGAAAATTACTACATAATTTTCGACTAATAAGACATACCACAAAATAATTACTACATACGTAATTATAAAGAACATGTAAACGTAAATGAGTACTTACATTCTTGAATCAAGGAGACGTAGATCAGATCTGATCTTCTAACTAAAACTCCAATAATCACCACTTGTGACTCAAATGTTCAACCTCTAAAGGATGAACACACTTACTCTTTTATCGAATCCCTTGTTTGCAAGACACTTGTAACAAGGTAATGATCACACAATGATCAAGAAATCAAGAACAAGATCAAAATGATTTGATCTTGCTTCTTAGAGCAGGGGGTACGGTGGTGCCAAACTTGGTGCCAACGAGTTTGGCGTGACGCCAAGCTTGGCGCACCGATACCCTCTCGCGCCAAAGTACCTCGCGTAAACTAACGTACCAAGTGTTTTTTTTTTTTTTTTTTTTTTTTTTTTAAATAGCGTTGGAATTTAAACCAAACGGCTAGTTTTCAGTTTTTGAAATTTTGACCTCTTTTTACCACTTTTACCCACTTTCAAATCCTATAAACCTTATCACTTATACCACTTCACACACTTCAAATACATCTCAACTTCAATATTTTTCAAGAAAATGAATCCCAACAACACCCTTGGATCAATCAGATGCTTAACGATCCATCGAACCAAATGATCGGTTCGTCTTGAATCCGAATCCGAACACCCAACAACAATACTTTCCTTCGTTTCTCAACAAAACTCATGCGTCAATCCCGACGAATACGCTTTGTTTTCTCGATGGAAAATGCAACAACAACAACAACAAAACGAATCACAACCAAGATCGTCCCACCAATCGTTCCACCTTGTTGACGAATCCGAATCCGAAGAGGAAGCGGTCATCCCGACCCCACGTCCAAAAACAAAATGAAGGAACCGCGAAGGCAAAGAAAAGCGAAAAAAAGCAACCAACAACCAAGAGAAGCCGAGACCAAAGAACGATCGCGAACGCATGGACCGACCAAGAAGAACTACTTTTGCGCAAACTTACATTGAAGTATCCAAGGATCCAAAAGTGGTGCGGATCAAGGTAATGAAACGTTTTGGTATAAAGTTTTGGAAGCTTACAACAAGGAAGCAAAAAACAAAAGTTTGTAACTCGTACCAAGAACATGCTTACGGAAAGTGGACTCGATGAATCGTTGTGTCGGAAGTTTAATTCGATTGTGAATGAAACGGTCATATGAGTGGGAGAACGATATGGATTTCATGGAACGTTGTCACACTTTGTACAAAGCGATATCATGGCGATTTTAAACATTCCTCGGCTTGGAAGTTTTTGAAGGACAAGCATAAGTGGAAAAATCCGAACTCAACAAATGCAAGACGTAATCGTCTTTGGGTTCTGAAGAGGATCCCGAGCATTTGGACCCGACTCATTGCTAAGGCGGACGGGTGTACGGATCGCAAAGAGCCAACGTTCGTCTAACTCGACCGCAAGTTCGGTTCAAACCCGAAATGTTTTCACAAATGATGGAAAAACAATCGAGTTGGAGCGAAAATGAAGCAAGATGTTCTTGAGCGGGAGTCTCGGCGAGGTCGATTTAATCGAAACTCAAAGGATAGCCGAAGATATGCGGTGCTATCTATGGACACAAGCACGCCGATCCGATGAACGCGTCAATCGTGAGGGCCCAACAAGCACGGATCCGGCAAAATATTCACAAGAATAATTATGTTATGTTTTTTAAGTTTATTGTTTTTTTTATTTCTTGTAATGTTTTTTTTTATGAATAAAGTAATTTTAGGATATATTGTTTTAAATTTTATAAAAATAAAAATAAAAAATTGAGTTTGGCACCGAAATTTCGGTGCCAACGGATCTGAAATGTGGTGCCAAGCAGGTTTACGGTGCCAAACTCAAAAGCTGGCGGCGTGGCGGTTTGGTACGAGCTTGGCACCACACTTTGGCACCACTGTACCCGGTGCTCTTAGGGGTTCGGCAGAATGGAATGACGAGGGGAAAAGGGAGTGAGCAAGTTTGTTAAGTGATAAATCACATGAAATGATTATAACTTAGTCCTTAAATAAGCACTAGTCATAATTATTAGCCTGTATTATTATTTGTATCATGGGCTTTAGCCCATTCTCTAGATGCTTCGATGTATACCTATTTATGTACATGTATTGTATCGTGTCAAATCAATCAATCACAATATTCATCATTCAATAAACGAACATGGTATCAGCAGCCATATTCGGTCTTCACAAACCCTAAAAATACCCACCCTACTGTATTGTACCACCACAAATCATCCATCCCCTCATATTGTTTCATTAATTTTCTTTGTGTCATACTAAAGTAATTCATTATTAAATTAAATTACATGTGCTTGTTATCACAAGTTAAAAACCTTCCTACATCTACTGTATACGCATCATATTTACTTTGTCAACAACATCTATGACAGGCTCACAAACACCACCTATGACTACCCTCTCTGAAAAGCTTTCAGTCGTAACCCACCACCATCTCCTCACGTGAGTTCCCGTCAAACTTGATCTTGACAATTGGAACTATGGTTCGTGGGAATTCTTCTTTGAACAACTATGTTACACTTACGAGGTAGACAAGTTCATTTACAAGTCTCCCACAAATTCTTCCTCTACCTCCACCATTCCGCTCACTCAAGATGAATTAAAGGCTGATAAAGTTGTTCTTACGTGGATATTTACCACGCTCTCGGATTCCCTACAAAGGCACGGCCAAAGAAGCATGGGATATGCTCACCTCCGTTGTCAAGGACAATAAGCGTTCCCGCACAAATGCATTGAAAGCAGAACTTAGGTCCATTCGACTTGGGGATCAAACCATGGAAGCATATTTCGGGAAACTTGAATCCACTGCTACTATTCTAGCAAGCCTCGATTCTGAAATTCCCGATGAAGACTTGGTACATTATGCACTTGAAGGCCTAAATGAGAAGTATGATGAAGTGTGTGGCATAATGCACCATAAAGACACCTTTCTAGATTTCAAGACGGCTCAATCCATGCTTATTACGGAAGAGATGCGGTTAAAATCCAAGTCTCTTTCTCTTCCGGTTGATGCATCGTCTTCATCTCCTTTGGCCCTCATGGCTAATAAAGGTGTTTTTCGAACTCCCTCTAACCCTCAAGTTAAGCCATGGAAACCGTGTATCAATTTTGCCAAAGGGACATGTAGGTTTGGAATGGGGTGTAGATTTCTTCATGATAATGATAATAAAAGCCCTACTCGTAGTATTGAAACCAACAATTGCAACTTAACATAAGCTACTCTCATTCGAATGTTGGGTAAGTTGGGAATTACTGGGCAACAAACTACTACTTCTCGTACACTTTCTGTTGGCCCGTCTACTTACACACCCCAGGCCCATCTCACCTTCACCCCATCTGGCCCACCTTATACCACCCATTATACAGCCCAACACGCCCTTATCTACCAACTTATAGCCCCACCCGGTTTCACCTCCCAGGCCCACAACCCGTACAACACCATCCCGTCCTACCTTATCACCCCAAATAACCAGCCTATCCAACCTTATATCCCCCCCACAACTACACCCCAACTCAACAGCCCCTACCACTGTTCATCACCGACTTTTGGTCCAACAGCACCCCCCACTTGTGGCAGGTACTGTTCATCAGGTCCCGTGGGCCCGTCTTCTCAGTCAAATAGTCAAACTATATTACCGGGACAAGAAACTATACTCCCACATGCTTTCAACATCGGCACTCTTCATGACCCAATAAACGGTGGATGGAATATGGATACAGGTGCGAGCCTCCATCTAAATGCTTCTGTTAATAGTTTAAGTAATGTTTTTAATACTTTCATGTATCCTTCCGTCTCGGTTGGTGATGGATATTCTATACGCGTCACCAACACGTTTCATAGCATTTTGCCAACTCCATCTCGACCTCTTCATCTTAATAATGTTCTTATTACACCTCATATTATCAAAAACTTAATATCTGTTCGTCAATTTGTCTGTGATAATAACTATACTGTTGAATTTGATCCGTTTGTTTTTCTGTAAAGGATTTCATGACGCGGTGGGTACTTCTTCGATGTGATAGCTCGGGCGATCTCTATCCCGTCACCGCCCCGTCTCCTATTCCTCAAGCTCTTCTTGTTAGTCAGCATACGTGGCATCAGCGGCTAGGACATCCAGGCAACGGTGTGTTATGTTGCCTTGTTTCCAATAATTTTATTTCGTGTAATAAGGATAAGTCTCCTGTGCTTTGCCATGCCTGCCAACTTGTCAAACACGTCCGACTTCCATTTGTTAGTTCTACTACTATTGTTAATGCTTGTTTTGAGGTTATTTATTCTGATGTATGGACCTCTCCTGTTCCTAGTCTTTCAAGATTCAAATATTATGTGTTATTCTTAGATCATTATTGGCAATTTGTTTTGGTATATCATTTAATTAACAAATCTGATGTCGTATGAAAATTTACATTATTTCGTAACTATGTTCACACACAATTCAAGTGTGAAATAAAAGCCTTTCAGTGTGACCATGGCGGTGAATTTGACAACCGTCACCTACACAAACTTTTTGCCGACAATGGCATTCAGTTTCGTTTTTCATGCCCTAAAATATCACAACAAAATGGCAAGTCCGAGCGCATGATTCGCACCATCAATAATCAAATTCGGACCTTGCTTTTCCAAGCAAACCTTCCACTAACCTTTTGGGTTGAAGCCCTAAATATGGCCGTTCAGTTAATCAATATCTTACCCTCCACAACATAATAATGACATCCCCTATACCCTCCTTTTCAGTCATAACCCAAATTACAGCTTTCTACGCACCTTCGGGTGCCTATGTTATCCTCACCTATACCCTAACCACAAACTTGAACCTCGCGCCACTCCATCTTTACTTGGGCCCAGCATCCAATCACCGTGGCTACCGTTTCCTTACACTTCATGCCAATAAAATTATCCTTTCTCGCCATGTTACTTTCGATGAAACAGTGTTTCCATATGGTACATCTCCCCAACACCCTCACCCGCATACAATTTTTTGGATGATTCTCTTGATATCATTCCTCCAATTATTCCATCCATCCCCCCTCCACCAACACCTGAACAACTAGAACCAACTACACCTATTCCACCACCACACTTTGATATGCCACCACCTAACACACCTGCTCCTCAACACCAACCAACACACCTACTCCCTCACCACCCACACAGCAAAATCCTAACTCTGCAACCACAAGTCACCATCCTACAATCATCCCCGACCCCCCTGTTAACCATAACCCTGTCTCAACTCACCCCATGGTCACACGCTTCCGTGTCGGGACTGATCGCCCCACTCAACGTCTTAACATGCATGTGTTTTCAATCTCTCCATTACCAAAATCTTACTGTAATGCTTTTAATGATCTTAATTGGCATAATTCTATGCGTGATGAATACACTGCACTTATAAAAAACGGTACTTGGAATCTTGTGCCACGTCCCACCGATACCAACATTATTCGTTGCATGTGGCTTTTTCATCACAAGTATTTGGATGACGGCATCCTCAATCGTTACAAGGCACGTCTAGTGGCCAACGGTAGTAATCAGTTGGAAGGGGTTGATGTTGATGAGACATTTAGTCCGGTGGTTAAACTAGGTACTATCTGGACAGTTTTTAGTTTAGCTGCTTCTGGACATTGGCCGATCCATCAGCTTGATGTCAAGAATGCCTTCCTGCATGGAGATTTATCACAGACTATTTATATGCATCAACCTCCAGGGTTTCGAGATTCAGCACATCCCGATTATGTATGTTTATTGCAGCGCTCCCTATATTGCCTCAAACAGGCCCCGAGAGCTTGGTTTCAGTGATTTTCTTCTTATATTACTCGGGTTGGTTTTTCTCATAGTCGTTGTGACTCTTCTTTATTTATATAATGACAGGGTAATGATACTGCATATCTCTTATTATATGTTGATGACATTGTACTCACTGCCTCTTCAGAGACCTTATTGTAGGAGTTATTCACTCTTTACATCAAGAGTTTTCCATGACGGATCTTGGTCCTCACGAACTACTTTTGGGCATTTCGGTTACTAGAGATTCTTTCAGGTTGTTTTGTCTCGGAAGAAATATGCTATTGAGATTTTGGAGCGAGCTCATATGCTCAACTAAAACCCGTGTAAGACTCCTGTTGACACAGAGTCTAAACTCGGGGCTGATGGGGATCCCATATCTGATTCTACCTTATATCGGAGTCTTGCGGGTTCTTTACTGTATCTCACATTTACGTGGCCTGACATTTCCTATGCTATTCACCAGGTTTGTCTCTTTATGCATGATCCTCGAGAGCCTTACTTGTCAGCTCTTCATCTACTACAGAATTGGTTGCCAATTATGATGCAGACTGGCCTGGGTGCCCTACTACACGGCGATCTACGTCAGGTTATTGTGTGTTCCTTGGCAAAAAATTCTGGTCCTCTAAGCGCTAACCAATGCTTTCTCGTTCCAGTGCAGAGGCCGAGTATCGGGGTGTTGCCAATGTTGTTGCAAAGACTTGTTGGTTACGTAATTTGCTTCGAGAGCTACATACTCCTCTGTCTTCCGCTACGCTTGTTTACTATGACAATGTTAGTGTTGTGTACTTATCTTGTAATCCGGTTCATCATTAGCGCACGAAGCATATTGAGATAGACATTCATTTTGTTAGAGATTTAGTTGCCACTGGTCAGGTTCGGGTGTTACATGTGCCATCTCGTTTTCAGTATGCGGAAATCTTCACTAAGGGGTTGTCATCTGCTCTATTTGAGGAGTTTCGATCCAGTCTTAGCGTCCGGTGTCCTCTCACTACGACTGCGGGGGAGTATTAGCCTATATTATTATTTGTATCATGGGCTTTAGCCCATTCTCTAAATGCTTCGGTGTATACATATTTATGTACATGTATTGTATCGTATCAAATCAAACAATCACAATATTCATCATTCAATAAACGAACAATAATCACTTCCATATTTAGCTCTCATTTTCAAATACTCTAAATAAAAGATATAATCTTTTATTTCATTTGATTTCCCAAGCTTATACGTGACTTGGTACACAAGTCACGTCGTTCCTGGTTACTTGTCAGTTCGTCAAACTTGTTAGGCTAATTTCCCGATCTCACAACTTCATGAACCAAGTTGTTGTGATATATATACAACATATATACACACTCACAAATAGGATTACATTTCGTGCAAGCGTGTGACCCTACAGGCCAATAATATAGTTAATACTAATAGTTATGTGTCTGAACCATGCATACAAATCTTTCGGTTGTCTGCTATTATAATGAGGATTTTTGTGTGTGTGTTTTTTTAGGTATGTAGCGAGTTTTTGGTGGTGCACTATTTTTATTAAGACTTTGGTTGCTATTGTTGATGACAACAAGCATTGTGGGATGGTTTTTGTGATTTGGAGTAGTAGGCTGTTGTTGGCCATTAGGTTGGTGGGTTAATTATAAAGTAAGTTCGCTTATTTTTGTTGTTAACACTAAGCTTATTGGACGTACAATATAAATGGCATATGAGTATTGTGTCTTTGTCTATGCTAGCTTGTAGAATGGGGGGTTTTGAGACAAGAGATTGTTGTTGCACATGCAAGATGAGTTTTTGTTTTACCCAGGTAAGTTTCATTTGTCGGCTAAAGGATACACTTTTTTGTACCACTTGATTTGTAAGGTGGGAACTGTACGTACTTGTTTAGATCGAGCATGTGTTGAGAAGTCGAATAATTTACGTATTCATAAAAATATCGATTTACTGATATCTAACTCGTGACGTGGGTGATTCATAGTTTCGAGTGCATATTTTGTTCCTATTGCACGACTCGCGAAATGAAGTGAGTGTTAGATAGGTTAGTTGGCCCAAACCAAAACCCAATAGTAGTTTAGGCCAACTAACCTATCTAATAGTGAGTTGCTCAAGTGTTTGGCATTAAATTTAGGTTTTCTAGTACCATTCATTGAATCATTTCTCTCATTTGTTAGTATGTTCTCATGTGGCTTTCGGCATTAAATTGAATTTAGGTTTTCTAAATTACGGATAAAGTGTTATTAAAATTGAATCTTACATTGTTTGCAACACTAATGAATCTTGACTTGGCCTGACAATAATTTAGAGTAGAATTTCAAAACAATATAGTTAATTAGGTTACTAAATGCATCAGAATATACATAGACAATAACATTGGATTATAACAACAACCACAAAATCATAAAATCAATAGTTGCACAAATATTACTCGAAATTAAGTGTAGCATGATGATTCTTTATTCACTCCTTGATTGCAAGAATACACTCTTTATTAAGACTCAAAACTAACTCAAATTACACATATATTACAAGACTTGATTACAACATTTATACATGTATAGAAGTATGATTCTAAGCTCATCAACAAGTCCATGAAAGATCAATTTGCACAGACCGTCCAATTGGAGGGAATTCTATTTGAACTCAAGGGAGGTATATTGCGGACATTGATGTCAAGTGGAAGCATACGGTACTCAATGTCAAGATCTTTCAAAATCTTGATCATTTTCTCAACCAAAAGAGCTCTTCTTTTCCATCTTCCAACCATGTCCTGAAAATTCGATCGGTGTGTAAGCCATATTGATATTTTGAGCCGATTCATGTCCTCAACGTCCCTCACCACGATCATTGGCTCAGGTTGCCAGTGGTCGCTCTTGTTTTCAACATAGCTGCAACAAAGCATGTCGAACTTATGTATAAAGAAAAGACCAAGGTGTAAATATGTAAATATGATAGTGTAGGGACTGGTGTGTAAATATTTTGTATATTTCGGTTTTCTCTTTAAATACCCTTGTAACAAACTCATTTGGCAGTTAATAAAAACAATAATCTTTTCTCCCAAATTCTTTCACCATTTTACTTCACATGGTATCAGAGATAATGGTGACTCTGTATACCTAATTTCACCACCGTACAACCACCGTTAATCACCGATAATCACTGTTACTTGTTCAAATTGAGTGGGAATTCATCAATTGATTGTGTTTTGATCAATTGATTATGTAATTCATCATTGTAGATCTTCAATTTGTGTTTAATTGAGATCTTGATTGTATTCTGAAATTAGGTCAAATTTTGGGAAAAATTGTTATTGTTGATTTTCGCTGCTTGTTGTGATGGATCCAAGTAATCCTTTGTACATTCATCCTTCTGATGGTCCAGGATCACTACCTATTCAAGAAAAGCTAATTGGTGCTCAGAATTACAGATCTTGGCGTAGGGCTGTTGAAATAGGTTTGTCAACCAAAAGAAAGCTTGGATTTGTGAAAGGTACTGTAATTAGGCCTCCTTCTATACATGTTCCTCCTACTACTACTGATCAAAATGCTGCTTACATTAAATTGTGGGAAACATGTAACAATTTGGTTATTAGTTGGATAATGAGTTCAGTTTCTGAGTCTATTGCTAAATCTATTATGTTCATTGAGTCTGCATGTGAAATATGGATTCAATTGGAAACTAGATTTTCTTTAAGTAATGGCTCAAGGAAATATAAACTCAGTAAGGAATGTTTTGAGATACAACAACATGGAGGTTCTGTGAGTGAGTACTATACTAAATTGAAGTGTGTTTGGGAAGAATTGGACTCTATGACTGTGTTACCTAGATTAGTGACTGTTACACCTAAGGTGTCTGTGTTTTTTATGGCTGTGGAAAGACAAAAGGAAGAACAGAGGTTGTTTCAGTTCTTAAATGGACTTGATGAGTGTTACAGTGCACAAAGGAGCCAGTTATTTCTTATTAATCCACTTCCTACTGTTGAGAATGCTTGTGCTGTTATACAACAAGAAGAGTCTCAGAAAGATGTTTTTAATCATTGTAATGGTCCTCTTGTTGAAACTATCGCCTGTATGGCAAGCAAGAAGTTAAAGGGAAGTGTAGTATTTGTGGTTTTAAGTGGCATCCTCTAGAGAAATCTTTGGGAGAAAGTTGGCTATCTGTTTAGCATCATAAGTACAAGCAATCTCGCAAGATAAGTGCTCGATCTAAGTCAAAAGTGGTGCTAGTCTTGGTAATTTCAAAGAACTGCGACAAGTGTGACTAGTGGAGCTACAAGTTTTACTTTTACTCCTGAGCAGTTTGAGAATCTCATGAGAAGTGTTCTGAATGATGTTAAGAATAGTGGAACATCTGGACAAGAGTGTACTGATGATGAGCTTGAGTTTGTGGCAGGTATGCTTTGTCTTAGTGCATCAACTAATAATAGTCTCTTATATTATTGGATACTAGACACTGGTGCTACAGATCACATGAATCCTCACTCTAAAGCTATGCTTAATGCTAAACTGATTAATTTTCTGCCTAAAATTACTCTTCCAAATGGGAATTCTTGTGAGATTACATAGATAGGACAAGTTAAGTTGAACAATGGGATTGTACTTAAGGATGTTCTGTGTGTACCATCCTTTAAGTTTAGTCTTTTGCCTGTTCCTAAGTTGACAAGAGATAACAATTGTGTGGCTATTTTCTTTCCAAAATTTTGTGTTCTTCAGGACTTGACAACAAGGAAATCTTGGGCACAGGTAAGAAGATTGCAGGCCTCATCATCTTCTCAATGTTCCCATGGATTACGTAGATGGGAGGATTAGAGATATGGTAGATTCTCATATGTCTAGTGGTTTGTTTTCATGTTCGGCAGTATATACAATAAAGCTGCTTTGTCCCAATTTGTTCGCTTTATGGCATCATAGATTAGGGCATCTATCTTTCAAGGATGAAACAGATTCAATGTAATTGATGTTCACGGAGTGATGATAATCTTGGTTCTACTTGTCTAACTTGTCCTATGGCAAAATTAACTAAATTGCCTTTTCCTTTGAGTGATTCTCATAGTAATCGATGCTTTTCATTTGATTCATATGGATACTTGGGGTCCATATAATGTTCCCACTAATGGAAGATATAGGTACTTTCTAACAATAGTGGATGACTATAGTAGAGCAACATGGACTTATCTCATGGTGAACAAATCTGATGCATTTGAAATCTTGAAAACCTTCTTGAAATTTGTAGAATTGCAGTTTAGTACAAAGGTTAAGTGTATAAGATCTGACAATGCACTAGAGTTTGTTAAAGGTCCATGTGCAGTATATCTAGCTAGTCAAGGTATTGAACATCAAACCACATGTGTAGACAGGCCTAAACAAAATGGGAGAGTTGAGAGGAAACACAGACACATTTTAGAAGTTGCTAGAGCCCTAAGATTTCAAGCTAGTCTACCTTTAAGATTTTAGGGTGATTGTGTCACTACAGCTACCTATCTTATAAATAGATTTCCCTCACCCATTTTAAAAAATAAAACACCTCATGAACTCCTTCTTAAAAAAAATCCCTGATTACTCAAACTTGAAAGTATTTGGTTGCTTTGTTGTGGCTACTAATCCTTCAAGAACTCCCGACAAATTTGCTCCAAAGGTGTGCCATGTGTTTTCTTAGGATACCACGCACATCAGAAGGGATATAAATTGTACAACCTTCTTACTCACAGTTGCTTTGTAAGTAGAGATGTACAATTTCATGAGGATATATTTCCATTTGCTGAGTCAAGTACTTCTCAATTTCATCAACCTATACCTATCCCTATGCCTAAGCATTCAGCTGTTTATGATGATCATACTGTTCTCCCATCTTCATTTGGTTCATCAGTACCTGTTGCATCACCATCTGAGAGTTCTACTGACAATGTTTTACCAACTGAAAATGTGACTTCTACAAGTGTTTCTCTCAGAAAATCTTCCAGACAAACAAAACCTCCTAGTTGGACTAAGGATTTTGTTGTTCCTAATCTTAAACCTATAGCTAATCAAGTTACTGATCCAGTTTTGCCTTCTGATTTCCAATACCTTCTAAGTGCTCTTGAAACTAATAGTGATCCCAAGAAATTCAAAAGCCATTGTTGAACTGGTTGGTGTGAGGCAATGAACGATGAATTACATGCCTTAGAAGAGAATGATACTTGGAGGTTCTTGAGTTGCCTCCAAACAAAAGGGCAATTTCTTTTCATTGGCTATTTAAAAAAAAAGCATAAAGTCGATGGTCTGTTGAGAGAAAGAAAGCAAGATTGGTGTTTCAAGGTAATAGCGAGAGAAAAGGTGTGGATTATGAAGACACTTTTGCTCTGTAGCAAAAATAGTTCTTGTGAGATCTCTCTAGCGATTCTGACTATACAAGGATGGGATATTGTTCAAATGGATGTATATAATGCATTTTGCATGGAGATTTAATTGAGGAAGTTTATATGCATATGCCAATGGGGTATGTTGGTAAGGGGGAGTAGATACAAAATGTTAAATCTGACTCTTCTAAAGTTTGCAGACTGAAAAAGTCACTCTATGGCCTTAAACATGCACCTAGACAATGGTTCTCAAAGCTGTCATTTGCTCTATTGTCTTTTGGTTTTCAACAATCTAAAGCTGATTACTCATTATTTACCAAGAAAGAGGGTGATTCCTTTACAAATTATTACGGTCTATGTAGATGATCTCATGATTACTGGTAATGATAGTTTGCAAATCAACAAGTTTAAAAGTCAGCTTAGTAATACATTTCATATGAAAGATTTAGGTGATCTTCATTATTTTTTGGGGCTGGAATTAACTAAGTCTGATTATGGGCTATTTGTTTCACAAAAGAAGTATGCTTTAGAATTACTACAGGAAGCTGGTGTTATGACAAGCAAACCTTATTAACTTCCTATAGACCCAAATCTTAAGCTACAAGCAGATATGGGCACTCCTTTGCAAGACCCTGAGATATACAGAAGATACATTATGAAGCTGATATACTTGACCATCACAAGACCAGATATTTGTTACTCTGTTCAGCTGTTGAGTCAATTCATGCAACATCCTACTTCATTTCATATGCAGGCTGTGAAACATTTGCTAAGATATCTTCTAAATTCTCCAGGCCAGGGTATTCTTCTTGCACATCATTCAAAGGTTCAGTTGACTGCTTATTGTGACTCTGACTGGGCTAGTTGTCCAATGACAAGAAGATCAACAACAGGATATTGTATACTTTTGGGGGATTCACCTATATCATGGAAGTCAAAGAAGCAAGGTGTAGTATCTAGAAGTTCTGCTGAAGCAGACTGCTTATTGTGACTATGACTGGACGAGTTGTCCAATGACAAGAAGATCAACAACAGGATATTGTATACTTTTAGGGGATTCACCTATATCATGGAAGTCAAAGAAGCAAGGTGTAGTATCTAGAAGTTCTGCTGAAGCAGAATACAGATCCATGGCAGTTACATGTTGTGAAGTCACATGGCTACTTAGTCTTTTAAAGGAACTTGGGCTTAAAGACTTACATCCAGTTACATTACATTGTGACAATCAGGCTGCAATTCATATAGCAGCCAACCCAGTCTTCCATGCTAGAACTAAGCACATCGAGGTAGATTGTCATTATATGAGAGATCAAGTCAAGGAAGGTACTATCAAGCTGTGTATGTTCATACTTCAAAACAATTGGGCGATGTATTCACAAAATTCTACACTTGAACGACATCACACTCTATTACACAAGTTGGGAGTTTCTTCCTCGGATAAATCTCAACTTGAGGGAGTATAAAGAAAGACCAAGGTGTAAATATGTAAATATGATAGTGTAGAATTTGGTGTGTAAATATTTTGTATATTTCTTTCTCTTTAAATACCCTTGTAACAAACTCATTTGGCGATTAATAAAAAGCAGTAATCTTTTCTCCCAATTCTTTCACCATTTTACTTCACATTATGTGATGATGAATATTTAGATTCGATATTGTTTGGATATGAATAATTACACTCATCAAGACATAATCAAATTTATAAAAATGCACTACTTGATTACCTTGTTATTCTTTCCTTCATGTTAGCAATTTTCCTGCAGGAGTTGATACATGGATGCAGTAAATCAATGGCATCACCCATATCGGGACTACGATAATTACCAATGGGCATGGTAGACAAGACCTTTGTTTGGGTATGCTATCTTCGATTATCATACCTTAAAAGGTAGTTGTCAATATATTCATCTCCTCAACTATCATCTGATACAATAAAACCATCAAAAGTAAAAAATTACAACCCAAAAATAGAAAACAAATATTAGTTTATGGTAATCTAATCAAAACCTCACCTGAACACCATCAATCTCACAACGATCACCAACATCAAATGGATGCATAACAAACAGGAAAATAATAGCCTCGAACAATGTTTTGCATGTGTTTCCAAACACGAATGCTACCAAAATTAGTTGCGAGCTTAGGAATATGAAGAAATGGGTTGTCGCTAGTTTGAGTATAAGAAGCCAAATGATAACTATTATGATTGCCACAACGATATTTAACAACTGATGGAGCTTGTCCACGACTTTTTTGTGTCGTTGAGGATAGTGCAAGAGCTCTACGTTCTCGAAACACATTAACCTAGCAACAAGCGAAAAAGTTTTAGCTACATTTTAATTAATTATTCCTATAATAATCACATGCTAAAATGAATTGGTAGTTCATAAACAATCGTACCACCCAGTGTTCAAAATATTGTTTGCTGATTCCTTTGGTCGCACTTGCTTCATGAAAGAGTCGAATTGTCCTCAAAGCTTCGTCATCCCGCAAAAAGCGCTTCAAATCTTCAAGATAAATATATCTGACAAAAAGTCCAACAAACAAAATCACATACATCAGTCCTTCAACAACAACCACACAAACACCTTAGAAAATGGATACATGACCATCCATTGGATAACATCATTGGGAATCCTTCTCGTCCTGTATCAACTCGAAAAAAATTAGCTACTGATGCCTTATGGTGCTTCTTCAACTCAGTACTCTCTAAGATCGAACCAAAAGATGTTAAAACTGCAATGTCTGAGGACAGTTGGTTTAATGCAATGTAAGAAGAAATCCATGAGTTTGATCGTCTAGACGTATGGAAATTAGTACCTGCTCCTGATTGTGCAATGATCATTGCTCTCAAGTGGATCTTCAAAGTGAAGCTTGATGAGCACGGTGATGTTCTGAAAAATAAGGCATGGTTAGTGGCTAAAGGTTATCGTCAAGAAGAAGGTATCGACTGTGAGGAATCTTTTGCTCCTATTGCACGTATCGAAGCCATCAGAATCTTCATGGCTAATGCTGCTAGCAAAAACATGGTAGTCTATCAGATGGATGTGAAAACCGCCTTTCTTAATGGAGATCTTAAAGAAGTGGTATTCGTCAACCGCCGAGAAGGTTTTGTGAATCTAGAGCATCCTACTCATGTCTATCGATTGAAAAGGCCTTTATGGTTTGTAGCAAGCTCAAGGGCATGGTATGATACACTATAAAAGTTTCTTCTATCCATCGGATTCACAGAAGGGAGTTGATCCAACATTGTTCACCAAGTCGAGCAAACATTTAATTCACGTTCAAATTTATGTTGATGATATTATTTTTGCCTCGACTGACCAAAATGAATGTGACCTTTTTTCTATGGAGATGGGAACCAAATTTCAAATGTCAATGATGGGACAAATGTCATTTTTCTTGGGATTACAAATTTCACAAAGTCCCGGAGGCATTTTTATAAATCAATCTAAATACGCTAATGAAATATTAAAGAAATTTGGATTTACCTCCAGTGACCCTGTTGACACTCCTATGGTGGAGCGTACAAAGCTGGATGATGACCAATCAGGGATCATAGTAGATCAAACAAAATATCGTAGTATGATTGGATCACGATGTACCTCACAACCAACCAGACGGACATTTTGTTATTGTATGCATGTGTGCTAGATATCGAGCTAAGCTTCACCAAAAGCACCTTGAAGCGGTTAAAAGGGTCTTTGGTATCTCAAGGAACCATTAATATGGGACTTTGGTATCAGAAGGACTCCGGTATGTCACTAACGGCCTATGCGAATCTTTGACCATGCAGGATGTCAAGATACGCGTCGAAGTACGTCGGTGGTGCTTAATTTTTAGGTGATAAACTTGTAAGTCGGTCTTCAAAGAAACAAATGAGCACTTCCATATCTCTACGAGAGGTTGAATACATAGCCATGTCATCGTGTTGTGCTCAAATATTATGGATGAGATCGATTATCGACTATGGCTTTGTATTCAACAAAGTCCCTATGTATTGTGATAACAAAAGTGCCATTGCTCTCTGCGCAACAATGTTCAACACTCTAGAGCAAAGCACATCGACATTCGACATCATTTCATCGGGAACAAGTTGAAAGCGGTGTGGTTGAACTATACTGTGAGATTGAATATCAACTAGCGAGACATCTTCACCAAAGCTCTTCTCAAGAACGCTGAGTTTATTCTTCCACGACTAGGCTTAAAGAGCCTTCAACCAGAATCGTTCAAACGCTCTTGAGGAAGACGTCGAGGAGTAAAGGTGTTCGACTTCATCTATTCTTTGTATATATCTTTTCAAAACCAAATACAAAAATATAAAACCAACAAAGCGAAAATAGAAAAATACAAAACTTTTCAAAATCCATAAAAATCGGAAAATCTTGAAAATCTTCAAAAATATTGTTTATTTATCATGTTTTTCTTGTCGGTTCGATAACATCTACGGACTTTGAGTTACCACACAAAGAATGGCACGAGTCTCAGATGAAGTTCGAATCTTAAAAAAAAAAAAAAAAAAAAAAAAAGATGGAGAAGAATGTTGGTTTATTGTCATTTTAGACGAGAACCGCTTTTCAAAGAAAGATCGAGCCATGCTTTATCATGTTTTCAAATTTCATGCTCGATTCTATAAACATTTATCTGCGAAAACAAATTGCTTTGCAATATAACTCGGACTCTATTTTTGATAATCATCTGATCTTATTTGTCAAAATATCTATCTCTCAATCAACAACCTATGTCATTGATTGAGGAGGAGAATGATTTCAATTAAATCAAAAAGTTATTTGTCATTCAATTATTTTCAAAAGATAATCATGCGTGTTTATTCAATGGAGTTTAAAGTCTTAAAATCTGATCATTATCAGTTAAAACGTTTTTCATAATAAAGTCACAATTCTCCTTAAAAAGCGTTCAAAATCAACTTAAATCCACAGAGATCACAAATCTCAAATGATTTGATAATTGTGATCGGGGGAGAATTTGTGATTTAAATTGGATTTAAACCGATAATTCGATAAATGGTTTTATAAGGATGTGCAAGCTCTCCTTCCCACATGTGCCAAACGATTTCAAATTTTCCATGCACATGTTGAGGGGGAGCATTTATCTTAAACCACAACGATTTGAATCGTGATCAATGTGCATGTTCCCTCTAGTATGTACAAAACTCTTTCATACCTGAAGGCACATATTGAGGGGGAGCAAGCTTACGAAAACCTCATCCGTCCCTTATATGCTTTATCTACTTGTTTTGATCAGGGAAGTGATGTTGATATCTTTTATAAAATGGTAATCACAGAAGTTAATTTTGTCTCTTGCCTCCGTGTGCAAAACGATTTCAAACACTTGATGCACATGTTGAGGGGGAGCTCTTGTTCTAAAAATATCAAAAACAATTCAGGTACAAAATGCTTTGATAATATATCTTAGGTATCTGGATTGATTTTCAAATGGTTATCAATTGGTTCCAATGGCAGATGAACAATACCAAATAGACCGACCAACTTTACTTTATGTATGGTGATATAAGGATGATAAGGTTAGGTATTTGTTCCCATGATCCGCCGAACCGGATGGATCTACCGAGGACAATCCACTAGTTAGTGTAGAAGTCCTTAGGTATGATGATAAAAGGAGAAAATGAGATATGGGAAGAGTGCGGTGAGGGCAGGCAAATCTTGGAATATACCCAACAAGGTTCTTGCTATGAAGTCTCGGTAAGCTTGAAGGGTTGAAGAATTAAAAAGAATTGAATGAGAATAGGGTGAAAACAAATAGCCCTCCATTTATTCAACCTTAGGGCGAAATCGGGTTCAATTCATATACTCTTGATGGTAACATCGGTATTGAAGACAAGGCGTCATGGACCCGGTGGCCTGCATTGCACTTCAACTTTCCAAACCACTCAAGTTTCTCTTAAAGGACTTGTTTCATTCTCACGGGAACCGACATTATCTATCGACTTTCTCTTAGAGATTGTTGATATTGAAGGAGACCCTCTCCTAGTCTCGCACGGGATCCAAATATGCACATATTGAGTCTAGAGCCACGAGATCATCATTAAATCTCATTAGGACACTTTCAATGAAGACTCTCTGTTTCACACAATGTGGAAAGAGATTATATCTTGAGTCCTACGCATTATCCTTGTGGTATTGCGGAACATCAGAGTGATGTGTTTACATATTCACAATGAAGATGGAAAGCCTTCGGAGCCAACATCAAACAAGCTCCTGGTAGGTGGCATGTGAGATCTATTATATGGATCAACCATGTGACAAGCGAACAAAAACAATGGGGCGATTCAATTTCTTGAATCAATCTGGTTCGAGTTAGGGATTGACGGATAACTTTGAAAACCGGTCTTTATGCTTAAAACTCTTTTCTTTAGCATCGACGTGTACTCATATTTCAAACCAAAGGTGTTTTATGATTGATAATTGATTTTCAATAAAACCTTCGTTGTATTGCAAAAACAATTTCTATTGAGCAATACTCGATTGTTTTCAAATCTCTTTTCATCAATCGGTGGACTTAAAATTATTTGGTTCACTCACTCCGTGTTGTCATCTTTGAGGCGTTCGGTTTGAGAACGACTAGATCATTCTGAAACCTGTCAAGGAAATTCTTGAATTTTACACGATCACGAGCGATGCTTGTATTGATCAAGCGGGAACAAGTGGGCGTGTACCTCAATTCAACGAAAGTGATCAAAGACACTTTCGTGCGATTTAATGCTAAGCATTGTTGTCGCGAGTCGCCCGGCGTTTGCGGTGATCGAGAATGAAGCGATCAATCCATAGCCGCATGCTCACTTAACACATTCATCTCGAAAGAAATCAAGTCACAATTCTCCTTAAAAGCTTTCAAAATCAATTTAAATCTATAAGAGATCACAAATCTCAAATGATTTGATAATTGTGATCGGGGAGAATGTGTGATTTAAATTGGTTTAAAGCGATAATTAGGTAAATGGTTTTATAAGGATGTACATCTTGTCCTTCCCACATGTGACAAGCGATTTCAAATTTTCCATGCACATGTTGAGGGGAGCATCTATCTTAAACCTATGATTTGAAATGTGATCAACTTATCTCGGTGTGCGGGTTCCCTCTAGTATGTGCAAAACTTTCTTCAAACCCCGAGGCACATATTGAGGGGAGCAAATTTATGGAAACCTCATCCTTCCGGAAATGCTCTATCTACTTGATTTGATGTGGGAAGTGATGTTGATATCTTTAGAAAATGGTAATCAAAGAAGTTAATTCTTTCTCTTGCCTCCGTGTGCAAAACATTTTCAAATACTTGATGCACATGTTGAGGGGAGTTCTCGTTCTAAAATATCAAAACAATTCGGTACAAAATGCTTTGATTATATATCACAAGTATCGAATTGATTTTCAAATGGTTTTCAATTGGATCCAATGGCGGATGAACAATACCAAATTGACCGACCAACTTTACTTTATATGCGGTGATATAAGGATGATAAGGTTAGGTATTGGTTCCCATGATCCGCGAGCCGGAGGGATCTACCGAGGACAATCCACTAGTTAGTGTAGAAGTCCTTAGGTATGATGAGAAAAGGAGAAAATGAGATATGGGAAGAGTGCGGACTAAGGCGAGCTAGTCTTGGAATAAACCCAACAAGGTTCTAGCTATGAAGTCTTGGTAAGCCTGAAGGGGTGAAGAATTAAAAGAATTGAATGAGAAAGGGTGAAAATAAATAGCCTCAATTATTCAACCTTAGAGCGGTCACAGGGTTCAATTCATATGCTACTAGTGGTTACCGAGGTAACATCGATTATTGAAGACAAGGCGTCATGGACCCAATGACGCTTGCGCTTCATCTTCCCAAACCACTCAAGTTCCTCTTAAAAGGTCTTGTTTCATTCTCACGGGGAACCAACATAATCTATCAACTTTCTCTTGAGATTGCGATATTGAAGAAGGAGACCTCTCCACAGTCTCGGCATAGGATCAAATATGCACAATTGAGTCTAGAGCCACGAGATCATCAATAAATCTCCTTAGGACACTTTCAATGAAGACTCTGTTTCTGCGGTGTGGAAAGAGAGATAATATCTTGAGTCCTCGCATTATCCTTGTGGTATTGCGGAACATCCAAAGTGATATGCATACATATTCACAATGAAGATGGAAAGCCTTACGACCAACATCAAACAAGCTCACGGTAGGTGGCATGTGAGATCTATTATATAGATCAACCATGTGACAAGCGAGCGAAACAATGGAGCGATTCAATTTTTGAATCAATCACAGTTCGAGTTATGGATTACGGATACATTTGATAAAACCAGTCGTTTTGCTTAAAGTTCTTTTCCATAACACATCATTGTGTATTAATGTTTCAAAATTAAAGGGTATTTGTGATTGATAATTGATTGTCCATAAAACCTTCGTTGTATTGCAAAACACTTTCTATTAAGTAATACGATTGTATTTCAAATCATTTTCATCAATCGATGATTCTTAATTATTTGGTTCACTCACTCCGTGTTGTCTTCTTTGAGACGTTTGGTTTGAGAACGGTGGAGGCAGTTGCAAAATCTGTCAAGGAAATTCTTGAATTGTACACGATCACGAGCGATGCTTATCTTGATCAGCGGGAATCGTGGGCGTGTACCTCGATTCAACGAAAGTGATCAAAGACACTTTCATGCACTTTATTGCTAGCTGTTGTATGCAGTCGCTCGACATTTGCGGTGATCGAATGAAGCGGTCAATCCATAGCCGCATGCTCACTCAACACATTCATCTCGAAAGAAATCATGATTAGTGCATCAATGACTCTGATATTTACACTCCATGCTTCTGCTACGTTGCTGCAAATATCATGAATCAGCTAAAAGCTTCCGCTACTCTGATAAGAAGATATCATGATACAGAATGTGAGCATGTCGGTCCAAAAGTCACAACTTTACATACTATCAACACCACAATGGATGAATCATAGATTTATGGTTGCTGATGATCTCAAAGCTGGTTCAAATACTCTAACATCACGTGGATCAGTTTAAGACCTCCACTCGAAATTACAAAACATGCAGAACATGAGGATTCAACGACTACGAGTTAAAGATCAAATGTGCTTAATCAAAGAAACCAAGAACAACGAAATGTTATATCGGTTTGTAATCATTGTAAGTTGAGGTGACCTCCTTGGGGAGATTGTTAGGATTTAGTAAATCCGATTACTTAAAGTGTCGGTCACCTCAAGTATGTATGCTCGTTAAGCTCGTAGTCATAGTAAGTCGATGATAGTACTTAGTTTACTTTCTAACACCGTGGAGGACGGACGGGTCTTTACCCACTATATGCTAATCCACGACCTTATAGGCGTCTCATGTATGTACCTATAAATACCCTTTGCCCTCCAAGGCAAAGGGTTTGGTTTCATAATACATTTTCTTTGTCTCTAGGGTTCCCATTCTCTCCCACTTTCTCTCTCTAAACTATTAACCTAGCCGCCGCACCTCTTGTTTAACAAACCAAGATCCTACAGATCCCGTGATCATCAAGGTACGAATCTCAAACAGGGAGGTAAACCGAGCATATATGGATTGTGGAAGCTCCTGCGAGATCATCTATGAGCATTGTTTTCTAAAGCTCAAGTCATCCATACGCTCAAGAAGGGTAGACTCGAAAGCACCCCTGGTAGGGTTTTTCGGCGAACACTCGTAGCCCCTAGGAGAAGTACCATTGGAAATCACCATAGGCAAAGGCCCACTATCCCGCGGAAACACTCATCTTCGTCATAGTAAGGTCGATTCTCCTTATAATTTGTTAATAGGGAGAGCGACCATGCAAAAATGGAATTGTTGTTTCCACCATACATCTGCTATTAAGTTCCAAACCCCTTGGAGTAGGAATTGTTCATTCTAGTTATGGGGGCGGATAAGGGTGTATGGTGTCAAAAGATCAAAGAAGAGTCGGAGAGTCTCAGGTGGAAATTCTAAGTTATCTGAGATCACGGAAGAAGCGAGTTGTGGTTAACCCTAGCTACCTACAGAACAAGCGGTGGTAGTAGGAAAGCAACTCCGGCAAATTTCAAGGCGAAGCTCACGGGCTATTGCGGTAACCTTGATAATTTTTCTTGAAATATTCGACATGACGGTGTACCAAGAACATTCTTGATAGATGGGCGGTCCTTGGAGCGGAGCATAAACTCAATGAGTACAAACACATTGAGCCAATAAAGCGAAAAGAAGCCTAGCCCCGAGGCGAAATCTTTGCGACTGCAAAGAAGTTGATGAACTCGCACTGGCGAGGCATCTTGAGGAGGTCAAGTACCAAACTTGGGTGGCCAACCCGGTCTTTGGTCAAAAGAGCTGACGGAGGGTGGCGCGTGTGTGTTGACTTCAACGACATCAACAAAGCATGCCAGAAGGATTGCTACCCCCACCGTAAATTGTTGGAAGGTAGAACCCTTGGCGAGTTTTCGGTTAAAATGATTTTAGATGCCTATAAAGGGTATCATCGGATCCGAGATGGCAAGGAGGATGAGGAAAAGACAGACCTTCTACACAAGCAAAGGTGTCTCTTATTACGAGAAAGATGCCCTTCGGTTTAAAGAATGCGAGGCGACTTATCAATGTCTCGTAGATAAAGCCTTCAACAAGCGAGAGGCGAAATCTCAAGCCTCACGTTGATGACATGGTTATCAAGAGCAAGGCGGAGGACCTACTCCTCGATGTACGAAACATTTGACCGACAGGCGATTAACATGAAGTCGAACCTAAGAAATGCTCCTTCGATTGTCGAAGAGGGACAATTCCTAGGGCATTTGATCACTAAGCGAGGAATAAAAGCTAATCCTTCCAAGGTCGAGGCCATTTCGATCTCCAAGCCCCTAAGTGTTTAAAAGATGTGCGAGCCTAAATCGAAGCTAGCGACCTTAAGCGGTTTTTGTCAAAGGGGGTGTGGTCCCTACCATTCTTTAAAACACTCAAGGATGGGTGGAAAAACTTTCCAATGGAGCGAGGATCTTTGAAGGCGCCTTCGGAAGATGAAGGAGTTCATTGAAATCCTTCCAACACTTACCGCCCAATCAAAGCGAAGTGTTATTCATGTATTTAGCATCCTCAGCGGAGAGTATTAGCGCGATCCTCATGGCGAAACGAGACAAGCGGCAGATCCCATTTACTTTGTTAGCGAGGGTCCTCTGAGGCGAGATCAACTATCCAACATTGGAGAAGTTAATACTCCCATAATCTCGCAGCTGACAAGGCTCAAGCGCTATTTCGAGCCCATCTGTCACGGTCTTAACGGACAAGCCAGCAAGCAGATCTTGTCGAAACACGAAAAGTATGGGATGGTGGCTAAATGGGCTATTGAGCTTGGAGAACATGAAATAGAGTTCAAAGGACGAAACTCTATTAAAGGGAAAATTCTCATAGAATTCTTGGCAGAAACACCTTCCGAGCCTGACGCAGGAAAGGAAGAGCCAAAACCAATCTCACTCAATTGCAGGTGAATGGAAACTTTATACGAGATAGAGCATCCGGATCCGGCGGCTCGGATCGAGTCTAATGTTGGTCGATCCCCGAAGGAAGGAGCATACATATGCTCTTGATTCGAGTTCGAAGCCACAAGCAACGAGCGGAATACGAAGCTTTGCTAGCGAGGACTCGATTGGCTAAAGATATGGAGGTCAAAGCTCTCATTGTCTTTGTAGACTCGATTGGTTGCAAACCAAGTGAGCTCCTATGAAGCAAGGCAGCCCGTCATCAAACAAATTACTTGGAAAAACAAAGGAGATGCTAGAAAATTTCAACTCCTACACCATTGACATGTTCGTAGGAATCAAAATAAGAAGGCGAGGCGCACTAAGAAAGCTAGCTTCAATGGCCTTCGCTCATCTCACTAAAGAAGTACTCGTGAAGTCCTTCACGAAAGATCCATCGTTCGCAAAGAAGTTCTTGATGTGATTCACAAGAAGAGAGACATGGATGACTCCCATAAGAGAATATTTGATAAGTGGTCTTCTCACGAAGATCCCAAGCTAGCAAGGAAGGTTCGGGTTAAGTCCACCTGTCTACGGCTAATAGGAAACCCTATAGGAGATCATTTTGTCACCCAGTTACGATGTGTAGGCCCAAGCAAGCTTGAGCATCATCTCGAAGTCCACAAAGGATCCTGCGGTCTTAGTAGGACCCCGCTCGGTTGTCTCGAAGATAATGAAGTTGGGCTATTATTGGCCTTGATGCGCAGGGGGACGGCCGAAATCATTCTCAAATGTGAAGCTTGTCGGATACACTCAAGCGTTCCAAAAATGCCAAAGCAAGACATGACAAGTGTGACATCCGCATGGCCCTTCTCGATGGGGCATCGATATCGTAGGGCTGTGCTGTGGCGCGGAGGAGTCAAATTCTTCTTTGGTAGCAATCGATTACTTCACTAAGTGGGTGGAAGCTAAACCCTAGCCTCCGTCATGGGGACGGATCGAGAACTTTGTATGGGAGCACATTGTGTGCTGATTCAAGTGCCCCACATAATCATATCGACAACGAGAAGCGGTTTGCGAGGAGTCTTCTACGACTTACATCAAGGGCTCAACATAAAGCAATCACGGACATCCGTCTACCATCCAAGGTAATGGACAAGTGGAGGTTCTGACGAGAGACATCGTCAAGGGATCGAGAAAGGCTGTAGCGAACTCATCATGGATGGATGGGCGAACTCCCTCAAGTCTTATGGGCTCACAGGCGCATCCTAAGTCAAGCAATGGTGAAACTCCCTTGACCTAACATACGGAGCGAGCGGTTATCCGCTTCGAACTAATTGTACACACGGAGCGTGTGGCAGCGTATGATGCCTCCCGAAATGACGAAAGAATCGGGAAAACCTTGATCTACTAGAAGAAAGGCGAGAAATAGCCTCCATCCAGAAGCAATGCACAAACATAAGATCGAAGGCTACTATAACAAAAGGGTCGACCTTCCACTTTCAAACACGGAGAATATGTGCTATGCCTCAACATCGCAAAGCAAAGCAGTGTCGTGGAAAGGCGGGACCAACTTGGGAAGGACCTACATGGTAGCCGAGGCCTCTGAGAGCCTACAAGCTGGCCACCTTTCTGGAGAACCCATCGACAGGACATGGAATGGTACGAACCTTGAAAGTTCTATGTTTAAGAAGTATTTTAATTTTTCTTATAATTAGAAGCTTCTGAGGAAAGCACATTATTGGTAGTTGTTTTAGTTTTCATTTCAAGAATGATGTAATCCTCCTACCAATTCAATGATAAATAAGACATTTCCTACAAATCTCTTGCTTCGTTTCTTAAACACAAAGATTTGTTCACCAAGTCGTTAATGAGTTTCAATGTCGAATGGCTTGAGGTGTAATACATGCCTTATCATTTAATCCAACTTAAACATTCATTAACTCTCCTAGTAGTTTTGGCGCTTGTAATTTTTTTACAAAGTCATACTATGTAAAGGATTTGAGATAGAGTGGTCGCGACCCTACATCAATGATCAAGTTGGTCATTATATTCTTGGTTTTGAAATTTACACACAATGAGGTTGTTTAACCTTAGGTTGTAAAATTTAAGCGTCGGAAAAATGGCGTACGAGAAGTTAACAAAACGAATATAAACCAAGTATGTAGAGGTATCTCCCCTACACCATCACATTCAAAATAAGGGCTAATGCCCTTATACCTGCATGAGGAGCCTAAGCTCCAGTTAAATTGTTCTTGGCCCATGGCCATACATCAAAAGCATTTAAATTGTTTGGAACATCAGACAAGCATTGTCAAATAAGATAAATTGTTTTAAGGGTACATGCCACCCTTTGAAACCAAATTACTACCGACATGGCAGCCTTCATACCCGCTTCTTTGGAGATGGAGTGGGGATGGTTGCAACCGAGCGAGCTTAGTAGACATGGTCTTCTTGGTTGGAGTGGTAGGCTTGACCGAGGTTTCTTGGAAAGGAGGTCTTGAGGGTGCCATAGGATCTTTGGTAGCCTCGGCAAGGAAGGAGTACTCTGCGATTTGAATGAATTTCTGCCTCATCATACTCGACCTTGAAGTGGGACGGTAGCATTCAATCTTGGAGAGGTCCACGGGCTTACCTGCTTTTGGCACCTCCTCCGGCGGTAAGCACCGTCTATGAAATATGGTCGATTTGATGACCTTCCACATCCGAGCTCCTAATTCATCACTGTGATAGAGCTCCATGGCTATGTAAGGCACCACCTTCGAAACGACCTCCGCACGATCCTTTTGCAGCATCTTAAACCTCATCTACAAGCCATCGATTTCCTCTCTCAACTTTACTTCTACCTCTCCGAGCCTAGCCTTCTCACCTTCCAACCCAATACATTTTGCCTCAAGAACAGCATTCTGACCTGTAAGAGTGATAACCTTGGCTTCTTTTAACTTAATATTGCCAAGTTCAACGGTCAACTGGGCTACCTTTTCACGAAGGAGTTGGACGACGGGGTTCTTCTCAACGTTCCCCTCAATCTCATCACACTTAGCCTCTAGCTTGGCCACAGTTCTAAGCAACGCTCTGGTCTTGGTATTCAACTGATTATCCATTACTGCCTGCCTCGCAACCCCATTGTCATGCATGTAACAAAACCTTTCAATGGACATATTTTCCAGCATACCTTTCCATTGAGGATGGGTGACATGATCGACAATCCGGTGATAGGCTAAATCATTGGGCAGCTCCTTAGTCTATGGAAGACCTGCGACCAACACAATGTATAAAGGTTAACATAATTTTGACATTTATAATTTCACATGTTTCATAGGGAAAAACTACTTACCAAGAACCTCAACGGATTCATCGGGTATTTGAAGGCGACTTACAAACTTTCGCCTCGGCACTCTTACGCTTCCTGACTCTACTCCCGAGGCGGGGGATTATTCCTTTGTTGGTAGATTTCACGACCTTGGCTGCTGTTCCTTTCCTACTCTTCAACACGCCGCATTATTCTGTTGAACCAATGGCGGGACATCCTCATCCGCAGGATCGTCCGAGTCAAGAATCGATGAGTGTCTAAATACTCATCATTTTATACAATCTAAGCGCAAAATCATCCGAAAACACTTTCGAAATGCATCAAAATGATGAAAATATCACAAATCGTGTTTTATGTGTTTTAAATGCAAAAATATCAAAATCGGATGAAAAATGATTCAAGTTTTCAAAATTGGCGTTTAGTCCCTCGAGTTTCAAAAGTTGTCAAAACAATCCACGTAAATCAAAATGTGGAATTTTATCATTCAAGGTCCCCGAAATATTCTAAATTGTCAAAATGGTCCTTGAATGAATCTTTGGTCAAATAGCGAAAAGGTCCTAAAGTTTGAAAAATGGCAAAAGGTCCTTGGGTTTATAAAAGTGAAAATTATCAAATGTGGTCCTTGTATTATCAATGTTTGTCAAGATTGGTCCTTGTGATAACATTGGAAAAAGTTCAGTTTCAGTCCTTGAAGTTTGGATAAATTGCAAAATTGGTCCTTGTGCTTATTCTATACCAAACGGATCATATATCAATATCAAACCCAAAATCCAATCCAACATCACAGCTGGCCCAAACCTTAGCCCAATCCCACTTGACCCCTTGGCCTTTGAACCTTGAACCCTGACGACTTGGCCCCAACGACGTATTATACCCTCGGATCGACAAAGTCAAACGGCTAAAATACTGCCGTTCACTTGTTCATCTCCTTCTCACTCACGAAAACCAAAACCCGAGTCGGTATTTCCATCTTTTCAAATCCACTTGATCCTATCACCTCACCTCCACCTTACCTTGTCCCCCTTCACTTTCACTAACACCCAAAACCCATTAATAACTCAAACCTGCTAGAGACTTTTTTGGCGCCAAAATCTCCACTTGGACGATTCTGATGATTTATGTAGATCCAATGGCTGGAAATGAGTGGGAAACAATCAGAGGTCAACAAGGACTCTCAAAAGTCATTATAAAGAGAAGAAGAAGCAATGGGAAGACATATCTAGAGTAATTTTAATTTCTTATGTCGTTTTAGTGTAATTTTGAATTTCAGTGTATGTTTTAACTTTAAAGCTTTGCATTTCAAGTTTTCCTTGTATAATAAATCTTTTGTAACCATCAATTTCAACTCTAAGTCTTGTTTTCGGTTTATGCAAAATTTCCATATTCAAAATTCTCATGAATGTTTAAATGTTGTTTGTAGCCTTTGTCTTGGACTCATAAGCCACATAAGCTCTAGATAGCTTATCTAAGCTATTAGAAACCCTTAAAATTCGGTTTAGTATCAAAAGCAAAATCACCAAAATACAAATAAAATAGTTGAAAATAAAAATCCATGGAAATGGTATTCACATTTGGAGCGAGTGTAAATAGTGGATGGCCTTGGTTTAGTGCTTGGGAAGCTATAGGAAGTGATCTTGATCTTTGGTTCTCAATCTTCACTTGGAATCTTAGTTGTAAGCTGTTGTTCATTTTGGCATTTAAGCTGCTTTTAGTTATTTAGTAGTTGTAATCTTTGTGTTTTATTGTTCATTAGTTATAATTAAGTATATTTAAGCATTAAAATCGGTTGTTTGTTCATTTAAATTAGTAGTTGTTAAAATCTTATTTTAACAGCTTTAATAGCATAATCATCATTTCTTGGTTTTATGTTGTTAATCTTTTGTTGTTTAGTGTTTCTTTAGTCTTAGTAATTGATAACATGAGGTGCATAATCATTGGCATGGTTTTAATATGTGATTTGCTTTGAAAAGTTCCAAACAGGTCATATAAAGTGGTGTTTGGTTCCTTTGTGTTTGAAAGTGCTCTAGTCATTGTACTTTTTTGGTATTTGTTTAACTTGGTCATAATAGTTCAGTGTCATCAAGAAAACCAGTTCTCATTTGTGAAAAAGTCAAAATTAGCTTTTGATCAATTCTTGTGTTAACTGTTGGATTTTTATGATCCATGATCTTGTTTTTGTGTTCATAAGTTGTGATTATTGATCAAATTAGTCTTAGTTCACCTTAATACATCACAATCAGTGATTAGAATCAACTTAAAGTTCATAATAGTCAACTTAGCTAGTTTTTATAAAAGTCAAAATTTTCCGTTTGGTCGTTTTTGAATAAAATAGATAATTTTAGTGTGTGTTTAATATTGAGTTTTAGCCTAAAATATTTTGGAATATTAAAGTTTAGTCGCTAAACTTAATTAGAAAAATACTATCTTACTTTTAATCGACTTAGTAAGTGCTTATTTTCGACTTCTTTAGAGTACTGTTTCAAAATAGTGCCACGTACTTGGTTTAAGCCCACTTTTACAAGCTTGCCTGAGCTTATTAGTTGGTCAAAGCTTGTGATTCTTAGTTATTTGGAAAGCCAACCAAGCCATCTTGAAGTTCCAAGCTTAAGTTTTATTTTGAAGCTTATTTGATGAAACGCTTATAGCTTTAAACCTTGTCCCATTTCATCTTGTAACACAAGAGTCATAAGTGCTTATTGTCTTTTAGTCGCTTATCGGTATGTGTTTTTGTGTCTTTAGCTTCATTTGAGTAGTACTAGCTTATTTACATCTTATTTGACTTTTGTTTGGGTTTGTGAGCTTGTTTGAGCTTAAATCTTCAAAATAAGCCAAAAGCTCAATTATTGTGATCATAATCCCCTAAGCGCTTATTTTTAATTTGTAAAATTTTGTCTTTGTAAAGTTTCTTATAATCAGTAGTATAATAGTTTTCAAAAGAAAACCGGAAAACATCATTTTTAAAATAGTGATAGCGTTTATTTAATAGAATTAAGCTTTTGATTTTTCTTTTAGCTTATTATTAAGCAAATCTAGTTTTATATTTTTCTTAGTTTTACATCTACTTAAGTTATTTTTAGAAAAAGTTTCATATTTTTCTCTATCATTTTGTATTTATTATAATTTTAAAAAGTTAAAAGTATTAAATAATTAGTAATAAATAATTAAAAACATAAAAATATCTTTTAGTTTTAAAATTAGTTTTATAATATTCTAGATTTTCTAAGTTAAAATTTTATTTTTCCGTGTTATTTTATATTTTCTAGTAATTAAGTGTATTTTAAATAGTAATTAATTAGTAATAAATAGATAAAAAGTGTAAAAAAATATATTTTCAATTTTAAAATAAGTTTTATAATATTTTAGATTTTTCTGAATCATAATTTTATTTTTCTAGCCTTATTTCATATTTTCTTTTATTTTAGAATATTATTAAATAGTTTAAAATAGTTTTTAATTAATAATAATTAAATAAATAGTTGTAAAAATAATTTTCTTTTTCTAATAATTTTCTTTTATTTTAGGATTCCAAAATGTCATTTCATATTTTTTGGTCTTTTATTTCTTAGATCTCATTTTACTTTTGTACGTTTACGTAGTTTTTAATCGTCACGTATTACGTTTGTTTTATCGATTGTTGTGCTTTCCAATTGCACCCATTCCATTCCAATCAATCGAGAGTGTAGTTATCAATCTAAATCCTCACCGATCACTATCCTTAGTGATCATTCTATCGTCTGAAAGTTTTAAAACACCATTGAGTCTCAGTAGGACTTAACGACCCGAGGAATCCACTATATTCTCCGGATCTTCATTGCATTTGGTTCCAGTCTGTTTTAAGTTTATTACGGTTGGCCATTCACAAGTGGTCAGCTTGTGTGATTAAACTTGACGGTTTGGCATCAATCAGCAACATTCTCCACCAGTTGGGATGGGCCTCCAATGCAAGTTGTGGGGTCTTGATGCAAGAGGCTCCGACTTTGGAGTATCTACCTCGTTGTTGTTCACAGGATGTCGAAGGAGAGCCAACACCATAAGACTCTTGACCTTCTCCATGAGCATGAAACTTAAATCTTCATCCAAGTCTTGGAACATGAAGTTTCGAGCGACATCTATGCAAAATAGAAATAAGAAGAAATAAATATCGTGCTACATTGGTCCTACTTAAATAAAAGTAGATAAACATACATTGTCCTTGGTATATGATCACGAGGCTTTTGGGAGACCCTCGACTCTGGGCAATCCCGCCATGTATAAGATGGCAGGGAACACTTGCACATCCACGGGATATTTGACCAAACGCGATGCGTGGGATCCTTCGTACCTCGTAGGCGGGGGTCATTATACCGTTTAGCATTAAACCTATTTTCCTTATTCGGTAGCTCGGTATTTAGGGGAACAATAGTGTCTTGCACGTAGAAAAGCTACCCTTCCAACTGTTATGTTTGTGTACACCTTCCCGAACAAGTTGGGTACATCTCGCCTCGGTCTCTTTGCTAGAGTTAACCAATAGCCCCGGTACAAGTTCAAAATCCTCTTAAAACCGTCAATGTTGGTTCATAGCTGTATGCTTTGCACATCACTATAAATGTGGTCAGCGTAGCAAAACCAAAGGGGTTAAACCTAGAGATGTGAACCATGTAGTATTGATAAACTCTAATATCAGTGGGTGCAACGAAATCCTAAGGTTTGAGTGACTAAATGCATGTGTGTACAGCCCTACGAAACCTGGAGGAGCATCAAAGATGCCTTGAGTAGGTTTGGGTAACATCACTTTGTGTTCTAAAGGATAGGATAATCGGCTAAGTGATCGTGAAGATCTTTGCGAGACAATGTACACTTTTGTTGCTTTATAATAAACTTGGAATCCATCTTTAAAGAAAAACAACAAGCTATCGGTGAGAAAGAAGGGTTACCTTTGTTTTCGGAGTGATGGCGATGGCGTTCAACTGCGTGTAAAATAGGCGGAGAGAGTAAAATGAGTTAGGGTTTCATCTACCCTCTTTATACTCTCTTTGGCATCTATTAACACCGCACACGTGTCCCTAAGATAAGTCTTATTCGGTTGAAATTTTTAAATTTTAAATAAGGATGACTTTTGGTTTCCGGGTAAAATGGGGAAGTGTGATTCTTGTAGCGGGCAGCGGTAGTAATTACTTAGCATTTAATGCGCTCAGTTAGGTACGTACTTATCTCCTAACTAACACAATTTGTAGTAAGTTGTAATTTTTTCGAAGCATGAAGTCGAATGCAATGCCTCTTCGCTCATATGCATCACTTTCGACTGAGGGGCTTGATGATGTACCCTCCGAGTAGCTCGAAGGACACTCCTCCGAGACGTGTCGAAGCCCTTCCATACGAAGGCCCAAGTTAGGATTCCAAAATATCTATAGGCATCAAACCATTCGTTGGCATGAAGGTTACCTATGGGAGACTCACCATCCGAAGCCCTAAGCCCTTGGGGTATGGTGACGAAGGACAATGGATAAGGGAACCTCGACTTGGTCAAACCAACGATCTCCTCCTCTCTTGGCTTCCCGTCGAGTTTGAGAACGTGGGTCACTAAGCCTAGCGGTTACCCACAATCATGGACGCCCCCATGATCTCCGACATTCATGCGAAGTGCTCTCAACCCTATTTCATTCACTATAAATAGGATGGACGGGCAATGGATTATGGTATGCTCATTTCACACTCATTTCTTTACTTACACATACTTAAACAACCATAACTCATACTTACTCACGCGGAGGTGGTTCGCGAGGTCCTACCCTGCATGATCACTTAACGTGGTGTTTCATATTTCTTATTCTCGGGTTACAGGCAAGTCTTGGTGGAACATACACCCCTCATTACTTTGATCCTCATGAGCTGGTTGTGCAATCTTTTGTACAATCAAATACCATTATTAGAAAAGTGTGTATGGAGTCGGTTATTATCGAAATCACCACCATGATCACATTCAAAACTTTTGATTTCACATTTAAATTTATTTTTAACATAAGTGCGAAAATAAAAAAAACTTATCAAACCTGTCAGATTTGTTACGAAGAGGATAAATCCACAAGTAATGAGAGAAATGATCGAAAAAAAGAACATAGTATTTAAAACCACAAGAACTAACAATAGGAGAGGTCCACAACTCAGAATGGATAATATCAAAAGGATGTTCAACAATAGAATCCGAACTATAGAAAGGAAGTTTTACATGTTTGCCAAGCTGACAAGCATGACAAACATGTGGAGTCTTGGCTTTATTACATGAAATAAATTGACGTGAAACAAAAGATTGTAGCACCCCGTCACCGGGATGACCAAGACGTTGATGCCAAGTGGAGGGGCTTAAGGAAACAAAGGCGGTAGGGATAATTGACGGCTTAGTAACCAAATAAAGGTCACCCGAGCTGTCACATCGAAGAAGGAAATGACGAGTTAAGAAATCCTTCACAGAGAAACCAAACGCGTCAAATTCAATAGTGCATTTATTATCCCTAGTAAACTGACAAACAAAAATAAGATTTTTGATTATATTAAGAGTTACAAGTACATTATGAAGGTGTAGAGGGCGATGAAAGGAAGGAATATGTCCAGTATTGGTAACAGGAATAGAGTTACCGTCACCAATATGTACATATGGGTATAAACGTTTATTAAAAATAGAACTTAAATTACTTGAATTGGAATTTAAATGCGAAGATGCACCTGTATCCATGATCCAAGTCGGGTCATGCAATTTCATAGTACTAAAAGCACTAGGAAGTGTAGTAGCTTGAGACGGGTACAAAGCGGCTACGGGACCAAGTATGCTATTGGGATGTGTCTGCTGTGGATACTGGACTGTGGGAAGATGTTGGGTCGGGTAGCTATTTTGGGCCTTTGGAGCAAATGACTGTTGGTGGTATAAAGGGGCAATATAGCTATTGTAACAGCCAAGTGGAGCCCACGAGGTTGGGATATAACAGATCGAAGGTTACCAGCTATACAATTATTTTGAGTCCGACTGTTTGGTTTTATTTGCAATCCGGCTCAGTTTTGGTGATCATGAATAAATTTGCAACGATCACCGAACTTTCACGTTCTTTTATTAAAGTGGCTACATAATTGAGGTAAACCTTGAGATTTATTAGCAGGAGCAATGTTATCATCTACGACCATTGAATCTTTCTTTTTTTTAGGGAATTAAATGGGAAGGTATCTTGCCAACGAATTAAGTAAAACAGGAAGAGAAACAAAATGGAATATGATGATAATGATTTGTTTATAAGGGGTTCAGTTGGGGTACCAACTATGGTATTTAATTGAGATAAAAAAAACTAAACTGAAAGAAGATTTGTTTATTGAATGTGCAGCGGATAAGTAAAATAAAATTAGAGAAGGAGCGGTGGTTTTAGGGTATGAAAGACCGGTTATGATGACTCTGAAACCATGAAGATTAACAAGATTAGCGGGATAAGAATGTGTTTATTTTTTTGATTGATTACTTACAAAGGAGAGGTTACATATATAGGTACAATACATGACTATTTTGGGTAAACATCAATCACCCACTAATCAAGCTAATTACAATGAATATACAACCAATTGATTTGTAATTATCCACTAATGTACACACTTGAAACTTATCCATTTAATACACTCACTACCCCTTTTAGAACCGTCAAATGCCATAAAACTTGTGGTTTCATTGTATTCCTCAAGAACTTCGAGGTACCTGTAGAAGCAAATAGTCTCTTTTTCAACTTCTCTACCATCGTAATTGGTGCTCCTTCTAGACATTTTGCACATTGGATATGTGATCCTTCTTGCTAAGATAAGTTTTTGATAGTACGCTTATTTATATTGTTAACAGTAAGCTTATATATACTATTGGACGTACAATGTAAATGGCGTGCATGCGTGCACGTATATATGAGTATTGTGTCTTTGTCTATGCTAGCCTGTACGAGCCTAGAATGAGGGGTTTTGAGATAAGAGATTGTAGCACATGATGGGTTTTTGGTTTAGTTAGGTATATTTCATTTTCTGGCTAAAGGTTACAATTTTTCGTACCACTTGATTTGTGAGGTGGGAACTGTAAGTACCTGTTTAGAGCACGTCTTGAGAAGTTGAATATTTTACATATTCATCAAATTATCTTTTGATTTACTGATATCTCACTTGTTCGTGCAGATTCATAGTTTGGAGTACATATTTGTATTGGATGATAATTCATTAATCCATGTTTAGGGGTCGTAGTGTAATTAGTTTATGTATTTAGAGTCGAATTTGTAAAGTGTATAAGTTTAGGGTCCAAATATGTCAAGATTAAAGTTACTAACCGAATAGCGGTTATAGCGGTTATATAGTTAGTTATTGGTGAAAGGTCGCGATGGTTCAATGGAATCTGTTAGTGTCGTTTCATGTAGTATATAAACAAGTGTCGATGTATTGTAAAAGTTAACAGATTTCATTATATACAAAAGCGTGAGTTTGTGTGTCATGAGTTTTGTTCATATACTTGTTTGATTCGAATACATATATGATCCGGATGGGACCAACAGTGGTATCAGAGCCAGGTTGTTCGAATCAAACTCAGTGTTTCAGTTTGCGTTTCATGCAAGAAACTAAACAAACAAGACACCAATCGAGAGAAGAACAACTTGGTTCGTGGAATCAAGTTCAATAGCGATCGGGAATCGCTTTTGAGAAGAAATGCTAACGATTAGGGAATCGTTTCAAAGAAAAGAAAGAAGTGGTTGATAGTACTAATGTAAAAGATCCAAATAAAGAAGTGGTTGATAGTGCTATTGTAAAAGATCCAGAGAGACCGATTGATTCAGGGAATCAATCAAGAGAAGAAGAGACCGTGCGCATACCGGTCAATCAAGAAGAGAGAACAGAGACCGATTGATTCAGGGAATCAATCAAGAGAATAGAGAAGAGACAGAAACTGATAAGAGGATTAGTTAATTCAGAAAAAAATAAATTTGATCAGGGATCAAGTTTGGAGATTATACAAAGAGAAGAGAGTTGAAATCGATTAGAAAAGTCGATTAACAGAAAAAGAGAAGACATCGGTTAGAGAACCGATTCAGAGAAAGAGAAGTAGCATTTGAAAAAACAGTTAGAAAGTCAGAATTGAAGAACAGAGAAAATGAGAGAAACCTATTTGTTAGGCTTTGGAGTCGCGAACAGGAGAGATGACAAAGAAGAAAAGAATACTTACCAGTTGTGTTAAAACATCAGAGAAGAAAGGTACACAGGAGCAATCACTAGAGAAAAAGGAACTACCATGTGCACTTGCAGCAAAAGAACCAGAAGCAGAAACCCATAGTTGTTGGGTGGTTTTGAATTAGAGATTAAAGGAGATTGTTGTTGATAAACAAGATACTGGAAATGATGACATATGCTGTTAAGAATGAAGATGGTATGAAGTCATCAAAGATTGTATTTGAAGACAAAGATGAGAAGACCTGCTACAACATGTTCAAAGATAGAAGACATGAGAATGTTGAAGACACGGATTAATAAATTAGGGAGGAATATTGGATGATAATTCATTAATCCATATTTAGGGGTCGTAGTGTAATTAGTTTATGTATTTAGAGTCGAGTTTGTAAAATGTATAAGTTTAGGGTCCAAATATGTCAAGATTAAAGTTACTAACCGAATAGCGGTTATAGCGGTTATATAGTTAGTTATTGGTGAAAGGTCGCGATGGTTCAATGGAACATGTTAGTGTCATTTCATGTAGTATATAAACAAGTGTCGATGTATTGTAAAAGTTAACAGATTTCATTATATACAAAAGCGTGAGTTTGTGTGTCATGAGTTTTGTTCATAGACTTGTTTGATTCGAATACATATATGATCCGGATGGGACCAACATTTAGTTCCTATTACACGACTCAATTTGGGACAAATGAAGTGAGTTGCTCAGGTGTGTGGCATTAAATTTAGGTTTTCTAATACCATTCATTGAGTCATTTCTCTCATATGTTGGTATGTTCTCGATCTTGTGACTTTAGGCATTGCCTTATAACATTTTTCAATTTAGGTATTCTAAGTTACCCTAATGAATCTTGACTTGGCACGACAATAATTCGAATAAATTTCAAAAGAATATCTGAGAACAATAAAGTTAATTAGGTTACATACTTTAAAGCAATCTTACAAATAGGATGAAAGAACAATATACTAAATAATGAACCAAAGACCTTTTGTCTAGTGGTATGTGAGACATATTGTGAGATAGGTGATATAGGGTGTGTGAAAAAAATTGTCGTTAAAAAAAATATGTATATACTGTACTAAATAATGAAAACATAGATAAATTACGTGGTGATCGATGCACTTATGGTTGTTTTGGTACAAATATTAGCTACTAAATGCATCAGAATATACATAGACAATAACATTGGATTTACAACAACAACAATAACAACCACAAAAAGCGTAAAATCAATAGTTGTACAAATATTACTTGAAATTAAGTGTAGCATGACACTTCTTAATTCGGTTGCTTTATTCACTCCTTGATTGCAAGAACACACTATCTATCAAGGCTCAAAATTAACTCAAATTACACATAGATTACAAGACTTGATTGCATAAGCCTTGATCACAACATTTATACATGTATAGAAGTATGATTCTCACTCGAACTTGCCTTTTCATAATAAGCTCATCAACAAGTCCATGAAAGATCAATTTGCACTGAGACCGTCCAATTTGAGGAAGTCTGTTTGAACTCGAGGGGGTATATTGCGGACATTGATGTCAAGTGGAAGCATCTGATACTCAATGTCAAGATCTTTCAAAATCTCGATCATTTTCTCAACCAAAAAGCTCTTCTTATCCATCTTCCACCCATGTCTTGGAAATTGATCGGTGTGAAAGCCATATTGATATTTTGAGTCGATTCATGTCCTCAGCGTCCTCACCACGATCATTGGCTCGGGTTGCGGTGGTCGCTCTTGTTTTCAATATAGGCGCAACCAAGGATGTCGAACTTATGTGAAGATGAATATTTAGATTCAATAGTGTTTGGATATGAATAGTTACACTCATTTAAGCCATAATCAAATTCATAAAAATGCATTACTTGATTACCTTGTTATTCTTTCCTTCATGTTAGCAATTTTCCCAAGGAGTTGATACATGGATGCGAAATCAATGGCATCACCCATATCGGGACTACGACGATAATTACCAATGGGCATAGTAGACAAGACCTTTGTTTGGGTATGCTATCTTTTGATTATCATACCTTAAAAGGTAGTTGTCAATATATTCATCTCCTCAACTATCATCGGATACAATAAAACCATCAAAAGTTAAAACTTACAGCCCAAAAATAGAAAAGAAATATAAGTTTCCATAATCTATTCAAAATCTCACACGAACACCATCAATCTATAGCGATCACCAACATCAAATGGATGCATAACAAGCGGAAAATAATAGCCTCGAACAATGTTTTGCATGTGTTTCCAAACACGAATGCTACCAAAATTAGTTATGAGCTTAGGAATATGAAGAAATGGGTTGTCGCTAGTTTGAGTATAAGAAGCCAAATGATAACTATTATGATTGCCACAACGATATTTAACAACTGATGGAGCTTGTCCACGGCTTTTTTGTGTCGTTGAGGATAGTGCAAGAGCTCTCGTTCTCGAAACACATTAACCTAGCAACAAACGAAAAGTTTTAGCTACATTTTAATTAATTATTCCTATAATAATCACATGCTAAAATGAATTGGTAGTTCATAAACAACCGTACCACCCAGTGTTCAAAATCTTGTTTGCTGATTCCTTTGGTCGCACTTGCTTCATGAAAGAGTCGAATTGTCCTCAAAGCTTCGTCATCCATAAAAGCGCTTCAAATCCTCAAGATAAATATATCTGACAAAAGTCCAACAAACAAAATCACATACATAAAGCTAGGTTCTTGTAACTGAATATAATAGGAATCTAAAGAACATATAATGAAAGTTAATATTACTTGGATCCTTGTTGTGCCACATTGAAAATATCTTTTGAGCTGCATATTTAGCCTGATTTTCGCTCTTTATCTGTTTAGAATTCTCGTCATCATCAATATCACCATCACCATAACCATAACCCTTCATGTCTAGAAATTGTTCATCAGAAATAGTTAACATGCTCGTGTTTATAACATTCATCATCCTGTTCATATTCCAAGCAGAAATATTCTTCTGATTAAATTTATGCAAGTGATCAATCGTGATCCCGTCGTCATGCTTTTTAGGAGGACTATTTGCTTCTTTTTTCCCCGTCAGGGGTGTACTAGGCCTCGATCCTCCAATACCTCTAAAACCCTTAACAACATTTTCATTAAGTTGATGAGGTATATTCGCACCATCACTTTGAAGCTTCTCTACCTCATCCATCATCCAATCTTTCTCCTCCTGTTCCTTTTGAATTTCGATCACAGGCCGGCCGGAGAGTCTTTCAATCACATATTGGTTAAATAACGAGTCTTGAATCCGATCAAAAAACTTGCTGACATGGAAATTCGAAGCAAGAACTTTAATAATTAAAGTTTTTAATAACCATACAAGAGTTCCCACCAAAAGACAAATCCAAATTTTGGTAACATAAGGTAGGACCTTTTTTCCGTAGATGGTCCTTCCAACCTTTTTATCAAATATAATTTGCCAAGCTAATAAAACCAAACCCAACCAAATGCAATTTTGAACTGCGCTTTGTAACCCGTAAACAAAATAAAGAACGCGTTTTCTCAATAAAAAACTTCGTTCAGTAAAAAACACCAAGACTCGAATTCCCCATCCAGAAACTAATCTCCCACAAATGATAGCAAATATCATAACTTCCCATTTCCACCATTCGAGATCATAGAATTCCTTTCTTTTTAATTTTGGTGTCACAAGTGTGAAAATTAAAGCACTAATGATAAATATCAAACCAGTTAACTGAACTAAAGTCCACTTGTTATACCTTAGCTGCTTATACTCGTCCGGTAGATCTTCAACAATTGAAATATCATCTTCTTCAGTATCACCAAAACCTTTCCCTTGTGTCTCATATTTCGGCGTATTATGGGATGACTTAATGTGAATTTCTTGTTCATCCATTAATCTTGATTTTGTTTTCATCCTCACTAAAGTTGATTTTCGCTTAAAATGAGAATTTGGAGAACAAACCACGACATGTTCCCCACTACGACCAAAGCTACTGCTACGAGCAGTTGCATTGGATCGTCGTGGTTCACTAGTTACTTCATCCAACGAAACCCTAATCTCTTTTGGAGTTACATGTCCGTAGTTATTAGGACTTTCTTGAAACTGTGTACGGAGCATTGTGGGATCCGACATGGTTGTGGTTGTTTAGTGATATGATGCTAGGAAAATTTGATTTCAGGATTAACAAATATTGGGTTGAGATATGATCAAACAATGGTTTTTGTGTAAACTTAACAAAGGAGGGATGATAGTTTAAATGTGAAAGCACAAGGCATTTAATAGTTTTTGTAAGGGACGAAGAGTGTTTTTGAAAGTTGAAATTGATAAAGACGTGAGACATGGCGGGGAAAGAAAGTCCAAACTTTATACTATGCTTGCCTTCGTCATGTTTTTAAAATGACTATCCCTGTTTGCTCAAATATCTACTTATTTTCAAAATGACTATCCCCGTTTGCTTTTTTAATGCATCAAATACATTATGCTATAAAGATAAAGAGTGTCTTTGGCGCGGAGTATTTATGTGCATTTATGAGTAGTGAGCGTTGAGCGTTGTGATGTTTAATCTTTCGTTTGTCAAACAACAAGTAAACTTTATCTATTTTTCGACATGCTCATTTTCGACACTCAATGAAGTAGCATTTGGGAGCGTTGAGCGTTTAGAAGTGTATTACACATTATGATTACACCTTTCTGAAACTTACTTACTTACTCACTATACTTTAGGGTCATTTGTAAATATAATTGTGATTTATCTTTTAATGCTTTATGACTCAAAAGGGTCTCTATAATTGTATTACAAATATCGGTAATAGTAAAGTTATGGTGGATTTGTTTATCATGTTGTGACTTGTGAGTTTGATTTGTGATGAAGACTTGTAAATGTGTTTGAAAATTTAGGGTTGTTGATGAAGGTTATGTCTTTTGATTATAGATGATTTTAAATTTTGCATTTGTAACTGTTTGTTGAGTGTTAAGATGTGAGATGTTACAGATGTAGTGTAGATGTAAATAGTGTGTTTGTTGAGTTTTTTTTTTTTGGAATTAATACTTACATCACATATTTTTATGAATGCACCACATTTTATGCATTACAGTTTGTACCGTACAATACACCAATGCATAAATTGTGGTGCATGAATAAAAAAATATGGTGTGAGTATCAACCATTTTTTTTTAGATTTGAAATTGGTAGTTTGGATGTTGCATTGAGTGTTTTTCTTAGATTTGTGGAGTGAATTTGTAGTGTGTAGAACATATATATATATATAAGAGAGTTTGCTGGAAAAAATTGAGCTTGCCGGATGATATTGAGCGCCGAAAAATTCGTTGGAGAAGATGGTGGTTATTGGAATTTGATGAAGAATATGAAGTAGCAACTGCTAGAAATATATATTACTTCCATGTCAAATTTTTAAATAAATATAAAAACGTAATTTATTTTCTCCGTCAACGAGTAGCTTTTAACAGCTAAATCCTCGTTGAATTTTATTTTTCCATTAGAAGGGGCTCGCACATGTTCCGTAGTTGATTATCATATTTTCTTAAAATAGAACGCACTCGAAATTTTGGTTGGTGATAATGGTAATGAAAACACATATTACCTAAGTGTTCAAATTTTAAAAAGTTTGTTTGTACTTAAGGGCTTTAACTCGATTGTTTATGAATTTTTATACATTTAGCGATGACACTTGATGATTGCCTTTTAATACCACTTTTTCATAAACAAATGTCAAATAGAAACGTCACTAAGCTGAAAAAGAATTTTAAACACCTGAAAAAGAAATCTTAGATTCTCCAAACAAAATTTGAGTGCATTTTAAAACAAAATATTGTTTTCTGTCGTTTTGTAAAATAAATCCTTTTTTCCTTAAAAGTTGTATTAAAAAACCATTCTAACGGGCCATTACACTAAAATATGCAAACCCACATGTCTACAAGAAAGCTTAAGAAAAATCAAATTTGATTCACCCTACAAATTTCTTTTATATTTTAGTTTATTCATATGGGGATTCCCGGTGACATGTCTGGGGAAGCTAGCTGGGAAGTCTCGTGAGGATTGTATCCCGGCGACAATCCCGGCGACGGCGTGGGTCCCACTCAAATTTAAGTCAAAGCGGTGCCTTTGTGGCACATTATCCCAGCGACATGTCATTTGGGAATAATCGAATTAAGCAAAATGATTAAGACACTAATTATAGTGATTAAGTATCCGGCGACATGTCGTGGGGATACTATAGTTACTGTTGACAAGTCAGCGAGTTAGCCTACTATCCCGGCGACATGTCATTTGGGAAACCTAATTTTCTCGTTGACTTGTCAGCGTTTAGTGTGTGTTATCCCGGCGACTGTCGGCGAAAATCTGCATTTTTTTAATGCGACTGCGGTCTGACGATTTCGATTTTTCGAATTTTTCGGAAAAATCTACCAAATAAAACATACCAAAACACTGTATAGACTCGCCACAACTTGTACCAAAACACAAATACCATATAACGGATCAACGCAATACAAATAGATCACAACTTTTACATAAACACGACTCAAAAGTCAATATGTGCATTGATAGATAGGAAACAAGTGTTTAAATGGCGCCAAGATGAACCTAATAATATATAACACAACTACCTAAAGTACCAATGTAGCATACTAATAATATATAACACAACTACCTAAAGCTAGTACCAATGTAACATACTAATAATATATACAACTACCTCTCGTCGTTGTTATCCTCATCACCGCCATTCTCCTCGTCATCACCACACCCACCACTCCGCTAGCACCACCGAGTCATACTCCTAAACATATCCGCGTGTCTGTTGTCGCACGAGGAGACTCATGATAAAGCCTACATCTTTGGTGACCGACTCGTAGGAAGGCATACTTAACTGGATGTGGCCCGTGATGGCAATCTGCGACCCCAGCAGGGAATATGCCCTGAAGCTTACCCCTCTTGCCAGCGCATTGATTTGATCCTCCGTGTATTGACCCGTGGCCTCAAGCTTTTCATCTCGTCCTATGTAGTGACAAAAACACAAGATAGTAAATATATTAGTCGGGTTGCTACATTATTTCTCGATAATTCATTAAAGTGTGTTTTGAAACAAAACTTACATATATCCGCGGTCCTCATCGTTAAGGAATACCCCATCAACGATATGTGTTCGCCAATAAGTGTCGATGGTGGCGGGTATTCATGAGTCTCGATGCTGCATCTGTACATACTGTACGCATATAAGATGAATAATTTTAAAAGCGACAAATCACAACACACCAAAGCGTATAATCGGATATATATATATATATATATATATATATATATATATATATATATATATATATATATATATATATATATATATATATATATATATATATATATATATATATATATATATATGTATATATGCATGTAAAATAATTATAATGTTTATTACCATATTATCTCGAAGCGAGGCAATGACCGGGATCCCTGTCTAGATATGACCTTGCTTTTTTGCGGTTAAGCCGATTTGTAGCGGCTCGAGAAATGTTCTTGGGATCATTCCAAAACTTAATGTACTCATCCCAATCACCATTGTAATTTCCTCGGGACGTGCCCGCTAATCGCCTCCGCATCGTAATCCCGGTGGTGGGGTCTACCTTCAATGTTTGGCCTTGAAAGAAGCCTTGTTAGTATTGTAGGCTTTTGCGGTGCGAGTTTATGCCTTCGTAGATGCGGGGCGGTGGGGGAGTTCATGTGCGGCCTTAGGTCAAATAGGTGCGCAATCATATACAACAAAGCAGCGAGTTAGAGATATAATTTATATATTTATTTAAATTTGTTTATTTATTTATATGATATAAATAAATAAGCGAATTTAGATAAATATACACAATTAAATAAATGAACACGATAATGAAATAAACATAAAAGGATAAGCGACCCCAATATACGAAATGATTCCGCCTTCTTCTCCTTGGGACCTTCTCCCGAAGGGTAGTAAGCAGCACCTTCCTAACGACCTCCCGATGTAGTTAGACCAATCGCCGCATGGGGGCGAGAGGGTTTAAGGTTTGTTTGTCACCCACCTCAAAAGTGATCGACACGGGACCTTTTTAAATGCGATTGCCTTGATGAAAGGTTCGGGTCTTGTCGTGAGTATTGACTGCCCATTGCCTGCCGCCCAAATTGGGCTTTCGTTTACCTTTGCTGCAAAATCAAGTTAGTGATAAAAGTCATAAATATGTATCAAATTTATGCTTGTATTACAATAATCCGGAAATTCTTACCTTTGTTAATGAAGCTTGCCCGAAAGAACCGGTGGAGTGCAGCGATGCGGAGGGACGATCCTCCCGCCACCGTCACCGCCGTGGGACCGTGCAACATCTGTCGACATCTGTACAAGTACAATTAGCATAAGATATAGAAATTCATGAACAAAATAATATAAGCATGCACACATCCAAATACATACACATCCAAATAAATATACACATTTAAACAATCCACAACAATTTCATTCATTCATTCAAATATATAAGTGTATTTTGCAAGTTACAACTCAAGATCAATCTTCTTCTTCACTAGAATAAACTTTCTCAACACCATCATCATCAACATTGATGAGGGCTTCAACATCAGAATCTGCTAAATCATGAGGAAGGGCGTCTTCATCAGCAATAATATCATCGTCTTCGTCAGGAACATCAATGATATCTGGCGGTGCGTCAACAACCGTTGATTGACCATCTATATGCAAGGTCGCATTATCCAAGTCATTCAAACTAGTAGAAAGTGGGAGATCGGATGAGTTGTCGAAATGTATAATATCGGGATCGTCTCTACCACGATGACACCCCGTCGGAAAACTTTTATGATTAACATGTTCGACGACCTTCCGGTGGGGTTTGGTCTTATCTTCAAGGTAGAAGACTTGTTTGACTTGTGTTGCGAGAATGTATTGGTCATCTTTAAATGCCTCGAACTGCGATCGACGATTTGTGTCATGTTGTTTCTAAAGACAAGTTTTTGACTTTCGTCCTTTGTTGCTAGTGTCGAACCACTTAACTTTCGGAACAACATAGCTGTGAACAACAAATACTTAAACTCGAGGTTTCTTGAAGGCGACCATAATACATTTCTCCGTCACGGCGAGGCGAACAAATGCCATTGTTTTGAGTTGTGCGGCGTTCATCACGGTTGTGCGACATACCTCACACCGTTGACTACGCAAGAGTTTCTTGAGATTGGAGTCCATGATGGTCCATTAGCCAAAGCGAATAACTCGCTCGTTGTGCTAACCTCGAGTCTTGGTCATTGTCTATGTGGCGTTGGCGGATCTATGAAGAAGGCGAGGATTAGCTAGATAGAGAACACAAAATATGATATTGTTATTTTTACGATTAAGTAGACCAAATAAGTCTTAAGTTTACTGCGACCCAAACCGATCGAGAATTCTTCTTGCATGTCTTTGTTAGGAAATAATCGAAAAGCGTTCATGGTATTAGAATAAGTCGTCGAAATGATAAGTTAAGAAAAAAGTTTCAAAATAAAAAGCGTACCTCTTGAGCGGGTCCGGTGCGTGTCGATCTCGGGGCTGTTGTGAAGTACATACCATTTCACTTTTTAAACTCTTGGGCATCAAACCCAATAAATGACCGTAAACCAATCGTTTTACATACCGATCGAAACACACAAGCCCGACACGTTGGGGAGGGGTCCACATTACGGTCGGGACGATTAAATTTCGTGGTAACATCCGAAAATAATGAGAAGCGAATGTCAATGCTTCTTGACAACATAACCCTCCATGATCGAACCTTAAACAGCTTTATTGCGAACATAACCTTTAGCTTCTTCATGTATCTTTCAAATGGATACATCCACGGGGCGAATAGGCCCGCCTTGAAACCTCTATAGGTAAATGGATAACCAAGTGAACCATAATGTCAAAAGCAGGAGGATATATGAGCTCAAGCTCGCATGAGAATATCGACCACCTTGATCGAGCTTTCAACATGTCATCCTCCATCAAAGTTGCGAGCATATTTGCTTAAAAAGGAACACAACTCAATTAATGGTTTTGCAATCTTATCGGGCAAGTAATTTTGAAGTCCGTAAGGAAGTAAGCGTTGCATCATTATATGCGGTCATGAGACTTGAGGCCGTTATATTGGTATCATTATCGGTCACTCGTGCTTGAAGCATGATCCGAACCCATCGGTAGTTTAGATCCTTTGATGTCTTGACAAAACTTTTTCGGTTCTCTCGGTGTGAAAGAATCGTGACTGAGGCTTCAAGCACTTCCGTTTTGGTTTGGCGAGCCACAAGCCACTTGAATGCCCAACATTTGCAAGTCTTGTCTTGCCTTGGCGGTGTCTTTAGATTTATCATTCATTAACAAAGTGTTCAAGATGGCCTCCAACACATTTTTTCGATATGCATGATGTCTAAATTGTGTCTTAGTGAAAGAAAAGACCAATACTCAAGCTCGTAAAAATAGACCGTTTAGTCGATTATGCTCGACAAGAAGATTGCGTTTATCTTCACACCTCCATAACTCGGATGTTTACCCTTCACGCGCGTTGGCAATCTATCAAGTTGAGCGAGATTACATCCGACCAAATTCTTGAGGAGGATCTGCGTTATCGGTTTGGCCATTGAATTCAAGTGGCGTCTCCATTTATGGGGCTTCGTTAAGAATCTTACGTGGCCAAAATAATTGTTTTGCTTAACACACGAGCAGATGGAGTGTCTTTATTACATGTAGGGCATGCCTTGTAACCTTGCCCACTCCACCCGGACAAACTACTTGACGGGAAAATCATTGATGGTCCATAAAACCATCGCTCTCGTATTAAACTTCGGCACGAGGCAGCGTCTATAGTCTCGATACCTTTCTTGTCCCATAAATCCTTGGTCCTCAATCAAAGGCCTCAAGTAAACATCAATGTCCTTGCGGGGATTTAGGACCGAGGAATTAACAACGTTAGCATAAAGAACTCTCTTTCATACATAACCACGGAGGCGGTTGTATGTTGTCAATATCACCGCCACATCTTGTAGGCGACTAAGGTTCCCAAGCAGTTGAAACCATGACCAACCCTAGTCGAACATTTCTTGGTTCTTTTGCAAAATCTGGATACTTTGTGTCAAATTTCTTCCATGCTCCACCATCAACGGGTGTTGCATCTTCAAGACTCCGTACACTTTCGATAGCATGCCAAATCATATCCTTTGCGGTGTGACTAGACTTGTACAAGCGTTGTAGTCTAGGAATGATCGGAAATAACATAACACCTTCTTAGGAACTTTCTTCCCGTGTTCTTGTCTTTCCATCTACTCGTATTTACGGACGGACAAAATCCAAATCTTTGTTCTTGTCTCCCGAAATAAGCGACAATCGTGTTCACAAGCATGTATCGACTCGTACCTAACCCAATCGTTTTAAATGTCTTCTTTATTGAATAGTATGATGGTGGGAGCTTGAATCCTTCTTGATGGGAAATACATTTTGTAAAAACTCTAACATTTCATTAAATATAGAATCGGTCAATCTACCTTTAGCCTTAAAATAGGTAAACTTTGCCATAAAGTCTAATCGAGTCACATAGTCTGGCGAGTCTGACTCCTCGTTGGCGGCATATAACTCTTCAAACTCGTTACGTGTAGCTTGAGTCGGTTCGTTACTTGTCTCACCAATATCTCCTTGAGTTGGTTCATTGTGTTCATTATTCGGAGGAATATAGCTAAGATCATTAATTACTTATTTGTCATGTCACTCATCGAGGTGTCTTGTGTTATCTATTCTTGGCGGTGGCATAGGTGGAGCAGTTCACCGTGTTCCACCATATTTTATAACGTGGGTCCCACCCTTCTCTCATAATGTGGTTTGAAAGGTTTTTGATGTGTACCCATAATATATTTCGACAAGACTTGCATGGACATCTTATTCTCCGGCACTAGTCACTAACGACTTGCAATGATTGTGAATTTTTCAAGACCGAGAATAAATAATGGTTCATGTTGTAAAAGCTGTCCAAGTCTTATCATCGAATACCATAGCTGCGTTTAACGATACATTTAGTTATTATATGCAACTTAATTAAACACATTCAAGCGAGGAATACGGATGTTTTGTTCACCTAGTGCAACTATGGAAGGCAATCCTAACCCACTCTTTGAATAATTTGTCTCATATATGAATCGTATAACGATTTACTATTTAAGAAAATTTTGACATTTCCTCAACTCCCAAATATGTGTTTAAAGACATATTCGTAGGAGTAAAGGAGAAACACTTGTCGAAATCATCTCAAATAGTAATCCAATTATCGCATTCATATCTAAATGAGACAAAACATTCACTTGAGAGTCCCAAGCAGGGGACTTTCGAAATTAATTTCTAATAAATTAATTTCGGACGGGTTCTATAGGATGATTAATTTTAGGCGGGATTTTCCAAAATTAATCACTAAAATCCTAAAACAACTAATTATTATAAACTATAAGCGGCTCATATCAACAAATAATAACTATAAACTAACAAAATAATATAAGCGAGCACATGTCAACAAATAATAACTATAAACTATAAACTAACAAAATTATTATAAGCGGCTCAAGAGTTGAAAAAAGTGAAATGGTATGTATGTTGCTAAGAGTTTTAACATACATACCATTTCACTTTTTAACATACATACCATTTCACTTTTTAACATACATATCATTTCACTTTTTAACATACATACCATTATTTTAACATACATACCATTTCACTTTTTCACCAAATAATAACTATAAACTAACAAAATTTAAACAACTAATTATTATAATTATAAGCGAGCACATTTCAAGGCAATTGAACTAATAATAACTATAAACTAACAAAATTTAAACAATAAACATTCCCAGTGACATGAATAAACATTCCCAGTGACATGTCACCGGGATACCAAAGGAGAAAAAAAAATTATTACATACCTTGTCTAGCTAGCTCCTCGTAAGCCTCTTGCAAAAAAAAAAAAAAAAAAAAAAAAAAAAAAAAAAAAACTTAACTTTTCTAATTAACAACTTACAACAATAATAATGCAAAAATTATAACATACCTCGCTCTTGCTCCTCGTCGGTCCTCGTCAAACTCTTGCCAAAAAAAAAAAAAAAAAAAAAAAAAAAAAAACTTTACTTTATCATCTAATTTACAACAACTTACAACAATAATAATCTCCAAAATCATAATATAATTAACTAATTTAGTTGAATAATATTTAAAATTTGTAAAACAAACCGTATAACGTGTGGTGGTGGTGATGGTGGATGCGGTGGTGGTGATGGTGGATGCGGTGGTGATGATGGTTGATGATTGTTGATGATGTTTATTTCGTTTTTGTTGCGAAATCGCCTTGTGGAGAAGAAGATAATGTTTTATTTCGTTTTGTGAAGATGATAATCTTGACGGATCGCTTTATCTACAAACTTTTCCCGGCGACAATCCCGGCGACATGTCATTTGGGAAACATATAGTTTTGTCGTTTAGCGTAAATGGCGCGATAACGAATATTTTGGTGGGTAGGTATCCCGCGACATGTCGTTCGAAAATAATTAATTTTTTATTATAATCCCCGTTGTTAATGTCACGGGAAGCGATTTTATCACTCCATTTTTTTTTTTTTTTTTTGGGTAAAATTTAATTACTTTATGTTGTTAACGACTTCAAAAGAATACGATTTTATCTTTTATTTTATTATAATCCTAAATATTTCCCTTTCTTTTAATATAAACTCGGGAACAAAAAGTTACCATTCGGCATCTTTATATTCTTATATGAGAGTTAGATTTACAATCTAGTGCGGGCTAGAGGAACAAGAACATATTACATCAAAATGTTGCATGCAATATTTAATTGGATCAAGAAGCCAAGCGATGCATAGTTGAATGTGTTTTATAAATCTATGATTCACCGAAGAATAATTATGGTTACACATTAGGCGTTCAACGGATGAGTCGGTATGTTATGGTTACACATTAGGCGTTCAACGGATGAGTCGGTATGTTATGATTACACATTAGGCGTTCAGCGGATGAGTCGGTATGTTATGGTTACACATTAGGCGTTCAGCGGATGAGTCGGTATGTTATGGTTACACATTAGGCGTTCAACGGATGAGTCGGTATGTTATGGTTACACATTAGGCGTTCAGCGGATGAGTCGGTATGTTATGGTTACACATTAGGCGTTCAGCGGATGAGTCGGTATGTTATGGTTACATTAGGCGTTCAGCGGATGAGTCGGTATGTTATGGTTACACATTAGGCGTTCAGCGGATGAGTCCGTATGTTAGGGTTACACATTAGGCGTTCAGCGGATGAGTCCGTATGTTATGGTTACACATTAGGCGTTCAACGAATGAGTCGGTATGTTATGGTTACACATTAGGCGTTCAGCGGATGAGTCGGTATGTTATGGTTACACATTAGGCGTTCAGCGGATGAGTCGGTATGTTATGGTTACATTAGGCGTTCAACGGATGAGTCGGTATGTTATGGTTACACATTAGGCGTTCAGCGGATGAGTCGGTATGTTATGGTTACATTAGGCGTTCAGCGGATGAGTCGGTATGTTATGGTTACACATTAGGCGTTCAGCGGATGAGTCGTATGTTATGGTTATGCGTTCAGCGGATGAGTCGGTATGTTATGGGGCGTTCAGCGAATGAGTCGGTATGTTATGGTTACACATTAGGCGTTCAGCGGATGAGTCGGTATGTTATGGTTACATTAGGCGTTCAGCGGATGAGTCCGTATGTTAGGGTTACATTAGGCGTTCAGCGGATGAGTCCGTATGTTAGGGTTACACATTAGGCGTTCAACATCCGAGTCGGTATGTTATGGTTACACATTAGGCGTTCAACGGATGAGTCGGTATGTTATGGTTACATTAGGCGTTCAGCGGATGAGTCGGTATGTTATGGTTACACATTGGACGTTCAGCGGATGAGTCGGTATGTTATGGTTACATTGAGCGTTCAGCGGATGAGTCGATATGTTATGGTTACACATTGGACGTTCAGCGGATGAGTCGATATGTTATGGTTACAATTTAGGCGTTCAACGAATGAGTCGGTATGTTATGGTTACACATTAGGCGTTCAGCGGATGAGTCGATATGTTATGGTTACACATTGGACGTTCAGCGGATGAGTCGGTATGTTATGGGTTACATTAGGCGTTCAGCGGATGAGTCGGTATGTTATGGTTACACATTAGGCGTTCAGCGGATGAGTCGGTATGTTATGGTTACACATTAGGCGTTCAGCGGATGAGTCGGTATGTTATGGTTACACATTGGGCGTTCAACGAATTAGTCGGTATGTTGTGGTTACACATTAGGCGTTCAGCGGATGAGTCGATATGTTATGGTTACACATTGGACGTTCAGCGGATGAGTCGATATATTATGGTTACACATTAGGCGTTCAACGGATGAGTCGATATGTTATGGTTACACATTGGACGTTCAATTTAATTAGTTTATGTTGTTAACGACTTCAAAAGAATACGATTTTATCACTCCATTTCATCCCAATTTAAGAAAAATATTGGGAGAGTAACTTTGGTGAATCATAGATTTATAAAACACATTCAACTATGCATCGTTTGGCTTGATCCAATTAAATATGGCATGCAAAATTATGAATTTTTAATAAACAAGAGAATCGGCGACATGTCGGGAAAATGTTTTACGTCACGTTAAGATATATTAACACTAATTACGTATTTTTAATAAACAAAGAATCCCGGCGACATGTCGCGAAAGCATCAGCGGGAAAATTTGCCATACGTTTTACCATGAAATATTCGGTCAAAATATTATCGTTGAATCCCGGCGACATGTCGCGAAAAATGAGATAAAAAATGAAGATAATTTTGTTGACTTTTCTCGAGACTTCGTGTAAACGTGGGATATATTTTTGTCGTTTAGTGAGGATTCCCGGTGACAATTGTCGTTTTGAGTTTGGGAAAAGCGATGGGGAAAGTGGTAAATGTGGTAGTGGTGCATCTCGAGTGGTTAACATCTTTTGTAGTTGCAATACTAAGGTAGATAATAATCATGTTAGGCCAATTGATTATTGTGAATCTCCACTAAGAGAATTGATCCACTATAATCTTTCTACTGATGAATGTCCTAATCCCATTTATAACACCTTGAAAATGTTCCTAAGGTATTTTATTACAAGATTTCCATTGGAATAGTTGACCATGACTTTTATAAGTTTTAAGAACTTACGAGATTGGTTAATCAAGCCCGATAGTCAAACTATAAGTATTAAATGTTATGTAAATGGTTATACAAAATATGATTTGTCATAATTATAAGAAAGATGAACTTAAAGACTAATGTTGTCAAGTAGTAAGTATGTTATAAAGTTAGTGTGGCCAAAATGAAAAGAATAGCAGTTAAGGGACCTAATGTGCCAATTAGGCAAACTTTCAGCTAACAAATATCTAGATACTTCTCATAATATCAAAATGGTTCCAAGATTTTTTTATATGTGTATATGATGTCGCTTCAACAAGAAATGAGGGAAAAACATGAAGTCTTAATGATCAATGGAAGAAAGATTGGTGTTTAGATTCAAGTAATGAATCCCTTTCCATGTCCATATGCAAGTAAGTAATCCATATTTATATTTAATTAAAGAACTAAGAGTTAGGTTTATGTACCCAATTTGGGGGAATTAGGTAAATAGTGTTTTGAAGCTAATTAAAGATTATAGAAATTATCAGATGATTATATTGGGTCTAAGTTAAGAATTTAATGTGGTTAATTATCAATTAATCATTGGATGGTTATGTGATAATTAGAGGTGTTTAAAGAGGAGCCATGGTTGTAGTAATCATAGTTTAGTAACTTGATTATGTGTTTATGATAATAGTAATTTGACCTAGATTGCAAGGGTAGAGATGATGATGTGCTTGGTTTCATTAGCTTGGGATCAAGGTAAGTAAACCGGTCTGTTAGCCTTATAGTTTTTATTAGAAGTGATGGTCATTCACTTTTAGGAACTTTGTAACGTGTGTTAGATATCGTGATAGAATAGTCTTCGGGCTCGTGGATTGGGCTAAGCTAATTGGTTAAAAGATAAGCTATGCTAGCCGTTTATAAGCTTATGTATCACAAGCCCAATCCAAGTCCAATTCGTGGCCCTTGCCAAGCCCATTAGGGTATTATAGTAAGGAACTATATAAACCCCTCAAAGTCTCATTTGAGGGGTGTGCTTGAGTGTGTGTGTATGTGTGTTTTCTTTGGAATATACAACATCTTGTGTTCATCTTTTCTCTTCACATACACGATCCATATAACTTCAAGTCACCATCTTTCCTTTCTTATTTCTTTCATCTTCACGCATAGTTTGTGTTTGTGGTTAAGGTGTTTCTACGCGTATAGTGATATACGTGTTGGGTTTGTGATAAGGTTGATAAAAGTAAGGTCCTACAATTGGTATCAATCGCCTAACAATGGTTTAGGAGTGGTTGGTTGAAGTTTTTTTGTTGTTTGTGTTGTTACGCGTAAAGCTCTCGGTATCGAAAGGTTTTCACGCTTAAAACTTTACTTTTTGCACTTTAATCTTCAAGATTCTTATGGTTTGAGGTTATTATAGTGTTAAGGAGTCTTGTTTTGGGAAAAAGTTTGAAGCTTTACACGTTTTACATCACTTTTAAACTTGTATTTTTTGCGTTGTTCATTTCTACGCGTAAGAGATATAAGCACTTTGGGTGAAAAAGGTCAAAAGTTTTGTGCTATTTAAGTGTTTTTAAGGCTATCGGGCATCGAAATCGGTTGAATCATTGAAATTTTTTACGCGTAAGTCAAAACCCTAGTTTTCTGGCGTAAGAAAGTCAAAACCCTTTTTCTAGCGTAAGTTTCTCGCATAACTTTTTGGTGAAGAATCTTCGTGCACCAAGGTGACTCGATGCTTCCTCACTTGGATAAGTGTGTGGAACACCGACTTTTGGATATCTTTTCTGTTGTGACGATTATGCGAGTTTTGGGTTTAAACCAACCCTTACGCATAAGCAATAAGCTTACGAGTAAGCACTCTACGCATAAGTTAACTCTTACGCGTAAGGTACTTTACTTCTACGCTTAACGTTTACGCATAAGACTTACGTTTAACCTTAAGTTTACGCGTAACTTGGATTTCTACGCATAAGAATTTCTACGCCTAAGCTCTTTACGCATAAGGACTCCTACGCATAAGCAATCCTACTCATAAGCATTCATTTCTACGCATAAGAAGTGGTTTACGAGTAAGATTTTGAGCAAAACTTCAAATGGCTATAACTTTTGAATCGTAACTCCGTTTTCAGCGATCTACTCATCAAAACGACCGTGAGAACGAGGAGAATAGACCGCCGAACAAACATGGTCAACCTTCAAGTCCTAAAAATGCTCCGAAAAGAAGTTATTGAGGTTTTTAAGTTTTTAGACCAAATTTTCACTACAACAACCGAGCTTTATCTTCATCCAACACAACTCCTTTATCGTTGAATCGATCCTACATCAACTTTATCATAAATTCATCAATGGCAACTCAACAAGATATTCATGCGGTAGGTCGAAAACCGTCCTCTATGTTGGAAAAAGGTGGTTATCTTCAATGGACAAGTCGAATGCTTCGTTACATCAAGACAAAACCTAATGGAAAATTGATGATCAAATCCATTCGGGATGGACCCTTCATACCTCGACAAGTCCAAGACCCTAGAAATGCTTATGCAACACCTCCCGTCCCACCATTTCTTAGTCTTCAAAAGAATCGGAATACTACGAAGAGGATCGAGAAACAAGTCGAAGCGGATGACATGGCAATTCATATTGTCCAGCTGGGTTTACCAAGAGACATCTTTCTTTCTGTGAGCGGTTGTGAAGCGCTTTTGATATGTGGGAGCGAGTTAGGCGACTACGTCATGGAGCAAATTGGTCAACAAGACACGAGAGAACAAGTTGCTAGCGCTTGGGAGAAGTTTACATCTACTCCAAGAGAATCCATTGAATCCTACTATGGAAGGTTCGCACTTTAATGAATGAGCGATCGAAACAAGTTGACACCGAACTATCGTGAGCAACATCAAGTTCTTAAACAATCTACCGGAAGAATGGGGACGATATGTCACTATTGTCAACCAAACAAAGACTTACATCAAGTGAACTTTGATCAAATCAACGATTTTAAAACAAAACCAAAATGAAGTGAATGAAGTCGGGCAAGAAAGATTAGCAAAGAATCATGATCCATTGGCACTCATTGCAAAGACTCAAACTCCGGTGACTACACCACAACAAGCTTCATCATCTTCCACTAACAACAACTTGCGACAATACATCCCTCAACAACAAAATTATCCACGAACAACAACATTACGGGAACAAGGAATCGCGATATTGAAATGGAACCGGAAGAAGCTTTGTCTCAAGTATTCTCTTTATTGGGTAAAGCATTCGAGAGGTCGCTATTCCACACCAACTAACAACAACCAAAGTTTCATCAAACACTATAGCAGAGCAAATTGCTGTACCGGGTGGGAATATGGGTAATCAAAGAAAAATGGTTGGAGTTATTAGGAATCGCGAGGATATACTCTTGGATTCGGATGGAAATCAAGAGGTTCGAATCGGGGTCGGATGGGTCGAATGTTGGGAATAAACGTTGGGTAACGAATGGGAATGTTGCGACTCCGATCGTTGGGAGTTATGGAAAGCGTGAATCGGTGTCGGGTTAAGTGTTATAGCTGTCAAGGAGTGGGTCACATAGCCTAAAGCTGTCACTAAACGCACAAGAAGAATCTTGAGATTCTTGAAAGCTATCTTTGTTAGCATAAAACAAAGCGAGGGGATGCGGTTAAGTGCGATTGTGGATGATTTGGAAGACCTCGAGAAATCAATGCAAGCGCATCTTCATGGCAAATCTTGAGGAGACTAAGTGCGACCACGGATTCAGCGCTCCTGTCTATGACACCACTATGATGTCGAGGTACCAATCAGCGATCCATGCTATAACAATGTCATATTTTGTTGGGATATGAAAGTCTTGAAGATATGAAATCTTGAAGTTATGAAAAAATCTTAGTACGCAAAATCTTGGAAAAAGTCAAAGAGTCAATCTTGCTAAAGACAAAATCAAATCTTGCTCATAAGCGCATTAATCTTGCTCTTGTTCCCAAAGTCTTGTTCATTATTTTTGAAATCTTGCGATTGATTTTTAAAATCTTCTTGCAAAATCTGCTGCGGTTTATCTGAAAATCTTTAGTTTATCTGAAATCTTCTTGATTGGATGAAATCTGCTCCTTCTCAAAATCTTGCTCAAGGTTTTGTATGGCGAAATTTATTTGGATTAGCGGTATAATGGTTTATTACGAGGAGATTTGGAATTAAGGGGAAGTCGAGCATAATTATTGTTATGGTTTTTGGACGACACACACACACAGGTTATTGTTCACACACACAGGAAGAAGTTTATGTTCTTAACAGGATTTAAAAAGGCTTGTTTTGGAGATTTATTGAAGAATTGATTACGAAGATGATAATTTATCACTTATTTAAAGGTGAAGTGGAATTACTTGGTTTGTGTTCTTATTATATAAGACTTGCAAAATCTAGTTTTCATAGGTCAAGAGGGTGGATGGATGAAGACCTAGTAAACTATCACTTCAAGGAGTTACATTGTAGTGCTCAGTGTCTCATACTAGTTGAGGATTCTTGTCAAGGGATTGCGGTCTACTTATATTTGTTGATTTGTATAAGTTTAGAGTTCCGTGGATAGTACAGATTTAAGACACAAGTTTGGGAAATTCTACTTCTTCATCAAGTTCGTTATATTTGCTTTTCTTCACAAAGTGATCATTACAAGGAGCTTACAGATTTTGAAGAATCATGAAGATGGTTAACATATGGGTTTCAGGGGAAGCTTATTGTTAAATGTTTAACCATCTACATGCATCACTCAAGGAAGTGTTTGATTTTACTACGTTGATCATTATTACTACGGTAGTTGGGTTTTCTCTTGTTTTGGATCCATTTTTCTTATGATGCGTAATGGTGGGTGATTTAAAGCATTGGAAGTCTTAGATTGGAAGTATGATATTGGTTAGTGGTGGTCAAGATCATTATTTGCATCGTTCCTATTTGGATAATAACAAAAGGGAAGAGATGTTTGAGTGATATGGCATGGATTAAGGGAAGACAAAGGAAGACATACTTGTTTCATTCATGGTGAGATCCACGATCTCGATTTCTCTGCCGTCTAGGGAAGTTCGTTCAAGAATGGTTTTGTCATTATCAACTAGGGAAGATTGTTGGGAATTATCACGTTTGAGTTGATAAAGACAAAAGAATGAAACAAGAGGACTTAATATGACAAGAAGAAACCTACTAAAAGATGGAAAGACTTGCTTGCAATGGAAGTTTTATTATTTAGTCCTTATCCTCTAGTATATAAAGAGGACATAGGTGTAGGTTTAATTATGTCTTCCAATATGTAGTCGACTAGGAAAGGTATGTGTGTGTCCTAGGCGTATAGTCTTGTAAACGCCTAGGTTATTAGTTTAGTTAGTAGACGTGTTCCTATAAACGTCTAAGATTAGTTAGTGTTAGTGAATAAAAAACCTTTAGCAATAACAAAGTATTGTTTTGATTATTTCGCTGCGTATTATCTTTATTATCTTTGTTATTGATCCCTAGCTGAGCTTTAAACGATCTTATCATATTTGATGTGTTTACTCATGACGAACGTTACGTGACATCGGCACCTACTTATGATAAATACGGACAATCGAGTTGTAGCAATACTAACTCACGAGCCTCCATATGTGGATCCTAGTGGAGCTGTGTGGCACAAAATCTTGAGGCGTTGAGGAAACACGTGCTTATTTTGAATCATTAATCAATAAATGTGGCATTGAAATTGAGAAAGTTAGAGCGGTCAATCGCGAAGTTAAGGCCGCGAATGCTAAATTGACGGCGAGCTTGAGAGTTACAAGGAGAGCATAAAAGCCTTTGAATTTCGAAAAACAAAGAATCGAAATTAGAAATTGGTTATCGAAATTTGTATTCTAAAGAACAACTATTGCAAATCAAGTACAACACACTCGATGTGAATTTGAACTTGAAAATTAAATCTTTAAACAAGGAAATTTACGATTTAAATAACCAACTTTCTAAACAAAAGAAATGTTTTCTAATCTTGAAAAGAGAAGAAGCGATTGATTCTTGATTTTTCAAAGCGAGAAGATTCTCTTCTTGATGAAATTCTTGATAAAAATGAAAAATCCAAACTTTGGAAAATTTGCTTCTTAAAGCGGGTCATTACGCTCAAACAATCAAGATGCTTTCTAATCAAGTAAATCCGTTTTCATACTAACAATAGAATGGCACTTGGTAACGACCCTTCTTCGTTCCTCAAGAAAGCTCGAAATCTCGAATGTGTTAAACAATGGAAATGTTTTACATGAACCCATTATTGTTCGTGATTCTCTTGAAGCGTTAGGACTATACGAGGAGAGTAGATAAAAATGAAACAAAAGAATCCGAAATCAAACCAATTGATTATAACAAATGGAACAAAATTAACGGAATTACTTTTGTTAATCAAAAAGAAAAGTCCAATTTCTCCATCACACCAAGTGTTTCACACAAAGAGTCAACACTGTTTCAAAATACATTTCAAAACCGGTTGTTGTCTCAAATTCTCTTCGAACATTGAACAAATGTCTTCAAACAATACTTTTAACACAAGTGATGCGAGAAGTATTTTAGAAAATGTGAAAACTAGAATTGTGGATCTTGAAGACAATCTTTAAAACTAAAACCACTATTACACCTAACAAGCTGGTTCTCTAGTTTTGACATCGAACAAAGAAAGTTTTTGAAACTCAAATTGCCCGCGGTGAATGCCATCGGTGCAAGGGTAATTCATTTTGAACAAGCATTTTTGAAAAAGCAGTTGACTTTGTCAAGGACCATAAATCCAGTAAAGCAAGCTAATAAGCATGTTGAACAAATCAAAGTTTTGGAAAATTTAAATGACTCTCTCTTGAAGATGTTACGACTCTTGATATTATGTCCATTATTTTACAAACATATTACATTGAAGATCATGAAAGACTCGATCCGAGACCTCAAAATTATTTCAAAATATGAAAATGCACTTGAGAAACTTGAAAAGAAAATGTCTCATATTTTAAACAACTTGATCGAAAAAGCGAGGAATGCAAGTATGACAAGCGATCGTATGGCGTGCTGCAATGACATGAAAGCGAAAAATGATCTTTTAAGGGCTCGGTGGAATGTCAAAAAGGAAAAGCGATGGATACTAAGATTACAAAACCATTGGTGAGGAGAAAGCAAAGTTCCCAAACCAATTTCAAAACCTAAAATATACATTTCTATGCCTCCTCCGAAAGTCAATGAGAAAAATTTTCATCTAAACCAGTCCTCCACCTGCCTTGCCTAAACAAAATGTTGATAAAGGAAAAGCGGTTGTCGAAACCAAAGTTTGCTTTGGCCTTTTTAAGATGAGTACCACTAATGCGTCTGAAGAGACTAGGAAAGCTGAAACCACCTCTCTAGATAATATTGTGAATCCTAATGAGTGTGCCTTACCTTCTACAGGACTAGGAAGCACCTCTAGGAGCAGCAGACTAAAGCCTAAGAGCAATACAAAGAACAATAGAGTCTCGCTTGCCTCTAAAAGTAGTTGCTTGAATAAAGTGAAGAAAGTAGAAGAACACCCTAGGAGTTTACCGCTTTGTAATAAGTAAGACATTTCATCTGAATGTAATGAACCTATGAAACTTGCTAAGTCTAATGAATGTGTTGAATCTCTTTGTTTAACTTGCAAGAAATCTTTAACTAATGTTCATGATGATTGTGTTTCTAAGAATGAGATTGTTAAGCCTGTTAAGAAGAATGTTCCCAAAAGAACGTATGCTAAACGAATAGGAAGACTAGTTGCGAGACTTAGGCTTTACACTAGTGATAGGGAGCATAATGTTTACTTTAGGGATGACATTTGGAAACCAGCAGTAGAACCTTCACACTCGAGAATGGTAGAATGAGTGATGCACTCTTACATATAGACAACTTCTATGGTGATCGAGTTTTACCTCTAAACAAAGGAACCAAAATCAAAGCGGTTTCCAAAATGTTCTTCTTACATTATTGGCGAGTTATCGAAATATGTCTTTGGATCGTCGACTCGGGATGCTCCAAGCACATGACCAAGGAATCTGAAGGCTGGCGATCAATTTAAATGCGGAAATTCATGGGAACCGTGACGTTTGGAAATGATCATGTAGCAGCTATCATGGGTTATGGAGATCTACCTTTTGGAAATTATTTGATCACTCGGGTTTACTATGTCGAAGGGTTGGGACACAATTTTTTTCGATCAGGCGGTTTGTGATGCAGATTTAGAGGTTGCTTTTAGGAAAATGCTTGCTTCATTAGAAACTTGGATGGCGATCTCTTAGCGAGAATCGTGATACAAACTTGTATGCTATCTACATCAACCAAATGGCCTCTTCATCACCAATATGTCTTATGACACGAGCATACGGAACACGATCTGGTTTGTGGCATAGAAGGTTATCCATCTCAATTTTGACACCATCAACAATCTTGCCAAAGACAACATCGTCAACGGACTTCCAAAGTTCAAATACACCAAGGATCACTTATGTCCATCATGCGAACAAGGAAAAGCAAAAGAGCATCATATAAACCAAAACCGTACCTATTTGGAAGCAAAGTTGCATATGTTGCACATGGACTTATGTGGCCCAATGAGAGTTGAAAGCATTAATGGGAAAAAGTATATTCTTGTTATCGTCGATGATTATTCGAGATATACATGGGTTAGGTTTTGAGATCAAAAGGCGAAGCACCGTGCATCATCATCACCTTTTGAAGCGTATTCAAGTACTTCTTCAAACTCGATAAGGGTTGTAAGACAAGACAACGACACATAATTCACTAATCGGGAGTTAAGAACTTATTTTGAAGATGTTGGAATTACACATCGGACATCGGTTGTTAGAACTCCACAGCAGAATGGGGTAGTTGAAAGAAGAAATCGTACTCTTGTGGAAGCTGCTCGCACTATGCTAATTTATTCTTGTGCACCGTTATTTCTTTGGGCTGATGCTATTTCCGCTACTTGTTTCACTCAGAACCGATCCCTCATCCATCCAAGATTCAATAAAACCCCATATGAGCTTGTGAACAACAGAAAACCTGATATCTCTTACTTTCACGTGTTTGGCGCTTTGTGCTATCCGGCGAACTACGAGAGAAGATCTAGGTAAATTGAAAGCTAAAGGTGATATTGGAATCTTCATTGGATATTGAGATAACTCGAGGGCATTCAGGTGTATAACGAGAAGAACTAGGAGGATCATGGAGCGATGAATGTGAAGTTTGATGAACTTTCACATATGGCTTATGAGAGACTCGCTCTAGAACCCGCACTAAACCCGCGAGACTTACGGACACATCGATTCGGGACTCGTTACCTCAAAGAGCTCAATCAACCGTTTGACAATCCTAAAGAACAAGAATGGGAGAATTTCTTTGAGTTAATGTTCGATGAATACTATGGTGGAACTTCGACAAATGCATCAAACCATCACTCCGCACCCGCTCAAAATCATCCACCACCACCAACGAAGATGCATCTACAACGGTGAAACCAATGCACCAACTCCATCAACATCATCTACATCTACTACGGTTATTGCACCCGTTCTACCAGCGAGTTGATGAGCAAAACCAAAACCGAGAATGATGCAGCGTTAAATGACGACTTATTTGAAAACCCGTTTGCTACGGAATCGGTGAATCATCCTCAAGCTTACGAGAACCATCTAACTCGCATACGTTTAACCAACGGTATCCTTCTACGAAGTGGACAAAGACCACCCAATTGAACAAGTTATTGGTGAACCTTGAGGCCAATTCGGGCGAGGCGTAACTTGCCACCGATTGCGACTTATGCATTTACCTTTGCTCAATTAGCAATATAGAGCCAAAGAACATTCGCGAGGCAATGGCGAGAACCCGCATGGATAGAAGCGATGGAGGAGGAACTTCTCAATACCGTCTTCATGACTCTTGGGAAATGGTTCCAAGACCAATTGACATTCGTCATTGATCTCAAATGGTTATGGAAGAACAAAAGGGATGAAGAGATGACGTAATTACATAACAAAGCTCGTCTTGTAGCCAAAGGATACGAGACGGGAAGAAGGATAGACTTTGAAGAGTCATTGGCGGTAGCTAGACTTGAAGCGTCGGGATATTCTTAGCCTATCGACTCACAAAACATCACGGTTTATCGGATGGACATTAAGACCGCGTTCTTGGATGGCACTCACGAAAGAAGAAGTGTCGTGAGTCACCGAAGGCTTCAGAGACATGGAACATCAGACTCGTCTACAAACTCAAAAAGGCAATCTATGGGTTAAAACAAGCTCGAGGCGTGGTATGACTAACCGTCCTCTTTCCTTATCAAAACAATTTCACCAAAGGCCTGATTGATCCTACCTTGTTTACACAAAATGCAAAACTAAATTTTGATTGTTCGATTTACGTGGACGACATCATCTTTGGGTCCACTAATCCGAATCTTTCAAAATATTTTGAAAATCTCATGAAAAGCAAATTTGAAATGTCCATGATGGGGGAACTAAAATTCTTTCTTGGTTTACAAATACATCAGTCCCATCGTGGAATTTTTATTAATCAAGCTAAATACACAACTGAGATTTTGAAAAATCATGGTATGGATAATTGTGACTCGGTCGGAACACCAATGGTAACTTCACCAAAAATTGGAGCCGATTTGTTTGGGAAACCTATTGATCCGAAGAAATATCGAACATGATTGGTTCTCTCATGTATCTCCTTTGCTAGTCAACGGATATTCATTTCTTTGTTTGCTTATTAGCACGGTTTCGAGTAAAGCCTACGAAGCGCACCTCAAAGAGGTTAAGCGGATCTTCGGTGCACGAAGACATCCATTCACATGGGACTTTGGTATCGAAGGAATCTGATTTGATCTAATTGCCTTTTCGGATGCGGAACACGCGGTGATCAAGTTACATCAAAAGTACATCCGAAGGAGCACAATTTTGGGAGAAAAGTTAGTCGGTGGTCTTCAAAGAAACAAGATTGCTTTGCACTTTCAACGTCAAGGCGAGTATGTGTCTCTATCTGCGTGTTGTGCTCAAGTTCTATGGATGAGAACACAACTCACGATTATGGCTTTACTTTTGATAAAATACCTATGTATTGTGACTCGAAAAGTGCCATAGCCATATCATGCAATCATTCATCACTCAAAGACTAAGCATATCCGTGTCCGCTACCACTTCATCAAAAGTACGTCGAAAATGGTACTGTTGAATTATTCTTCGTGAAGACAGATTACCAACTCACGATCTATTAACTAAAGCCTTCCAAAAGAAAGGTTTGACTATTTAGTTCGACGAATTGGAATGCGAAGCCTAACCCACGAGGAGTTACAATGTCTTCCGAATCTTCTTGAAAATGATTTTCCAAAGCTTATTGTAAATATTTTGAAAAGCAAAATACAAAATTTGAAAAACCAACAAAAGAAAAATATAAAAATATAAAATTTCAAAAATACAAAACAATAGAAAATCAAAAATCCAAAAATATTCTTCTCACGACATGTCTCTTGTATAATCGATATTACATGCGTTTCTAGAAATGTCATTAAACAATGATCTGAGCATGTATGAGATCTTAGCGAGAGTTCTTTAAATGTTTTCCAAAACATGTCGTTTCTCAACATTTCTTCATAAAATGGCTTTCGTATACATCGATGAAACCGGACCGAAATGATGACTTTTGATTATTTACAAATCAAAACTCGTGCTTTTTAATGAAAATCACAAATGTACGCTTCAGTGCACTACATTTAAAAATGGTGAGAAATCATCATCATCTTGAGCACCTTTTCAAGATTGTGCAAAAATATTTTCAAAATTTTTCAAAATATTTTTGTGCTCAAGATAACTCCCTCTAAAATGTTCCAAATTCATGCTTAAATCAAATCCGTTTGTCTCCCCAAAATATTCTAAAAATGTTTTTAATCCGTTGATATAAAAAATATCACGAATATGCTATTTTTGAGGGGGAGGAGACGTGATTAAAATGTGATCAAAAAGTTTTAATGATCGATGTTTGAATCTCAAAATGAGCTCGACTCGATCGTAACCAATGAATTGACGAGGAATCATGTACCATCTAGAAACTTTCTATGGACTTGACGGAGACGGGTAATAATTTCAAGCTAGTTCTCTAGTGATGTAAGCGTGTCTCGAATCGGTCTTGTTCATTTAAAGTCGATCAATTCAAAAGTGTGAACTCTACCCTCTATGTGCGATTCTGTCAAAACTTATAAGCACATGTGAAGGGGGGTGTTTATGAAAATATAAAACTCACGAGTGCTACAAACATGTTTTCTATCATAAACACTCGAGAGATTTTCAAGAAAATTGGTTTTATGGCAACAATAGGACAGTCATGGAGTTATAAGGTGACTAAGGATAGGAAATTAGTCTATGATCCGCGAGGCGGAGGGATCTACCTAAGGACATCACAAATAGTTTAGATCTAGAAGTCCTTAGGTATGATTGAAAAAGGAGTAATGTGAGAAAGGAGAAAGAAGGGTTGAAGAATCAAAAGAAATGTAATGAAAAGGGTGAAAAGAAATAGCCCTCCTTATTCAACCTTAGGCGAAACCGGGTTCAATTCATCACTCTTGGTTGTCACTAGATGACACCGGTATTGAAGACAAAGGCGTCATGGACCCGGTGGCCTTGCACTAAACCTTCTAGCCACTCAATTCCTCTTAAAAGGTTTGTTTCATTCTCACTGGAACCCTACATAATCTATTGACCTTCTCTTAGAGTTGGTTGGTATTGAAGGAGGAGACCCTCTCCCTAGTCTCCGCCGGAAAACCAAAATGCATTAATTGAGTCTAGAGCCACGAGATTCATCAAAAGATCTCATAAGAACACTTGACATGACATCGCTTGTTGTTCATCAATAAGGACACAAGTGATATATTATAGAGTCTCACGAGATCTTAGCTGCCGAACATTTAGAGAAGTTTCACAATTGTGATTCTTGATGATTGAATGGAAACTCCGCCGGTCAACATCAGCGACCACGGCGGCAGTCACTTCGGTAACTCCCGTGGATTACGCTTAGTGTGTCTCAAATGGTCTACCATCGTGGGGTGATGCTTGATTGTACCTCGACTCATCCGAGCTGTAGGTGTACTTGATTGCATCGCGTTATCTCACTTGTGAGACTCAGTTCAGAGCGGCCTTTGTAAGAATTAGAGATATGTTTTCACACTATCTGTTAACACCCTCGAAATTCAAACTCGTAAGTGCCGAATCCGCTTATTACTAACTTTGTTTTTATGTTTTCTTCTTATGGAAGCTCCGGAGGCGGATGGATCGTGCGATTTTCCACATGCTCATACCAACAACACGTGAAAGTTCTCATCAAAATCAAAGGTAACACAAAGTCAAAGATGATTCTTCGTCAATGTCAAAGAATCTACAAAGTTTAAAGACTCGAGAACTACATCATTGGTAACCAAAAGACAAATAGAAGTGTGAGCATGGTGGAGAAAGACGTGGAGACACCAAACCAACAAAGTTGACAATGGCAGACAACCACATTAACTGATCACAAATCATGAAGAAACAAAGAATCAAGAGTATTCTATATCTACGCACAAAGTTCAAGCTCGAGAAAAGTAAAGACCTAATCAAGTGGAGCATCTTTTGAATGACCACCCCTTAGGGGGAGATTGTTAGCCTTAATAGTTTTTATTAGAAGTGATGGTCATTCACTTTTAGGAACTTTGTAACGTGTGTTAGATATCGTGATAGAATAGTCTTCGGGCTCGTGGATTGGGCTAAGCTAATTGGTTAAAAGATAAGCTATGCTAGCCGTTTATAAGCTTATGTATCACAAGCCCAATCCAAGTCCAATTCATGGCCCTTGCCAAGCCCATTAGGGTATTATAGTAAGGAACTATATAAACCCTCAAAGTCTCATTTGAGGGGTGCTTCGAAGTGTGTGTGTGTGTGTTTTCTTTGGAATATACAACATCTTGTGTTCATCTTTCTCTTCACATACGATCCATATAACTTCAAGTCACCATCTTTCCTTTCTTATTTCTTACATCTTCACATAGTTTGTGTTTGTGGTTAACGTGTTTCTACGCGTATAGTGATATACGTGTTGGGTTTGTGATAAGGTTTATAAAAGTAAGGTCCTACACGGTCATTATATCGTGTTATAATGATTCTACACATTATATGTTATGTGATTTTGTTATGCTAGGAAATGGGGTAATTGAATGTATATGCTTATGTAAAGTGTGGTTGAGACTAGTTTGGCTTAACTAGTCATGAAAGTTAGGCAAGGTGGATTAAGCTAAGGTATGTTGATGTTCAACTTATAAGAAATGTTATGCTTAAGTGAATTAAGGTATGTGTTAATGTTTAATGGTTTGCAATGGTTAATGAGTTATGATGTATATGAATGTCTATGATAACATGATATGTTCGCTTTACTTACTAAGCCTTAAGCTTACAGTTTAAGATGTTAATGTTTTATAGGTCCATACGTGATGGTGATGGTAAGCATTGGATTAAGGCTAATGGATTGCTAGAAAGTTAGAAGATTTGTAAGAATGGTAAGAAAGTAGGAGCTTAGGTAGATACCGAGCTCAAGTCCATGTTGTACCCCGAGAGTCTAAAAGGTTTTGTAAACTTGTTGTCAAATTTCAGGGTATGTGTTGTACTTGTTGAAGTAATGGATTCGTTAGTGGTACGTCATAGTATGATTTGGTGTATGGTCTTGTCTAAAGGGGTGTTTGGGATAATGTGTAATTATACCTATTTTGGGTTGTAAGCGGGTTAATGATTATGAATATGATTTATTATATTAAGTTAATGATTTCTAGAAGGCTTGAAGTAATTCGAAAGTGGTAAAGGTTGTATGTAATGAAAATGGGTCAAAACATGTATTTTACATAATACCCGTCGTTTTGTAAAGTACCATTCGAAGGTCATTTGGTTAATGCATGGAATATATATATATATATATATATATATATATATATATATATATATATATATATATATATATATATATATATATATATATATATATATATATATATATATATATATATATATATATATATATACTAGTCTCATGACCCGGCCGATGGCGAGATACTCTCATGTAAATTAAAATGAAATTAAAAGTTTGAGGACTAATCTTATATCTTGTTTTTTGGTCATTATCGTAATTTGGTTTTTACAACACAAAATTGAACCAACTAAAAACATGTCTACCTTATATTGATTATGGAATAAAGCTGTGCCAAAGCAAATACTAAAACCCTCCTGCCTTCCTTTCATTTTAACTCCTTACAATAAAAGAACTCCTAACAATAATCCTTCAAGGCTGATATTCAATCCTTAATTAAGTATCAACATTATTTCTGCATTTATCCAAGGTTTACCACTATTCCATGGTCAAACAACAAATTCATACCGGCATGTGTCTAATCAAATTAGCAATAATGCATCAGTACCCATGCTAAAGGCAAACATGCACTTGATATCATAAATAATTTTAGTGTGTATGTATGTGTATGACTCGTGGTTAGTGTGTATGTATGTGTATCACTCGTGGTTAGTTGTTTTAACTGTTTAGATAGCCTGCTAATTGTGCAATCCCAATAATTTTAGACAGATTGAAATTAAGAATCATAAATATTGATGTTGTGAGCTATATATATATGATGTTGAAACATGTAGTCTAGTTTACCTAAAAGTTCCCTAGACCTTCGGTGACCCTTTAAGAGCTCCTTTATACCTTTGTTGCATAATCTTTCCTATAGAAGTTTAAAACAAATTTAAATATAATTTAACAAACTCAATAAAAAAATCATGTATAAGTCTTTTAAACATATATATATATATATATATATATATATATATATATATATATATATATATATATATATATATATATATATATATATATATATATATATATATATATATATATATATATATATATATATATATATATATATATATATATATATATATATATATATATATATATATATTACAAACAAATACCGATATACCATGATGTTTGTTTTGACATTTTGTTAACATGAGAAATTAGATGTCTCACATTAACTATATACATGCACCATTTATTAACCTCTTAAACAAAGGGTGCTCTTTATAAACTTGGACACTTTCATCCAGTGATCCAAGTTGTATCTTAGTAGTGAAATAAAAACAATATTTACATTAAGGAGACACAACACATGTGAGTATGTCTTCATATCAAGTGATTGTACTCGTCAGCCCAAATAAAGTGTTCAAAAGGGTCCTGTGAACATTTGCATAACACGATGTTAGGAAATCTCAACAATTATTAAATACAAATGTAAAAGATCTATTTACAATAAGGCCACTAATGACTATTGAAACTGCAAAAACTATTCGAGGATGGAAGAATACCTTAGCGTACGGATTTGTTATGATACCCAAACACATAATGTCAAACCCATAAGATTAGCCAAACACCTGCTTGGCTGCTTATGCATTTTTCACGTGTCGTCTGTTTTCATCCTGAATTAGCAAATCCCATTTTCAAGAATATAATTTGACTAAAAAGTTTAAAATAGCAGCTAAGAAGGTTAAGGAAAATAAGGAAAGGAACCTTGAGAAACATTTCTAAAGGGGCGTAGAAAATTGATTCCACTTCATCAATATTTGGAACTGGATTGAATGCTTGCACCCATCACTCGAACTTTCTCCTGCCATCACAAGCAAATAGTTGACTTCATGTGAAAAGATGAGCAATTGTAAAGTCGAATTCCAATGTTTCGATCTTAAAGCGGGACAATGGACCTATTTTGAAATCTCAAGCAGTAAAAATATTACAAAGGTAAATCAAAATTGTACTTGAATTTATGAAGATAGCTCTTAGTTAAGCCCAAAGATCCATACTCGAATCTCCGCATTCACTTTTAAGCCTGTTATTTTGGTTTAGTAGACTAACCAGAGCACAATGTGAGCAATTCACTTGCCTTGAACCAATCCAACAAAAATAGTATGTTCGGGCATCATTGCCTGCATAATATATAGCAAAATCATCCCGCTGCAAATGAATGTATACTTCCAGAGAAAGACTTCACCAACTTACTACATCTTAGTATGGGCCGAAACGGTAAAAAACACGACCAAAACTCTTAGTTTCTTTCTTATTTGGTGTGTCAAACACGATTACAAAAAACAACTCTATATGCATCACTGACCCATAAACCATTATGATCAGTGACCCATAAAGTATTAGCAACTATAGAAGCCTAACAGTGACTCATAAACCATAAACTATGACTTGAAGAAATAAAAGATTATGAAAGTTGCAGGTCATTACCTCCTTGTTTATCTGTGTATGGAGCAGCAGTGTCAACCTACGAGCACAGCAACAACAACCACCTATTAGCAAAATAGCAAGATGCAAGCAACAGTCTATGGAGGTACTCGGGTATTTCCTCGTTTCGTTCAAAACCTCTATCTTTTTCCACATTGATTCCTCCATATCTTAATATTTCTTAACCCCTTGGCTTGTTTAATTCAAAAAGCAATATGAATCATTAACAGACGATGAATCAAAATGTTGTTAGACCAAGCTAAACCATTTTTACCCAAAGCCTATTTGGATGTTACCACGCTTACCCAGCCTCACATATTGTTTCACGTATACTTTAGAACAATTAATTTAAGAACAAAACTAATAATTAGGTAGCAATCAAGATGATAATAAAACTATCAAATAGCGGAAAGTAATCATTAACTTATAAGCACAACAATTTAAGAGATGCTTAATTAGCTGCAATACCATGCATAGGTCTCATTTGGTTGTAAGTAGCACAACAAGCAAAGGAGCAAACGGTCTCATTCCTGGTATAATGCTGGATTCATTACATCAATGGATTCCCTAGACATGTGACCAATTAAATATATTAGTGGTGTCAACTTTGACGGTAAATGGGTGATTTTTCTCAAATGGGTCAAATGGGTTAGAATATTTAAAAATCGTAAGCATGGAGTCAAATGGCTCGAAGAAGTGCTTGAGGCTCGAATTGATCCCATTTTGACCCTAATAAAAAATTACCCAGTACCCAATATGATTTGATTACCCAACTCACCTGAATTGCCCATGTATACACCTTTAGGATATCATATCTGTAATCAACTGATATGTCTTTTAGGGATTCAATATTGTGTTAAGGTATTTGTCCCTACATGTTCGCTCATACCTATAATCAGGAGGTATTAATTCAACAAAACTCTTATTGCACAATCACTTGACTGTTGGACAGGCACCCGAGTTATGTAGATAGTAATTTTGAATCGTAGTAATAAAATAAATACATTACCTTGAGTAATGTGCCAAGCATGTACATTGTTCAAATCGTGATAGCGAGCGACACGAGGTATCCGTAATAGCAGATCTACCCTGAACAATGATGTCGCGCGTGACCAACCGATCATCGCTACTAACACATGAACTTGTAGCCATAGGAGCAGGGATGCGCATAGTGAAGTGACAGTCTTATATAAACTGACCTGCAAAAAGAATACTCGTTAAGAATAATAACAATTTTGTGACCGATTAAGAATGCAACATAGAGATGACGATTAACAGACATAAATAGTTTCGTATATCAGTATTATCGACAAAATGACACAAAAATACACACCTCCTCCTGTTAGTAGGTTCCAAACATGCTTATGTTTATTGTTCCAAGCCCAATATAAGCTCTTGTGAGTTAGCATGCACCGAGTTGATGTAGCCATCGACATTGTAATACTCTTATACTTTTTGTTGATTATCTTCCCACCACCTCTCCGTCTCTCTTTTCAGAAATAACATCTTTCTGTAAAACATGTAACGCCACAAATGATGTTCAACAATTGTATCTAACCAAGATTGAATTAGAAGCATGACCCAAAACGGCCTAATTGTATAAAATTGCACCTGAATTGGACTCTCTTGATCCCTTTTAGACTGGTGGGCAACATAACAAAAATGATATATACACCTGGCCGATATTGTTCCATCCATTCTTGTATTTTATTTACTTGTTATGTAAGCGTAGATATAATGATTAGTTCCGTAAGTGTAGTTTTTTAAGCGATATGCAACTATTAACTTCTTTTAACTTGTTTCAATTAAGCTTTTTTTAGAGTAAATACGTTAGCAGCTTTAATGAAAATCGTCAAGCTTATTTAACATGCTTAAGTTACTAAGGGCCAGCTAACCCAAACACCACCTTATTTCAAGTATGTGATAAGGTTTTAAAAGGTACCATTTTGAGGGGTCGTTTAAGCCCTTATTTGATCACTTTTGTATCCGTTATTGCTTAATATCGTTCATTTTCACTTTTTAGGTCTCTTGAAGGAAAAATGCTGGAATGGCACTTATTTGGATGAAAAGGCACGGATATACGAAGAAAATGGCCAAAGTCGAATCGAGACACTCAAAGTGCTAAAAGCGAGGCGGCGGCGTCGGTGTTAAGTGCGGCGCCGTGAGGATTTTGTGACGATCTGATGGCCAAAACCCTATTTTCAAGTGACGACGTCGGGCTTTAAAAGAGTAGGCCGTTGCTACTCGGGACGGTCTAGATGCGACCCGGACAACGTCGAAGTCGAAGAGGACGGCGTCACGGACATAAGGTGGCCGTCGCAAGGTTAACGTGGCAAAGCGAAACCCTAATGACGGCGACACGGCGTCACAAAACATAAGGTGATGCCGTCGTATCGTAATATTATATATAGAATCCAATTTTCAGGTTTAAGAGAGTCTTTTGTAGAGTAAAACCTAAAACCGAACCAAGGGTGTCTTGTACAGTATTTTAGGGTTTCAAACCCTATCTTACATCAAGATAAGTATTTACTTCATCAATTCAATTATGTCTTTGATTATTTGTGTATGCTTGCATGTTCTCCATGTCCGGCTAATTTATTTGTGTGTTTGCTCGGGAATATGAAACTTAATTATTAAATATTGATTGGTTGTTTCTTATCTTAGTTGATATATGATCTAGTAATGCGATAGGTCATTCGTTGTGTACTTAATGCTTGATTCATCTTTGTGAACCTTAGAATATAATTACGAGTAGTTGTAAGCTAAACCATCCAAAGAGTGCCTTAGAGTAAGAGTTTATTATCCCTAGTGGGTTTTGTAGCGAGACCCTTTGGTAAGTTCAAAGAGTTAGGGAGAAAGCATACCCTACAACCTTAGACACACAACGCAACTAAGAATAAGGAAGTGACAACTCAACCATCAATAGGAGATAATTAAGGAGTAGTAAAACCTAAGTAAACACATCTTTAAACTATCATACGAGCACACATTAATTAGACATAGACTACCACCACCTTAGTTTAGATAATTAGATAATAGTAGAGTAATCGGTAGAAATACCAACCCCCTAAATCCAATACCGAGATTCGTACCTTTCAATTTCCAAAAACATAAAAGATAAAAATAATCTTCCTCAACCTTAACCTTAGCGTAGTAACTTCTCACTAGCATTCCTATTCCCAGAGAGCGATATCAATACCCGTGGCTTACCCTAATACTACACTACAACGATTAGGTTCCTTCGCTGGGGTGTTGAAAAACTTGCTTTCGACGAAAGGAAGTTCCTTTGACCCCGAGCAGCGCAAGCGTATCAAGTTTTTGGCGCCGCTGCCGGGGAATAGAATAACTAGTTGGTAGTCCACCTCGTTTAGGTTCTTTTCTTGATTCCTATCAAGTAATTTTTTTCTCATTTTTAGCTTTCTCTTAGTCTATCCCCCTTCTTCGTGACCTTTTTTCGTAACACCTATCACTTTTCATCATGGAAGATGATAACCAACCACCACTTGATAACCCAACACCAAATAAGTTAATATCACTCAAAACCCAAACCAATAACCAACACAACCGTCGAAGCCGCTATGTGAGTAGAAACACCGACCTTCGAGTTTGCGAAAATATTCGATAGTACAATTAGGGAAGTTTGTTGAGAAAGTAGTCGGTAGCCTCGTGGTTGGCTCTATGATCGTGATGGTCGAACAATGGCATGATAAACAACAACGTGGATGTGGAAAATAGTGCTTACTTCAATCTTTACCCCATTAAGGAAGAGGTTGCGTACCATCAATACATAATCGATAATCCACGATCACCTATCATTAGGATATGCCCAAAGATTGGGAGAGAAGCCCACGGAACCTAAAATCCCTTGTATGATCGGATATAGGAGTGTCGACCACGCTTACATGAATCTGGAATCTCCATTAATGTAATGTCATCTGCTATCTACAATGACATTATGAATGAGCGACTTAATATTAGAGAGACCTTAAGTATCCAGGAGGAGTTTGCAACTTTGTGGGAAGAGTCAGGGCGTGCATGTCTTTATAGGAAATTTCACCTACCTAGTTGATTTTATGGTCCTAGAAGATGTAGGATGCGTCATTGACTATAGTTTATCCCAAGTAGTGCTAGAGAAATCGTTTGTTGAAAGATCTAGAATGAGCCATAACAAGCATGATGGAACAGTTAGGTTTTAGGAAGGAACCGATGAGATCACCTATAGGATGCCTTGGAAAACAAATGAGTATGGCCACTTGTCCATTTATGATCGAGACAACATCAAAGCTTTTGAGGACAAGAGCAAGGAAGATGTTGAAAGAGGTTATAAATTCATGTGGGAAAGAAGGAGGCATTATTATAAGGATTGCTTGACCCTAGGGCCTAGGTATAGAGTCGATGAAAATTTTGTCAACATGATAGAATTCGCATTGAGGATGCAAAACAAGGCAACGTAGGAGTACGACTACGAGTCTAGCTACAAGACTCTTAAATAAAGAAAATCGCTTCGTGGGAGGCAACCCATGCTTAATTGTTTGCTTGTTAGTGTCATATATTTTTTATTAATTTTTTATCCTCATGTTTAAACTTGTAAAAATGCTTTATTTTGTTTTTAACCTCGTCTTAATTGCATATAAAGGTATTTTACATAAGGGATAAGTGTAGGGAGGATTACACACGTTTTCAAAAGAAACTTAAACATGAGAATAACAATTAACCAAAAGATATATATGTTTGTTTGTTCGAGTCAAATGCTTGTATCAGTCATAACGGATGTTTTGCGTAAATTTTTCCAGATTCTAAAGATGTAAATTTTTCGAAAATCGCAAACCGCTTTTTTGTCGGGATAACTTTGACGGCGAGATTGCAACTGACGCGTCGGGAAGGAGTAAAAACATCATAGCACTTTTCTCGTTTTCGAGCTACTTATAAATTTTGGAATTTTCGGTCTTAATTTTCGTAGAAATTTTATAAACATCCATTCCACAAGCATTATATCCTAGTTTAAATCGAGTCTTATATATATTATTACCGCCGATTTCTACGAAGGTTTCGTTTGTTTTCTTCAAGTGTGGGTTTAATTTATCAAGAAGAAGTTACATAAGATTGAGGAGTTTTTCACGCATACATTCTTCTTGGAAAGGATTTAATCACTACCACACACGGATCCTACCGAGCTAATCGGGGAGTATTAGTTTCTTTCATTTTAATTACCTTCTTTTATCATAACTTTGATACTTCGGGGAACATTGGGACAATGTTAGGTTTAAAATAGGGAGGAAAATAAACCGGAACTTTGAAACTATGCTTATCCTGATTATTTGCTTTGTTCAATTGTGATTGTGTAATAAACCATGAGAGAATGTCGGTTAGGGTAATTTTGGCACCAAATTTAAAATTTTTCATGACATATAGGGTGGGCCATTAGTCTTAACAAAAGCGTCTCACGGATAGGAAGTTATATGACTAGCACAAAACCTTTACCACCCAAATTCCACCCAAAATGTGAGGATCTCCCTTAGATTAGTAGGAATTAAAAGCATTCATCTTCAATGCTTAGAGTGTGAACCGGTAGTATATTAGATTCTAGAACTTGTTTTGTGATGCATTCGAGATCGCAAGTGAGACTACACTTGTGTAGTTAGGAATAACTAAATGATAAGAGGCATTAGGATAACCCTTGTTTGATACCGTAATATAATTACTTCTTCCACATCGGTTGAGTAATTCCCACACCCTTTGCGTTGTACTCATCTTTAGTACACGATACCCCTAGTTAACCCTCTGAGCCTATCCTTTTCGCGGTTCTCGTGATGTTTCGACTTTTCGGAATATCAATGAAGAGCATTGTTTACACCCCACCCCAATATACACCCAAATCGCTTTAGCCTACCCCTTATGCACTCACTTTTAGTGCAAATGTTTGTTATCACCCTAAACCCTTAGTTCAATTATCCGGTTGCTTGCATAAGTTGCTAAGTCGAGTCATATCCTTTGTATCTGATTTTGGGACGATTGGGATTCATGGGAAAAGTTAAAGTTTATGAAATGACGGAAGGGAGCGTTAAATTTAAATTCCCTTTGTTTGCATAATAATGTACCCCAAGTGTTTTGATCTTTTCAATTCGGGTCAAATTAGTGTTAGAGTAATAAAACTCAAGTGTAGGGATGTGCCTATAAATCCCTATTATTTTGATGTTACCGTAGAGGATGGTAGAGTAAAAGTGTATGAAAAAAAATCGAAAAAAAAATAGAAAAAGAAAAAGAAAAAAAAATAGAGTGTAAAAAAAAAAAAAAAAAAAAAAAAAAAGAACATACTGGCTACCATCCTATATCTATCCTTTAAATTTATGTTTGTTTATTTCCGTTACCTAGAGTTTTAGAGTGTCGAGTCTTGGCTTAGCAACGCATTCTTCGTATGCATTTAACATAGAGATTTTTGACTTACCACCACTATATAGCCTATCCCACCAAACCCTTGTTTCCTACCATAAGCCTAACATTACAACCCTTTAAAAGACCTCTTTGATAGTCTTTCCTAGGTGCTTACATAAGCGATGGAGGTTTGATCTATTCTCAAGCCTATGGTAATCTATGTACTAGGACCGGTTAATGAGTGTTTATCTTCCATTTCCTATTTGTTATATTTCATATATATACCGAGAGAGATGTGAGTATCCAAACACCCCATGTGAGGTGCTAGTATGTAATTTCCGTGCTTGTTATGACTTGTCAAGGGCTTATATGTGTTGTGGACTGTTTTAAACCAATGCTTCATGACCCCTAACTTATAAATTAATTGGCTAAAAGCACATTTGCTTGAGGACAAGCAAATAACAAGTGTAGGGATATTTGAAAAGGTTTTAAAAGGTACCATTTTGAGGGTCGTTTAAGCCCTTATTTGATCACTTTTGTATCCGTTATTGCTTAATATCGTTCCTTTTCACTTTTAGGTCTCTTGAAGGTAAAATGCTGGAATGGCACTTATTTGGACGAAAAGGCGCGGATATCTGAAGAAAATGGCCAAAGTCGAATCGAGACACTCAAAGTCTGCGAGAATGTAAGCGGCGGCGTCAGTGTTAATTGCGACGCCGTCGGAGGATTTTTGTGACGATCTGATGGCTAAAACCCTATTTTCAAGTGACGACGTCGAGCTTTAAAAGAGTAGGCCGTTGCTACTCGGACGGCCTAGATGCGACCAGAACGACGTTAGAAGGCAAGAGGATGGCCACAAACATAAGGTGACGCCGTCGCAAGGTTAACGTGCCAAGACGAAACCCTATTGACGGCGACACGACGTCACAAAACATAAGGTGGCGCGTCGCATATGTAATATTATATATAGAATCCAATTTTTCGCTTTTAAGAGAGTCTTTTGTGGAGTAAAACCTAAACCGAACCAAGGGTGTCTTGTACGATATTTTAGGGTTTCAAACCCTATCTTACATCAAGATAAGTATTTACTTCATCAATTCAATTATGTCTTTGATTATTTGTGTGTATGCTTGCATGTTCTCCATGTCCGCTAATTTATTTGTGTGTTTGCTTAGGAATATGAAACTTAATTATTAAATATTGATTGGTTGTTTCTTATCTTAGTTGATTAATGATCTAGTAATGCGATAGGTCATTCGTTGTGTACTTAATGCTTGATTCATCTTTGTGAACCTTAGAATATAATTATCTTAGTTGATTAATAAATTCTAGAAATTTTTGTGTCTTCCCGAGTAATTGAAGTCGTTTTCCGGAAAAATTGGTCAAAAGTGCATAAAAGAGATATGCAGAAAAAATAGTATTTGGGACAAGGTCCTTTTTAACCCTTTTTGGGTCAAACGGGTCAAGAATTTTGGAAAAACAGTTTATATGGTAAATTATTTGTAAAGTGGTTAAAATAGTTGGAAAACTAGTGGAGAACTAGTCGAGAACTAGTTGGAGAACTAGTCGGAGTTAGTTATCGAAAAATCATATCTTTAAAACGGTAAGTCGTCACGGGTCCTGCCACCCGCCGTTTCGAAGGTAATCGAGTCTGGTTTCATGTAAAAAATACTTTCAAGGGTCAGTTTGCTATAGAATTATATATGTTTAATGATTTTTAATAGCGGTTCAGTTTTAAGTCAAGTCATTTTCGTGTTAAAGTTTTTAATTTTTGATTATTTTAAGTCGCGTCGTTAACGGGGTGTTACACCATTCACCTTGGTCGAGCGAATTAGCCATCCTAATCCCATTAGGGATAGTTATCAATAAATTGGATGAATCCAAATAAAGACCTACATCTTAGGAATCGACTCGCAATATTAATCTCCTTAGCAGGATATCTAGCGCTTACAAGTTTGGATATCGAGGGTATTTGCAACATAGCGTGTAAATACTTTTCAAATCTTTACAAAGGCTATTCTAGTATAAGATGCCACGGGAATGCTTACAATAATTTCGTTGAGTCGCCGAAGTATACCGAGATATCACTCCACGACTGTAGGTCGTTTGATGCATAAGTGATCACCGTAACACTAAGCTTAATTCATAAAGAATTAATGAAGTGACCTACTGTCAGTGTTTTTTGATGTTGACACTGGTTGAAATTTTTATTCAATTACGGAGTATCATAAGTATGAATCCTCTATGAATGTTCTAGCAAGATTATTAAGGTCTGCGAAGGACTCTAAGATTACAATTTGTGTTCTTGATGATGAACAACAAATCTAGATTGGCATGTGTCCTAAAATATATTTTTTATTGTGGAAAACTAGAAGGGGGGTTGAATAGTTTTACCAATTTAAAAATTCCTTTTAAATATTTAGATCGACTTATGTCAATCTATTCGGTTGTTTATGTTGGACGTTGATAGATAGATATATAAACGTGTAATGAAAGATAAAGAGTAAGAAGCACATCACCATGACACAAGTATTTATAGTGGTTCGGCTACAAGGACACCTTCCTTGCCCTACTCCTCCCGAGTCACCTACTCGAGAGTTCGTAAACACTACACCAACTCCTTATGGGAGAAGCCTTCACAACGTCGCTTAACCTTTTTCCGGTACAAAGCTAAATACCGAGTTCCTTCACACCAAGGGAACCACACCTATCACAACGTCGCCTACCCTTTATACGGTGCTAGGCTAACCACCGAGTTCTTTCACACCAGGAGAACTAATCCTATCACAACGTCGCCTACCCTTTATTATGTACTAGGCTAAGCACCTAGTTCCATTACTATGGAGGAACTACTACCCTTCACGACACAACACTAATCTCGAGGAGATCCACTCCTTGTTACAACATCATCAAGGATATCACCATCCTTGAAATAAACAAATACTTATATGTATAACGATGCACCTCATCGATTATACGACCTAGGCACTCTTCCCAAATGCCACTTGATTTGGTTCTTAGGCATCCTTCTCTAATGCCTTTGACACAACGCTTGGCACCCTTCACTAATGCCTTCGTCTTGACACCTTTAGCATTCTTCACTAATGCTTTGACACGGATGATGAGCACCTTTCACTAATTCTTTCATCTTGACACTTTCGGCATTCTTCACTAATGCCTTTAACCCAACATCTATGGAGAAAGGAAGAACTATCAACAAGAGAACCTTAGTTGTCTTGATGATGACGAAGCATGGCAACTCATGGACTTGAGCTTGCACGTTTTCAAAAAGTGGTGATCTTGCCTTTAAGAGGAACCTAGAAGATCACACAAAAACAAAAGACAAACTACATAGATCACTTAGATATGAGGTTAGATGGTTAGAATACTTGGGGAAGTATGTGTAAAAAGTGATGAATAGAAAGGAAGAAATGGCTCTCTATTTATAGAGAAAATTCTCTACTGTTCCCCGGATCCCACGGATCCCTTCCACTTAGGATCCGGCTAGCACAAAGCAGGGATCCGTAGAATGCTCCTCTTTGCCCATGGGTATTTTTGGTTATGGGTCATGGGTCATGGGTCTTTAGCTAGATACAATGTATCTCTTGAGTACTCACCAAGGGTTCAATGTATCTAGACATTGGGTATGGGTCAATACCATGGGTTATGGATATTATCCATATATGATATAAGCATGATGTCATGATATGGGTTATGGGTCAAGCTCCATGGGTCATGGGCTTTGGGTTGTACCCAACTACATTCAATGTATTTGCCCAATGGGTTATGATACTTAAGTTTCTACCCATTTATATTACCCAATATACTACATACTAGTTATGTGTATATTTTACCCAAATATGTAAACACTAGTTGTTGTACATATGTAATATTAAATCATAAAATAACTTATACTTGTTTAAGTGTTTATGTGAAAATGTGAATATGTTAGAAACTATTAGTTCAAACCATTTACGTATTTTATTTGTTTCGTTAAAATGATTTTCGTTTGTTATCGACAAAACATTGAAGATCGTAAAATATAAATAAACGTTTTACGGATTATTTATATTAACAATCTCCCCTTTTGTTGATGACAAAACATAAAATTATTTTAAGGAAAAGCTAAAATTGTAAAGTTTGAATTGTAGTTTTACTTTCTTCTCCCTTTTGTCGAAACAAAAGAGCCTTGAAAGAAAGCAACACATTGTTTTAAGAAAAACATGTGAAAGAAATAAAAGAGGTAGAGAGCAAGTAACGGAAAGGATCTCATCTTTACTCCCCTTGACGAGTCCATCCCTAGGTAAGAGCGTCAAGAAAGTAATACTAATCTAGTTAGTTTGCAACTAAGTTTGCAAAAGATTTTGTCTAAGTGACGAATGTGCTCCCCCTTTATGATTGCAATTTTGCAAAGGGATGTCGAGAAATGTAATCCTAACATTGCAAGTAATTTGCAATGTATTGTTTTGACACAAAGCTCCCCCTAGCTTTAGGGTGTCAAAAGGCTTCAAGTGTAGATTGAATAACTACAAAACAAAGGTTAGAAAACAAGTATAATGCACAATTTCCTGCATATGTGATCCAAGTTAGTAGAAAAATAGTTTTCTGTCTCACGGATCCCACGGTTCCCTCCTAGTAGGGATCCGTCTAGGCAATTTTGAGGGATCCATATAGCTGATGATTAAATTCAGCAATGGTGATGTAACAAGTAATGTTAACATCAAAATGAGATATGTATTCAACCAAGAAACATATACTCAATGCCATATGGCAAGTAAACTATCATTCAATAAAACATAAGAGATGATCAACAAATCTCTAAAAACTAAGAGAATGATTTAGCCATATTCTACTAATACTAATAAGTGACCAAAGCTTAAGAAGCAACAATGTGCTTGAGTCTAGGGATGAGTAGACTTGTTGATTTGGTCCAATCTTTCAAGAAGATAATTAAACATGAAATGCAACTCATTTCTTACTTCTTGAACAAGTCCTTAGACAATTAGAGCAATTATTGTCTTGATTAGGAACAGGATGTTTTGAGGAGGTTCAACAAATGACGGTGGAGGTACATTGAGTAATTTAGGATGAGGTTCTACTAGGAATGAGAGTGGTGGTAATGGAAATTCCTCCATATGATCAAGTCCTTGGTGGTTCCTATTTTAACGAGAAGGTTGGTGAATGGGAAGTTCTCGGTGGTGAATGCTCTAATGAATAGAGAGAGGCTCGGTAAAGGAGTGTAGTCCATGCTCTAGGAATGAAGGTTTAGAAGTTTTACTAGAAGTAGGTACGTTTGGTTTTGAACTCGATGATCCATTTTCTAACCTAAGAGGTTTAATGCTAATTATTGCGGTTCTTTTGGCAATTGTTGATTGGGTTTGTTGAGGTGAGATTCTAGCACTATTATCTCTTACGGATGATGATTCGGTGGATGGGAAGTCCTACCATTTGTGGGTTTAACCGGAGATGATTCTGTTGAGGAAATTTCGTGTACAACACGAGCAAGTTTCTTGGGTGGTTCTTGGTTGGATGAGTTAGCACTAGGAGCTTTCCTCATGATGAAATGACTAAGGAAAAGGTTTCTAAAAGCTGAGAATTAAGTTGTGTTTGATGACTAAGGGATTCTAGCAAGATGACTTCTAAAGGGAAGGATTTAGCAAGTGCATTCAAGACTTAAGTCTCTAATATCCTTTGGAATGTGATGATTAGCATGCACAAGAGTCAACTTCAGAGATTTAATTAGTATGAGGTGGAGTGTTCAAGTTAGTAAGATGAGCTTGAAATGATTGTTAGAGCAAGAGTTGACATAAATTTGTCACCCGGATCCTACGGTTCCCACCAATGGGGGATCCGTCTAGGCTAATCCTAGGGATCCGGCTCTCAGCAGCTAGGAAAGGATAGAAGTGATGTTTGAAAGGTCTTAAGCCTATACCTTTTTGAATGTTTCAGTTCTAATAAGTGTCTTTAAATGGAAGGGTACTTAAATGTTCAAGGGCAATGAGTGATGTAGCTAATGATTGCCTTATATGAAAGAAATTGGAACTTTCGTGAGTACCAATGAATGAACAAAGATGACACTAAAATCTTGAGAGTGTCAAATGGAGCTAGATGATCCTAGTGATCAGATAGTGACTTAGGATAATGTCTTGGAGAAGATCCTAAAGGTTTTAAGGTGGAAGAACTAGAATTTGATCCATTTCGACCAATTTTGAGGTAAGGATGATTATGATCAATTTTGCCATAATCGAAATATTTCTATGTCTAGATGTGAGGGATCATGTGAGAAATAATGAGTGATCTAGAGAGTGGAAGAGTAATGAGTTTAAGTGAAATGATAGATCAAAAATCACTTTGAGTGTGATCCTTAATGAGCTATGAGTGAGTGTGAAGCTTACCAAGCTTGAGAAGGACTTAAGAGATCCTAAGGTATTAAGTTCAGCTAGTGTGAAGTAATCTAGGAACATGGTTTGAGGTGTAAAGGATTGAAATTCCACTTCTATTCGCCCGGATCCCACGGATCCTTCACTTGAGGGATCCGGTTAGTTACAAACTAGGGATCTGGCATCTGGGACAGTTATACTTAACAGTGAGCATTTGTTCTAAGTATCGAACTTAGAAGCTAATGATCTCTACAGAAAGTATACATGTATACAAGTAAAAACATACTAAGAGCATGTAGAAATTGCACATAAGCAATTAAATGAGATCTAGCTCACAAGTAACACATAGGTTTATCAAACTTAACAACCGTTATTCAAGAAGCTCAAAATAGATTTACGATCTAGATTAGTAAATTGTTTGTATTAACAATGGCGTGCAGAGTAGATGATGGTGTTCAAGACAATAGGGTTGTTTTGGCCATCGGAAGCAATAAACTATGTATAGTCATTACGGATGGCGATTAGCATACAATGAACTTCGTCCATGAAGTCATGTAGATCTTCTCCATCAAAGCAAGATAATCGCTTGATGAGGCAAGTGGTTATGATTAACTAAAAGAAAATTTTATTTTACAATTTGTTTGATTAGTAATCCTAAGACAATGCAAAGTATTTCCATTGTAAACTTACTTTAGGAAAACATAGGAGTATAAATTTCCCAAGTGAGAGAATGAATATGAGATCATACTAGCGGTGCTCAATTACTGACTAAACACGACCATTTTACGGGTGATTCCACATACCCAACTTCTATCAAGGAAGTAATTCAACTGTTAGGTCAAATTGAGTTTCTAGTGCAATAAGTTCTCCAAGATTCATTCTCAAGTTAGGAAAATTTATATTCCTACAATGGCTATCGAAGAGTAACAATGATGATACTTTGCTTCGCTTAATATTATACTTGAGACAACTAAGGTGACGAAGGCGTCATGTTAAAATAAGTTTAAAAGTTGTCCATATGGTAAACAACAAAAAATGGTTGGATGAGCTAGTTCAACATATGTTGTTGGAAAGCTTTGAGTTTGGACTTTCGGATATGAACCATTATATTTGTGTTGCAAAATAATTTACTTGAGTATATCGGATGAAATAATCAAGTTGTCAATCTACTATGAAGCTTGGAGAGCGATCATGAAATGGAAAGCGGAGAGTACATCATCAACACAAGTGTAGGTTATGATCCGATGTACATTCTTGTTGTTTTAGAAAATGATACAAGAACAAAGGAAATCATATAAGCACATATGACAAACTCAATCAAAATCCATTTAGTGTGTTATATGTTTTAAACATTTTTCAACCTATATGACTTATCTAAATATCTAAACTAACATTTTCGACACAACTAGATGTTATCCCAAACACCCCTTCAAATAGCACATTGATTAGTAGAATATTACTAAATCGACAAACAAGAGAATGAATAGCAAGGTAAGGAAACCACATATGCTATTCAATCAAACAAGCACAAAAGCTATTTGAGATAAGAAAATAATCAAGTAATGCAAAGAAGACAGTTTATCATTTAGCATAGCATATGAAAGTTCTTTTCATCGCTTTGTGTTAAATATAAACATGTATACCAAGCTTGATTAGTTTCTTTTATATTTATAAATATGATCAAAACCTTAATTTCAATAGAGGACACATTGTTATTCAAAAGCGAAAACATCCGTCTCCAATTAGATGAAAAGTTTGTGCAAAGTTATGACCGAAAAATGACTTTCTATTATAAATCAATGATTCTGTAAATTATTGTTTTGAATCAGTTTATGAAATCATTTTTAAATGAAAGTAGACTCAAATACCTTTAAAAGCGATAGGTGGTACGACTTCTAACGACTTATGGTTAAAAGTTATGAATTTTTGAAATTGAGACAAAAGCTGTCTTACGTACCACGGATCCCACGGATCCCTTGCGAGAATCCGTCCGATGTAACTCGAGGGATCCGCGGATCGACATGAAATTACAAAATGTGCGTTTTGACCCGGCGAAAGGTTTAGTCTTTGTAGACTTTTTAGTGAAGTTATATTACCCATTTTACCTTTATTCAAGCTTGATTAATAAGATATCTAACAACAAAACTTCACGAAAAAAATCACTAAAACACTTTTCATATTATGCTTATTATAAGATAGAAGCATATATCACCATTTTGTCCACAAGCAATTCGAGCGTTTTTAAAAAAATGTAACTAAGAAAACATACCTTTGCTATATCCCCTTTTTATGGTTTTAGAAACCATAGACGCAAAATACTTCATGATCTTCTAAGATACCCCAATCCTTTGCTATATTCCCTTTTTATGGTTTTAGAAACCATAGACGCGAAATACTTTATGATCTTCTAAAATACCCAAATCCTAGTATGAAGACTTCTCAAAGGAAAAATGTTACAATGATCTATCACTATCCAACATATGATGATTTCTAAAAACATGAATTTTTGTTTTAAGAAATTCCCTTCTTTGTAGTTTTCAAACATACACGGATCGTATCAAGTTTTCAAAGTACAATATACAAAAAAAACTTGGTAACGAAGCTCTGATGCCAATTGTGGAAAACTAGAAGGGGCGGTTGAATAGTTTTACCAATTTAAAACTTCCTTTTAAATATTTAGATCGACTTATGTCAATCTATTTGGTTGTTTATGTTGGACGTTGATAGATAGATATATAAGCGTGTAATGAAAGATAAAGAGTAAGAAGCACATCACCACGACACAAGTATTTATAGTGGTTCACTACAAGGACACCTTCCTTTCCTACTCTACTCCCAGGTCGCCTACTCGAGTGTTCGTAAACACTACACCAACTCCTTATGGCGGAGAAGCCTTCACAACGTCGCTTAACCTTTTTAGGTACAAAGCTAAATCCGAGTTCCTTCACACCAAGGGAACCACACCTATCACAACGTCGCCTACCCTTTATACGGTGCTAGGCTAACCACCGAGTTCTTTCACACCAAGGAGAACTAATCCTATCACAACGTCGCCTACCCTTTATTATGTACTAGGCTAAGCACCTAGTTCCATTACTATGGAGGAACTACTACCCTTCACGACACAACACCTAATCTCAAGGAGATCCACTCCTTGTTACAACATAATCAAGGATATCACCATCCTTGGAAATTAACAAATACTTATATGTATAACGATGCACCTCATCGATTATACGACCTAGGCACTCTTCCCAAATGCCACTTGATTTGGTTCTTAGGCATCCTTCTCTAATGCCTTTGACACAACGCTTGGCACCCTTCACTAATGCCTTCGTCTTGACACCTTTAGCATTCTTCACTAATGCTTTGACACGGATGATGAGCACCTTTCACTAATGCTTTCATCTTGACACTTTCGGAATTCTTCACTAATGCCTTTAACCCAACATCTATGGAGAAAGGAAGAACTATCAACAAGAGCACCTTAGTTGTCTTGATGATGACGAAGCATGGCAACTCATGGACTTGAGCTTGCACGTCTTCAAAAAGTGGTGATCTTGCCTTTAAGAGGAACCTAGAAGATCACACAAAAACAAAAGACAAACTACATAAATCACTTAGATCTGAGGTTAGAGGGTTAGAATACTTGGGGAAGTATGTGTAAAAAGTGATGAATAGAAAGGAAGAAATGGCTCTCTATTTATAGAGAAAATTCTCTACTGTTCCCCGGATCCCACGGATCCCTTCCACTTAGGATCCGGCTAGCACAAAGCCAGGGATCCTTGGAACGCTCCTCTTTGCCCATGGGTATTTTTGGTTATGGGTCATGGGTCATGGGTCTTTAGCTAGATACAATGTATCTCTTGAGTCCTCACCAAGGGTTCAATGTATCTAGACATTGGGTATGGGTCAATACCATGGGTTATGGATATTATCCATATATGATATAAGCATGATGTCATGCAATGGGTTATGGGTCAAGCTCCATAGGTCATGGGCTTTGGGTTGTACCCAACTACATTCAATGTATTTGCCCAATGGGTTATGATACTTAAGTTTCTACACATTTATATTACCCAATATACTACATACTAGTTATGTGTATATTTTACCCAAATATGTAAACACTAGTTGTTGTACATATGTAATATTAAATCATAAAATAACTTATACTTGTTTAAGTGTTTTATGTGAAAATGTGAATATGTTAGAAAATATTAGTTTAAACCATTTACGTATTTTATTTGTTTCGTAAAAATGATTTTATGTTTGTTATCGACAAAACATTAGAAGATCGTAAAATATAAATAAACGTTTTTACGGATTATTTGTATTAACATTTATGAACCTCGTTTGGCTCTAGACCCAATTTGTGCATTTTGGTTTAGCGAGCGGTGGTTGGAGCAGAATGATAGGATTTTATTTATGATTATCAACACGATTCAATCAGGTATGATAGTCCAATGATGCGCTTCTTGTCTAACATAACTTGTAAATCTCAAGGAAAATAAACTACACCACGCGTAAAATTGGCGGAAAATAAAATATAATGCTTGAATTCATTATTGAAAAGTAAATAAGACATAATGTTTGCAAAAATAAATTATACACGAAACAGGAAATTTTAAAATTTTGAAATTTTTCTACATAAAAAAAAATCTAGAAAATAATTTGTGCTACAATACCTGACACCGTCACTCTGTAAAGATGACGTTGTCAGGAAAACCTGACAAATTTATTTTGTTTTGTTTTCTAAAAATTTATGAAAAAGTCTAACTTTCAAAACCTGTGTTTCCTGCAAAAATTTATCTTGACTCTATACAAGCATTTGACTCAAACAAGCACACAAACAAGATAGAATATATGCTAATTATATATTATAAATTTTTTCATGTTCGAATTTCATTCTTTATTACAACAAAACATTTCCCTACACTTATTTTTTTGTATAATACTTTTATAGGAAGAGATCAGAGAAGAAGAAAAATTAAAAGGAGAAAATAAGAAGAATCCCTAGCCACATATTTTAAATTAGAGTGAGATTTTTAAGGAGATGCATCAATATTTGTGGGTGTATCTAAAATGTGGTTGTATTTTTTCTTATTCTTCTCATTTTAATTTTCTTCTTATTTAATCCTAACTCCACTTTTATATGCAATTAAGGCGAAGTTAAAACAAAATAAACCATTTTCACGATTATTGAAACATAAAAATTAACCAATTATAATCAAGAATATATAAGACACAATCCTAAAATAAAATTAAAACATAAAGCAAATAAAAAACGCACTTAACCACCAACAATAGCATAAACCATAAACCTAAGATAAATAAATGCCAAATAAAAGAAAATCATCAAATCCTAGCTATTACACAACCACAATTGTTTTAAGACACAATCATAAAGTGTTCATAAAACATAACCACTAAACTACTCAATCATCGCAGTCAGGAGCAGTGCCAAGACGATAGTCATAACCATCAGGTAGGGGTCTCGTGTACCCGAAAGCTGGGTAGTCATGCCCACGGCCGGGAAATGGATCAATCTGCATGTGGGGTCCAAATGATCACAGATAGAAAGGTACTGCACTTGTCGTACTATGTGATCATACATCCAGTTTGAAAGATGGTCCTGTCGGGTCATCCACGTATCCAAACGACCCCAACGCTCATCCTACTGGCCCATCCATGCCCCCTAGTGAGCCTGCCAGTCATCCATGCTCATGTCCCGGTACACAGCACTCAAATCTCCACCTCTATCATCCGGTTGCTTATGCTCCTCTTATTCTTCATCATCATCTCCCTCTTCATCTAGAGCTCCTATCCCCCTAGGAGCCTACCATGCATATTGTCCCAGGAGTAAAGTCATATACACATGCATAGCCACCAAAGATTTCTTCTTAATGATCATGGCACATGGCTCAACACTTAAATACCCTTGAATCTGAGGCCTCAAAACACATAGTAACGAGCAAGCCTAGTAATGAACATTCCCTCGTAAACCTTATCATTTTTCCGCTCCCCGTCCACGACTCTCAAATAGTTAACCAACTAAAAAGGAATGTCACAATACACATCTGAGGCATATATAAAATAGAATAATAATAGGTCCATAACCGTGATGCGTTTTGTTGTTGGATTAACAAGATTAGTTAGATTAACAAGGTTAGATTAACAAGATTAGTGGTAAAAAACAAGTTCTAATTACGGATTTAATCTAGGGTTTCGGATTTGGGGAAATTCTAAAAAAAATTGAAGCGAGAATAAATTAAACAAGTAAGATTAACATGAATTACTTACCGAATGTAGAGTAGAAGTAAAGATCGAGCAAAGAGGAATATTTTCGTTTATGTGCGTGTAGGATAAGATGGTGTTTTGATAATGAGAGAGGCAGTTTTAGTTTTACAAAACCTGAAATTGCGAGGAGATGGCGTCACAGCTCTGTGTTTTGCAAAATATTTTTTTATTAGAACTTGTTGTCTAAAACTTGGAACCCTTTTCAAATTAATTTATAAGCACGTTATCCACCCGGGTCAAACCTTTTATTACTACTTTTGGCAAAGAATTGCTTCTCGAAAAAGTTAAATATCGTTCTAATTAATTTATACTCTCCATTTCGGTAAACATATAATGAATCGGGCAATATTTGTAGAGAAGTTAAATGAATACGAAAGAGATTCTTTTGGGTATTTGATGCTCCTAGTTTAAACCAGAAGGAACGTTTCCTTAGAATGTGGAATTCTAGATGCGTAACTTGTACGATTCCAACGAATAAGCTTTTGGCGGGGAGCATTTCTTTTACGCAAGACAATTGGTGGAGAATGAATTCTTTGTCAATTGAATGGATGGAAAAAGAGTGTTCTTATCTTCCTTATTGAAAAGGTCAACACTTGTCTTAACGAGTTCCAAAAATTCAAAAAAATTCTTAATCTTCCTAGGTTGGACTTCCCCTTCTCTTCTCTTTTCAATTCTTTCTCTTAGTGTTCCTATGAATCCATTAGCTAATTTCGCAAAAGTTTCCCCTATATTATTCATATGATCTTCCAATTTGTCGGAGTTGATTTTCTTGATTAACAACAAATGTTAAAATTATCCCCTCAAATTCTTCCTGCCCTGGTCTCTCTAGAGACTTTTATCTTTCAACGGGTCCGCAACTCTAGAGAAATCAATCTCGTTGTTAATTGATATCTTAATCGTCATTAACTACTCTACTTGTCTTTCCATACTTCCCAACATTTGTTTTGGAGTGGCGTTAATGTAGTCAAGATTCTCTTCTTCAGGAAAGATTGGGTCATCCTATTCTTCTTCTTTGTATTGGGCTAATTCCTAGATAACCTTCCATGCTGCTTCTACACTTAAACTACTAAGTTTTCAATGAGCGGCATAATCGATAGCTCATTTTGTAGGATAGTTGACATGATCATAAAAAAATGGACTTGGAGCTAAAATCAATGCTGTGATGAGGGAAATTTTAAAGTAAGTCATTAAAACGAGTCAACGCATCATAAAGAGTTTCAACATGATGTTGTTGGAACATTAAGATGTCATTTCTAGGCTTGGTAGTTCTCTCTGATGGGAAAAATTATGCGAGGAAACGATAAGTGAGATCATCCCAAGTCAAGATTGATCCCTCGAGTAGACGCTCAAGCCAATTACTAGCTTGATCATGTAGAGAGAATTGGAAGAGACGAAAGCGCATCATTTCCTTGGTAGCAGCGTTGAGTTCAATGGAAATGAACTTTTTTAGAAAATCCTTAAGGTGTTGATTTGGATCTTCAGAATGAAGTCCATGGAATGCACATCCATTTTGTACTAATCGAATGGTGTTGAATCACAAGGTAGATACATTGGCTTCTTCGAGAAGCTCAATGGTGTTTCGATAGCCCTCAGGGAAAGGACGGGAGTACTCACCTAGAGTACGGGCTCTTGGTTGGTTTGGTGGGTTTTGGTGAAAAAGTGGGTTTTGTTGAAAAGGCAAATTTTGTTGAAAAGGTTGGTTTGGTGGGTTGGGTTGGTTGAGTGGAGTTTTATTCTCCATGATGGAGAATGAAAAGAATTACAAACAAAAGAAAAAAAAAGACAACGAGAAATCTACAAAAGAAAAAGAAAAATCTCACTTGATAAGAATCTAATGAGTAGACCTAAAAGACATAGAAATCGAATCGAAACCTAGACTATTCCCGGCAATGACGCCAAAACTTGATGTCTTGGAATGGTTGTAAAACAATAAGTTTACAACCCTCCTAAATAGAGTACCTAACCATCGTGATGTAGTATATGCAAGAATTGGGGGATTGATCATTTTAGAGGAATAGTGAGGTAGGTTCGAAGTGTATGTCAATTTAAGTCTAAATGTTGAGGGAAGATTATTTGTGGTTTTTTATATTTAATTGGAAAGCAAGGAAAAGCTTGAATATTGGATGAGGTTGCTTTTAAAACTACTAATTAAACTAAATGCAATAAAAGTAAATGACAAGAAAAGTAAAGTGGTGGTGAACTTATTATATGAGAACAAATGTATTTACCTAGAATCTCATTACTCCCTAGTTATCCCTTACTATGTTGTCAATTGTTAGGTCCTTGCATAATGTAATGTAAAGTAGTCCAGTAGTCCTAATTACCTGTTGTGTTATGGTTACTCCCACGTCTGTAGACTAGCCTAAGTGAATGACGCTTATTTGATTTTTCAAGCTCACCTAATAACTAACCTACAAAATAAATAATTCATAATTAACAACCTAAGACACAAGTAATTAAGTAGTGACATTTTAGTGGACGTTCAAGCTAGTCTAGTTTTCGCTAGCCAGTTTTCCAACTCCTAAAGTGCACACCATTAAACAAGATATGACAACAAAAATAATTAATAACTAGGTTTCATGCAATCTTAAGCAAATACGAAGTAAATTAACAGAGCATTGTAATAAAAAGAGAACCAAATAATTAATTCAAACAATAACACTTAGACATGACTGAATGATTGATTAAATAAGTTATCTCAATAATACATGAGTTCTTTAATGGCCAAAAAGGCCTAAAATGCTGCTAAAAACTGACCTAAGCTCAGTTGCATAAGTTCCTCTAAAGTTTCACACACAATAATGAAAAAAATGCGTTTATATTTATAGATTTTAGGTTGTGATGGCGTCACCTTATGGTTGTGACGCTGTTAACTCGCTGCCTAATAGGTTTTTGTTCTTGCACCGACTTTGTTGTGATGGCATCACTTTGTAGTTGTAACGTCGTCTCCACAACCCGTCTCAAGACACTGTATCATTATCAACCTCACGCGACGGCGTCACGTTGTAGCTTGTGACACCATCACATGACCTTGTCATGTGGCCTTTGTTGTTTTCTTCTTTTTCCATCAAATCAAGCCCAAAGTGTGTCCTTTTCAAGCAAATGCATCCCAAGTACCTAAAACTCAAAAAGAAATAATTTAGAGCATATATGATCAAATATGTACGAGTTTAGAGGCTAAATGACCCCTTAAAAATGTATGAAATTACACCTCATCATGTACTCTGGCATGAACAAAAGTGGTATGCCCTGGAGAATACCATTGGCCCAGCACTTGCGGCTAACACTCTGGTACATGCCATGTTTTCCTATCAAAGGCATGTCACTGACCTGGTAGATGTTGAATGTCTAACGCTGGCCAGCATGACACCTGAGCTCCAACTGTGTACTACTTTCCAGACGCATGCTCAAACGGAAAGGTTCAATACAATTGTTTACTTAAGTAGTTGCATGATGGTTGAAGGATCACTAGTGAGTTCTCATGTAATCAAAATGATTGGGCACATCAATCAACTTGAAAGGCTAGGTCACGCCAGTGCACCCGAGCTTGCTATTGATTTCATCTTGAATTCTTTAAGCAAGGAGTATAAGAAGTTCATACTCAATTGCAACATGAATAACGTTGAGGGCTGGACCATATCAGAACTACATAACATGCTCAAAACTATAGAAAGATGCATTGAGCAAAAGTCAAAAGATGTGCTGATGGTTACAGATGGGAATCATGGAAAGTACAAGGGTAAGTGGAAAGGGAAAGGAGGAAAAATGAAGAAGAATAAGTCTTCCAAGATAGTATTCAAATGATGTAAAACGAGGAAGGGTTTTCCTTGCTACAAGTGCGGAAAAGAAGGCAATCGGGCAAGAACTCGTCCAAATGGTCTAGCTAAAAAGGACAAGAAGAATAATGCAAAGACCTCAGGTTAGTACATAACTAATATTTTTGTCTCTCGCACGTTCACAAAGTATGTGAGATCTAACTTGTTAAAAATATAGTAGATGAGAAATAAAGAGGAGCTGGACAAAAGTTGTGGAAGTAGTGATGGAGAGTCTTGGCAAGTTCTGAAGATGGTGACAAGCTCGTTCATATGTTTTGGGATTTAGGATTTTAAATAAATTTAAATTTCTGTCTTTACTTTTAAAACTGGTTATTGCTCATTTTAGGGCTTGTTTTATAATTTATTTAATATTTTAGGTTTTGAACCCTTTATCTCTTGAATTTAAATATATTTGGCATCTTTCATATTTTAAAATCTGGGATTAAATTTTTTTGAGAAACTTAGAGAAAAATTCCAAATGTAACTGCAAATAATGACAACAATGTATCTAGTTCGATCAAAAGGATGATCATACATTATGGGTTCCCCAGAAGTGGAACTAATGAAGTGAAACTCTTTAAAAAGCCTTAGACTTTATGGACTTTGATGCAGTCCATCTGGGATGGAGGTTCAAAGTATAACAAGACGCTTTGATTGAAAAACTATCGAGTATAGTGGAATCAAAGGAGCATTTCTACCAGATAATTAACATAGATAAAGGTCTTTAAAATTTTGCCTCCCGAGTCTTGAAAGGCACCAAGGCATAAACCCACATGTGATACATTCATATATCACAAATATTTAGAAAGGAAGATTTCTTGTAAAAGAGGAACACTTGAGTGATAGTATTTCCAAAATCTAGAGATTGAGTAAAGCTCATATGCTATTGGGTAGCATCCAGGATCTAAAAATCAAACTCGAAAGGGAATTAATTTTTAGATCATGAGTAAAATCTTCGATTGCTTTGAAATGCTTAGGTAAGCGGAAGATATCTTCAGAGGAGCACTTAACCAAACAACTGTAAATTGATCAAATTAATGTACTCAAGCCAAGGTGTCCTTAATTGGACTGAAACATGGTAGTTTAACTCAAAGTTGAGCAACGAAAGCGAAAGTATATGGTAAATTAATTCTTGATCATCTACTAAAGAGTACAAAGCATGATAGGAATGATAGATCTAAGGTGATCTGTGTAGAAGTTCCTAGTATTGCTAGATTCAGTGGGAGGATGTCAAGATCATTAAACGAGACATACTTGCTCAATGGAGCAAGATAGTTTGGCATGGTAGGATGTGTGATCTTGAGTTGTTATAGAACAATTAAAGAAGCCAAGTGACTAAAAGAATTTGAGGTATGGGACTACAAATTAGGGAACGCGTAACTATGTCGCGGTTCAAGGGTCTTGTACTGAAGTTCCCAGGGACTTAGGATAATCAGTAACAAGGAGTCATGGTTCTTAATTGTTGAGATAATTTCATTTTACTTGGTATGAAAAATGAAGTGCATCGTTGATTGCTAACCTGTGTGTATCACGAATTTAGCTAAGTCTATCGTCCAGTAAATCTAAATTTATTTGTACCAAAAGTCACTTAGTTTCATTAACAGTAAAACAAATTGAAAATAATTGAATAGTTAGGCTCAATAGTTCACTGAGAGGATCATCATGAAGGTTTAAATAGAATAAATTATGTATTCCATCACTTCCTTGTATGAGCTAAATCAATCGCCAGAGATCAAGGTGATGTCGTAGACTCGTGAAATTCAAAGAGACGGTACTAAGGTCCTAATTAGCATATTTTTAATCCATGAACGAAAGACATTTCATTCTAAAAAGTTCCTTAGCTGAGATGGCAATTTGCAGCTCCAAGTTGAAATAGACTGAAGGGAACGATATTTTTCTAGGTCCTTTGTGTGCAATGATTGGCATAAAGTAGGGCCGTACAAAAAAGGTGTCTAAGACACTATGGGAGGCAAATCATTCATGAGAACAAAAAATATGAAAGTATTACGACATTAAGATATCCATGCCTGGTACTTTATTAAAATATTGATAAAGTGCGAGGGGATACAATCACATACCTTGAACTTAACTTCGTGGAGTTTCAGTCAGACTTAGCTAGGCGTAGATAAAGTCAGGAACTATCACTACTTGGGTATTGAATCAGTTTCTGTGAGTAAGGTAATGCAATGTCTTGCTCACGACCTCTTGGTACAGTGAAAGTGGTTCCTACGTTGCTGTGTTTGCACAAGTGGGAGTTTGAAAGGATTATGTGTAAATCACAAAACAAGCTTTCAAACTTGCCTTCATAGAAATGCCAAAAGGTGACCCTGGTGCACACTAAACAGAACATGCAAGGGGAAATAAGAAACGAGATTACAAAGTTAAATGAGACTAAATGAAGAAATGAAAATACAACGTAATTTTCATTTAGGGATTATATGGTAATTACCCAAAACTTATTATTCATCCGGAATAAAAACTAAAAGATAATTAATGAAAAAAGGCAAAACAACAAACCTATAAGGGTTGTTTGTTTGGTTGATCGGTCGAATACCCTAAGGAGGGGGTATTTGTGTTTTTGTCAAACTTGTTAACTTGGTTAACAAGTTAAGAGTGTTTCCTAATCCTTTTAAAATTATCCTTGGTATCCCATAAATACAAAATTATTTCTAAAGGATTCATAACACACCAACTAAACCCTAAAAACCTTCTCCTTTCTCCCTTTCCAACCGATCGGTCGAACTAATGGATTAAAACCCTTAGTTGACTTCACTAAATCGACCCTAGTCGATTTAGTTTTAACCCAAGTTCGTATCTTTCCTAACTTGCATAGGTTCGAGCCTTAGTGCTACATGTACAGTATCAGTGGATACCTGACACAACCCGAAGAGTGGTTTTCCTCCCGAAAAACCCTAAATTGGTCGATCAAGCAAGAAGAAGGCAGATTCGTGCATCATACTGATTCAGAAGCTTACATGAAACAAGTAATTATTCTACAAACACCCTTTATACAAATTTAAGGTTAGGTTATATCACTAATTATGAAAGATCTTGCTAGTTAGGGTGATCTGTGCTAAACCGTCAAGCTACCTCACACAAGCTAGCCACTTGTGAATGGCTAACCGTAAGAAGCTTAAAACTGCTTAAAACACAAATACAATGAAGTCCTGGAGAATACAATGAATTCCCGGGTCGTTAAGTCCCACGGAGACTCAATGGTGTGTAAAACACTCTCAGATGATAGAGTGATCGCTAAGGATAGTGATCAGTAAAGGTTTAGATTAAGAAATTACACTACTGATTGATTGGAATGGAATGGAATACAGAATAGGAAAGCACGACAATCAGATAAAAGAAACGCAAAACTTACGTTTAAAAACTACGTACACGTACAAAATAAAAAGTGAAATCTAAGAAATAAAAGACCTAAAAATATGAAAATTACATTTTTGGAATCCTAAAAATAAAAGAAAATTATTAGAAAAAGAAAATTATTTTTACAACTAATTATTTAATTATTATTAATTAAAAACTATTTTAACTATTTAATAAATACTCTAAAATAGAAGAAAATACAAAATAAGGCTAGAAAAATAAAATTATGATTCAGAAAAATCTAAAATATTATAAAACTAATTTTAAAATTAAAAATATATTTTCACACTTTTATCTAATTATTACTAATTAATAACTATTTAAAATACACTTAATTACTAGAAAATATAAAATAAACCTGGAAAATGAAATTTTAACTTGGAAATATCTAAAATATGACAAAACTAATTTTAAAACTGAAAATATATTTTTATGCTTTTAATTATTTATTATTAATTAATTACTATTTTAACTATTTACAATTATAATAAATACTAAAAGATTAGGAAAATTATGAAACTTTTTCTAAAAATACTATATGATGACGAAAACTAAGAAAAATAGAAAAACAAGATTTGCTTATTAATAAGCTAAAAGAAAAATCAAAAGCTAAAACTATTAAATAAACACTATCAACGATTTTTAATTGATCTTTTACGGATTTTCTTTTGAAAACTACTTAAATACTAAAAATATGAAACTTTAACAAAGACAAAAGTTTTACAAACTACAAATAATTTGAATTACAAGCTTATGATCACAATGATTATGCTTATGAGCTTATTTGGTGAAATAAGCTCAAACAAGCTTGCTAGTGAAGCAGAAGCTCAAAATAGATGCAAACAAGCTATATGAGCGAAATGAAGCTAAGAGATACAAAGAAGCACACTAAAAGCTATTATAAAGACAATAAGCACTTATGATTAAAAGCAGAAATGGGACAAGCTTTAAACATAGCGACCCTACCAAACAAGCTTCAAAATGAAAAACAAGGCTTGAGACCTCAAGATGGCTTGATTGGCTACTCAAAGAACCAAAAATCACAAGCTTTGGTCAACTAATAAGCTCTATGTGAGCTTATCAAGTTGGACCAACCAAGCTGTCTTGCATGTGGCATGGTTTTGAGCAGTTCCAACAAAGCTAGTTAAAAGCACTTTATAAGCTGATTCAAAGAGATCTAGTATTTTTATATTTTTTTTAGCAACTAGACTTTAATACCCTAAGAGCTTTTAAGCTAAAACTTATTTTTGAACACACAATGAAATTCCAAAGTTTATTCAAAAACGACCTAATGAAAATTTGACTTTTTGATTTAAACTAAAAGTTTGACCAAAGTGAACTTTGATCTGATTCTTAGCACTGATTATGTTGTTACAAGGTTAACTAAGACTGATTTGAACAACTTTAACAACTTATGAACACAAATCCTTGATCATGATTCATACAAAACCAACGGTGAGCACACAAAATGAAATCAAATGCGGTTTGACTTTTGATCAAATGAGGATGAGTTTCTTGGTGAAATGAGTTTATAGACACTTATGTAACACGAACAAGTTCAAACATCAACTCAAACAAACTCAACACGGTCAAACAAGATAACCCAAACAACACTTATATATTTGTTTTGATGATTTTCAAAGCAAAACACAAATGAAAACCATAAAGCGATTATAGACCTTATAATTTCATTACATGAGATTGAATAAGCATGCACTAACTTGAGAATAGCAACATAAAACTAAGTATTAAGACTTAAGCTATTCTAAGCATCCAAATGAAGTTTTGTAAACTACAATTTAAAAGAACAAGTGGTGATATTAGTGATTAATTTCACTTAACTATAGCTAATGAACATAAAAAGCAGATATTAAAGCTAATGAACAATTATAACGGTGATATGCAAAAGTGAACAAAAGGCTTACAAAAGCTTCCAAGCTCAAGCGAGAACCGAACCAATTATCACCCCTATTAGCTTACCACTAAGCTACTAACCCAAGGCCATCCATAATCTACCCCGCTCCATTTGTGAATGCCATTTCAAGCGATTTTGAATTTTTCACTAATTATTTGGTATTTTGTGATTTTTACATTTACGATTCTAAACTGACTTTTAGTGTATCTAATAGCTTTTATAAGCTATCTGGGAGCTTATATGTACCATATCAGGTCCATAATAACAACTAAAACAACATTTTCATAATATAAGATTTTGAAATTGAAAAGCGCATAAACTGAATTTGCAACTTAAAACTTGATATTAAAACTGAAAGTAGTTCACAAATACTTGAATTAACTTAAACAAAGTACAAGGAAAGCTTAAATTACACTGAGATTTTGAGAATAATAAAAACGACAATGGAAAACTAAAATTACACTACATGGATAGATACATTGCTTCTTAGCTCCTCTTTATAGACTTTTATGACTTCTCCTTGACCTCTGAATCTTTCCCACCACTCCTGAGCCATTGGATTAGCTAAAACCATCATATTCGTCCAAGTGTCTTTTTGGCGCCAATTTTCTCATTAGCAGGTTTTGCTATTAATTGGAGTGGTTTGAGTCAATTAAGAGTATTTGGGTGTTAGTGGAGGTGGAGGGGACAAGGTAAGGGGGTTGAAGAAAAAATGGGAAAACCATGACTGGTTTTGGGTTTCAGCTGGGGAGAGGGAGAGCTACAGTGAAGGTGGATTTGGCGCGCGTTGACCTGTTTGACCAAGTGGTATCATAAACGGGGTCGGGTCAAGGGTTGGGCTAAGGTTGGGCTAGCTGGATTGGTTTTGGGCTTTGTATATTGATAAGGGTCCGGTTGGTTTAGTAGTATACAAGGACTAAGTTTGCAATTTATCTAAACTTCATGGACTGATCTTGCCAACTTTCCAAACTTATCACAAGGACCAATTTTGACAAACTTTGATAGTACAAGGACCCTTTTTGCATAAAATTCCATTTTAAAATATCCAAGGATTATTTTTGCAATTTTCAAAGTTTAGGGACCTTTCTTGCCAATTGACCAAAGAATCATTCAAGGATCATTTTTACAACTTAGAATATTTCAGGGACCTTGAATGACAAAACTTCACATTTTGAATTCCGGGACTAGATTTGACAACTTTTAAAATTTAGGGACTAAAAGCGCCAATTTGCAAACTTGATACATTTTTCATCTGGTTTTGATCTTTTGCATTTAAAACACATAAAACACTGATTTGTGATATTTTGATCATTTGATGTGTTTCGAGTGTTTTCAGATGATTTTGCGGTTTAGATTGTACAAAATGATGAGTATTTAGACACTCATCAATCCCCACATCGAGATATTGCTAGTCCCTAGCAATGATTTGAGAAAACTTAATGGATTTGAAAACTCTTTACCAAAAGCCATCATACGGAGTAGCCAATTGTTTTGATTCAAGTAAGAACCTTGGTACAACGATAACCAAATGATTTATTGGCAAATCATAAACCATATAACGGATTTGATGTGTCTTTACGAGCCGTTTGCTCTGGACTAGCCAACTCTTAGATAAATTATCAATTATCTTTGGTGAGTGAATACCAATTATGGATTTTCCATTGCCTTTACCACAAGCCATAACCTTGGGCTAGCCAACTCTTCACTTTTAGGATATGGTGAGTTGAGAACCATACAATTTGGGCAAATTGCAAGCCATATAAGCGGATTTGAGAAATCTTTACCAAGAGCCGTTTGCTCTAGATTAGCCAATCCTTTTGTCTTATAGACATGGCGGATGATAACCAAGCTAAGTGTAGAACACTTACTCCAAAAAAATTTTGGCCAAAAGGGGAATTAGGTGGATAAATATGATAAAATTCGTGAGAATTCCCCAACACTTAGAAATGAATATTTCCCTCAATATTCAAAGTACCGGTTATCCGAAACAAAAACGTAAAAGGAAATACTACGCCATTATTATGAAAGATTTTTTTTATTTTATTATTATTTTTTAGAAACTTATATATATACACAACATGTGGGCAACCCCCACACTAGGGTGGTAGAGCAGGAAAGAAGAGAAATATGGGTGAAAACCCATATGGTGCGTGCTAATGTTTTTGATTACCGAGTCACTAGCTTGACTCGATCCCGCATTCATTGGTTCATGGGGAAAGTTTGTAGATCCGGACAACCACGGATGGAATGTCCTCTCGAAGTAGTGCTTCACTCGATGACCATTCACTTTAAAATTTGGACCATCGGGTGAGATAACTCAATGGTGCCATAAGGATAAACCTTAGTGATAGTAAATGGACGGACCAAATGTCACACCCCAAATTACACTGCTTTTGCGTGGAATGGAATTCACAGGGATTGTTGTCATAGCATCACATTCACGGTTATATGGAGCGACCTAAAGTGTCGTTTGAAAAGAACATCGTTTGATTTAATAAAACAATCAGAGTTTACAAAGTATAGGTCCCAAATGAAAATCAACTTGTGCAGAAATAAGTTTGTTACAATTCAAACGATGTTTTAAAGTGCGTAAAACCCAAGTGAGACGAGTCGTCATCGCGACTCCATGATGTGTCCAAATGTATGCCATGAAGTGAATGTCTTAGTTACCTGAAAATACATTGCTAAAACGGTCAACAATAATGTTGGTGAGAAATCATAGGTTTATGTAAATGTTAATACGACTACCACAAGTATAAATTATGTATGACAATGATGTCACAAAATGATGTTACAATTGCTTAAGCACATGACATCAAGCTCATTGTTCATGATGTTCGCCCAACAGAGTGTCTTGCCAAAACAACTCAAATAATGTTTATGAAATGAAATGCATCCGTATGACTAGTTGGGATCCACCAACCCGGATGGAGGCGTCACCTCGATAGATCTATCCACTCACCCACGCTTCTAGGAAATTAACGGTTCATGCTTATGAAATGGGGACATTTAAGCGGCAATGCGGTAACTTAAGCAATACAATGAATTTGACATACTTGGTAGCGTAATAAAAATGGTGTGCAATGTATTCTCCCCGTAGCTTTGAAATAAAGTAAAACTTGAATAAATCGGGCTATGAAAACTCACTTTGTTGCAATGTTTATAATGATATAATGGCATCTTGAAATGAGGTGCAACCTCCGACCGTGACCTATTGTGAATGTTATGATACGTAATGAGTTATGATGTAATGTTATGCATGCATTTCGTATGTTATTTATACCATTTGTGAGTTTTTAAAAAAATAATACTTATCGTCGAAAAATACTCTTTTGACGTCTTGACCATTCTTAAATTACTTTATAAGTATTTACGTCAAAATGTCATCCTACAATAGTTTCTTAATGATTTATTGTGAAATTTTAACTTTTCGTCAGTAAAATAATGTCGTTGGAAATTTCATGAAAGTGACAAAATGGCCTCGAAAAGCTTGTCGTAAAATGGTGTACGTCGAGCGTTAGGAAAGCGAACTCAACGGTTTTGGAAAGCTTGTATCATAATCTCAAGTTTTGGCATTTAAGTTTTTATCCTAGAGGTCTCGTCAGTAAAGAAAAACATAGGTTAAGTAGGGTGATTTTGTCCAAAATGTGGTTTAAAAGTGAGTTTCGGCAAAGTTTAAGCAACCGTAAATAATTCATTACAACTCCGCTATACAAACAGTTGGTCATTTTGGAAAATATGCTTGGTGATCTTAATTTTATTAGAAGACATCTCGTTACAAAAAGTTCCACATCAACGTTAAAAATAGCCTTCAATATGGTCGTTTGTTTACCGTAACACTTGTCTAATAGAAATAATATAGTTTTTCTTAAATAATAAAGTTACGGCAATTTTGTGAAAACGTGTATATTTTAGTCGTTACAAATCCGTTTTCTACGTATTATACGTCCTTAGCTTCGTATCAAAGTATACTAATATATTTTTGATAAGTCGAAATAATTTATAAAGCTTAAGACTCGTTTTTGACTCGTACAAAACAAAATAGTGGGCTGAAATTTTCAGGATATATATATCTCGTCGTCAAACTTGAAAAATTCATAACTTCTTCGTTTTAGCTCCGTTTTAATCCGTTCAAGCGGCCACGGATTCGTTTTAAAGTATATTTTCTAAATATCTAGGCCAAAAATTTTATGTCTACTGTCGTTTTTCCAGAATTACAAAATAAGATCAGACCCTTTATAATACTTGTCGAAAAGAGTTTTTCTCGTGCTAAACTTATTCCAATCCCTTCAAAACAACTCCAAAGCTATTCTAATCCTACCATACACCTTCTTAGGGTGTCATGGGTTCCTAGACATCACCAAAACTAATATATAACAAGGGATAATTATAGGATGACTTATATATATGTATAACTCTAAAAACAATGTAAAAATGGTATAAATATCCATAAGTCTTGCATGCTTTGCTCAAAAATGATGAAATAGATATGAGATGATAATGAAAGATGTAAAAATGAAAATGATATGCTTACTAGTTACTTGATGAGGTGACAAGAACAAAGGATTAAACCTAAACACCCTAGGTTTTTATTTCAAAACCTTGATTAAGAGTGTAACTAGATTGTAAAAACTTTACTTGAGAAATTTTGATGAATCTCCTTCTTGATCTATGGATAACCGGTTTGAGAGAAGAAAAGAAGAGGAAAATCTTGACTTGTACTAAAATTATTGTGATTGAATTGTGTAAGTAATTGAGTGTATATCTATACAAGAAAAAGTTTTACCAACTCTATGTGACTCACCCCCCTCATGGCCGGTTTTTGGGGGGGGGATGTATCTCAAAATACATTTTTTTTTATTGTATATATAAATGTGTAAGAAAATGTATAAGTTAAAGTGGTTTAAGATAAGTGGTAACTTGTAACTTTTATATACACTTGAGTAATTAGGGTAGTATTGGCTAAAAGTAATCTTTAATGGATCAAAGTAAAATATATTGAGGTCATCTAAATTGTAAAAATACATTTCTTGTAAAATTTGAGTGATATAGTAATTATCGTGTAGTTTTTAAGAAAACCGTCGTAATAATATAAATTTAACAATTTATATACGAAATAAATTTAAAACACTGGGTAAACTCAAAATATTACTTTTATAAACTAAATGTAAGTATAAAATGTGTCGGATAATTTTTGGAAGTATCGGATTAAATGTTCAAAATAATAACTTACGCGATAGCGTTTATTTAATATGAAATTTACGCGTTTAATGTGAAATGCAAAAATCATGAATGAACTAACATGATGAAAATAATGTTAATGAAATGTAGACTAAACTTAGTCTATATGAAATGTCCGTGTTGATATGATCATGAATTCGCCGCTAAACCATTAAGGTTACGCGAATTTGTTACTCGTAAACCTAGTTTACGATAAATGATGAAATAGTGAAGCATGAATTGTTTTGAGAATTGACCTGAAATTACGAGTTGTCACATTCGCCCAACCAAAAAGGAATTCAGTCCCTGAATTCAGTCCATGTTAGGTTCTACAATGTTACTTGTGAAAAGATGAGGGTATTTGAGTCACATTGGGTCATCCAATGTTTTTCTAAATCGTACCACGCCTTTCCAAGACGGGTCTTTGAGCATAATTTGTTGCCCACTTGAGATTCTAATGGTTTGCGACTTATGGAACATACTTCCAATATTTTGCGTCGTACATCGACGTAGCTTATCTAGCCATATGTTGTTATTTGTAACTGATTTTTGATTTGTATGATTTCTTTGTTGTTTCATAAATAACTCATTGACTAGTGAGTTGGACTTTCCTGATTTCGGCTCGTAAATAAGGGATTGACACCTCAACCATAGCGTGCCTCAATTGGTGTAGTCAATATGTTCATGTAATAACTATAGTTGTAAAGAAGCTTGTCGATGGAGAATGATTTGCCTAACCATTTCTAGAAAGTCACACTGGCTTGAGCATATTATCTAATGTGGGAATTGCTCTCTCGCTCTAACCATTGAGCTGAGGATAGTAAGCGGTAATCATGTCCTAGTAGGTTCCATGGAAATCCTGAAATGACTGTCAGCAGTCTAAGGTGGATCGAATAGCTTATAATAGGTGCAACTGGAATTGATACCACGTGTCTCGTGTTAGATTTCAAAATGTTAAATCCGTCGAAAAGGACCTCATTGAAAAGAATAGATTATAGGTAACAATTTTTGATTCCTCGCATTTCTCGTCCTAGCGAATGTCATGACTTAAATCTTACTTGTCTAAAGTGTTTAGTCTCCATAACTAAAATGTGTATGGTTTGATTATCGAAGTGTTTCCATGCTCTATGTTGTAAAATCACAAAACCTTAAATATTCAAGTGAGGTGGTGTGATGGTTGATTTTCAAGACTTGTTTCAATATTGAGCACTTCTAAAATAATTCATTACTTATATTGTTATCATGCTAGCATGACAATAGATATCAGCTCATACTATGTCGAAGAATGTTTGTTCTAATTTCACTTATAGATGGAGGTTTATTGATTGTCCGATATGTTCAAACCTGTTGCATCTCTTGAGGCGAAGATGAAATTTATCCGTAATTTCTAGAGAACACAATACCTTAGGGAAAGTTTATATGGATAGCCTAAATTTAACCAATTTTTCCTTTAAGGAAAACTTATTGTAGGGAAATTCACATATTGTTGAAGCCATGTTTAGTGAAATGTTCTGTAGTCTTGATTAGAAGACTTGGTTTGTCCCTATAGTGTTGCTTAGTGTATATTCGCTTCATACTAAATCTTGTAACTCGGTCTAGCTAGTACTCTTGAAATAATAGAATTTTGCTTCTAATTCAATGATAGTGGTTCGGATTGTCCCCTGATGGCTTAAAATTTTTGTTAGGTTTTGAAAGATCTCGCTACTTACTTCTAGTCCTTGTTGATAATTCCAAAGTCCTTTCATTGTTTTCTTGTATCGAGGAATCCTCCTCACAGATGGTATAGGAAGTCTTTCCTAAAAAGATTACTCGTCAAATTCTAACTTATCGGTTGAGTGAGGGATGAATGGCGTGAGCATCGATAGAGTGTTAATAAAAAGATATGTTTATGAACCATTTATATGATTACAAAACTTTGCTTTTGAATGAAGGTTGTCTTAAGAAATTTGAAAGGATACTTGTTTCTTTCATGACATAATTCTTCCTGAATTATACATAGGTGATCAGGCCATGTATAATCAAGGACAAATGATGTGATGCTTGGTTTTGTTGAAATGGTATTGTGTTCCTCCGAAGTTTTAGATGGTATTCAACGTTTTGTTTTGTAAGATAATGGCTCAGTAATTTTTCAGAGTAACATGAAAATCGTTTCGCAGGATGGTATTAAATAGTTGATAAAATGACTGAAAGCCAATTGATAGGGTGGTAATGAAACAACTTGTTTTAAAACTTTATAAAATAACGTTTCTAAAATGGTGATAAAATAGCTGGAAATAAAATTAAGTGAAATAATTTCGTGAACTGGTAGCAAAATAACTTGAAATAAAATTTGTTGAATGGTTTGTAGGATACATGTGAGAACCTCATCGAGTAGTAATAGTCTCCTAATTGGTCAAGAATTAAAGTTGGCCTAACCCCTAGTAAGATAGTGAGGTATTATCACGAAATGATTGAAAATTGGGCAATTGGAATAAGGAATGAAATGAACAAAGGTTGTGATTATCGTAGAGATAATAAGTGATAAAGATTACATTAGTTAGAAAGGTACTTATTATTTATTCCTGTCGATGGTCTAATCGTGTTTCAAGTGCAGGAGCAGTAGGCAGTCTAGCAACAATAGTCCTTGAACTCTCACAGTCCTCAAACCTATGAGATAGTGTAGTGTCTATAGTCTTAGTGATAGGTGGTAATGGTGTGTTAAATCATGCATGCTTCCCAAGCTGCAAGTCAGATGTATGAGTATCGTGTATGAGATGTGATGGTACGGATGGTGTTCAAAATGATAATGATAAAAATGATAACAATAATAATAATGGAAATCCTCGTGGTGAGTTAAGAAAATAGGTTCATTAGGACTAAGCCTATAAGTTCTACCAAATGGTATGATCTGTCCCAACTGAATGATAAAATTTGTCCGATCCTACAAATGAATCGGTAGTGATCGTGATGGTGTAGGTGCAACTTCGTCCTCCTAAAAGGTCTCAGTGTCATCATCTGATGTTATCGGTGTTGAGTCAACTGATGTTAAAATTGTGATAGGGAATGACAGGGCATTCTCCATGTCAAAGTATGATGGGATGGGTATTTGAAGGCATCCATGTGACAATCGATTTCGAAATGAAAGTAAATAACTCGTAAAAATGTGCGTATAAAACCGCATGTATAGTGACTACGTATTTATGATGAAATGATGAGATGCTATGATGATGTAGTTATAGTCTAGGGTCAATGATGCAACCTAGTTCTCTATAATGAAGCTCGATGCCAATCTGTCACACCCCAAATTACACCTTTTGCGTGGAATGGAATTCTGGGATTGATGTCATAGCATCACATTCACAGTTATATGGAGCGACCTAAAGTGTCGTTTGAAAAGAACATCGTTTGATTTAATAAAACAATCGAGTTTACAAAGTATAGGTCCCAAATGAAAATCAACTTGTGCGTAAATAAGTTTGTTACAATTCAAACGATGTTTTAAAGTCGTAAAACCCAGTGAGGCAGTCGTCATCGCGACTCCATGATGTGTCCAAATGCATGCCATGAAGTGAATGTCTTAGTTACACGAAAATACATTGCTAAAGCGGTCAACAATAATGTTGGTGAGAAATCATAGGTTTATGTAAATGTTAATCGACTACCACAAGTATAAATTATGTATGACAATGATGTCACAAAATGATGTTACAATTGCTTAAACACATGACACGAAGCTCGATTGTTCATGATGTTAGCCCAAAGAGTGTCTTGCCAAAACAACTCAAATAATGTTTATGAAATGAAATGCATCCGTATGACTAGTTGGGATCCACCAACCCGGATGGGGCGTCACCTCGATAGATTTATCCACTCACCCACGCTTCTAGGAAATTAACGGTTCATGCTTATGAAATGGGGACATTTAACTGGCAATGCGGTAACTTAAGCAATACAATGAATTTGACATACTTGGTAGCGTAATAAAAATGGTGTGCAATGTATTCTCCCCCGTAGGTTTGAAATAAAGTAAAAACTTGAATAAATCGGGGCTATGAAAACTCACCTGTTGCAATGTTTATGATGATATAATGACAATACTGAAATGAGGTGCAACCTCTGACCGTGACCTATTGTGAATGTTATGATACGTAATGAGTTATGATGTAATGTTATGCATGCATTTCGTATGTTATTTATACCATTTGTGAGTTTTAAAAAAAATAATATTTATCGTCGAAAAATACTCTTTTGACGTCTTGACCATTCTTAAATTACTTTATAAGTATTTACGTCAAAATGTCATCCTACAATAGTTTCTTAATGATTTATTGTGAAATTTTAACTTTTCGTCGTAAAATAATGTCGTTGGAAATTTCATGAAAGTGACAAAAATGGCCTCGAAAAGCTTGTCGTAAAATGGTGTACGTCGAACGTTAGGAAACGAACTCAACGGTTTTGGAAAGCTTGTATCATAATCTCGAAGTTTTGGCATTTAAGTTTTTATCCTAGAGGTCTCGTTCGTAAAGAAAAACATAGGTTAAGTAGGGTGATTTTGTCCAAAATGTGGTTTAAAAGTGAGTTTCGGCAAAGTTTAAGCAACCGTAAATAATTCATTACAACTCCGCTATACAAACGGTTGGTCATTTTGGAAAATATGCTTGGTGATCTTAATTTTATTAGAAGACATCTCGTTACAAAAAGTTCCACATCAACGTTAAAAATAGCCTTCAATATGGTCGTTTGTTTACCGTAACACTTGTCTAATAGAAATAATATAGTTTTCTTAAATAATAAAGTTACTGCAATTTTGTGAAAGCGTGTATATTTTAGTCGTTACAAATCCGTTTTCACGTATTATCGTCCTTAGCTTCGTATCAAAGTATACTAATATATTTTTGATAAGTCGAAATAATTTATAAAGCTTAAGACTCGTTTTGACTCGTATAAAACAAAATAGTGGGCTGAAATTTTCGGGATATATATATTTAAATCGTCAAACTTGAAAAATTCATAACTTCTTCGTTTTAGCTCGCTTTAATCCGTTCAAGCGCCACGGATTCGTTTTAAAGTATATTTTCTAAATATCTAGGCCAAAAATTTTATGTCTACTGTCGTTTTTCCAGAATTACAAAATAAGATCAGACCCTTTATAATACTTGTCGAAAAGAGTTTTTCTCGTGCTAAACTTATTCCAATCCCTTCAAAACAACTCCAAAGCTATTCTAATCCTACCATACACCTTCTTAGGGTGTCATGGGTTCCTAGACATCACCAAAACTAATATATAACAAGGGATAATTATAGGATGACTTATATATATGTATAACTCTAAAAACAATGTAAAAATGGTATAAATATCCATAAGTCTTGCATGCTTTGCTCAAAAATGATGAAATAGATATGAGATGATAATGAAAGATGTAAAAATGAAAATGATATGCTTACTAGTTACTTGATGAGGTGACAAGAACAAAGGATTAAACCTAAACACCCTAGGTTTTTATTTCAAAACCTTGATTAAGAGTGTAACTAGATTGTAAAAACTTTACTTGAGAAATTTTTGATGAATCTCCTTCTTGATCTATGGATAACCGGTTTTGAGAGAAGAAAAAGAAGAGAGGAAAATCTTGACTTGTACTAAAATTATTGTGATTGAATTGTGTAAGTAATTGAGTGTATATCTATACAAGAAAAAGTTTTACCAACTCTATGTGACTCACCCCCCTCATGGCCGGTTTTTGGGGGGGGATGTATCTCAAAATACATTTTTTTTAATTGTATATATAAATGTGTAAGAAAATGTATAAGTTAAAGTGGTTTAAGTTAAGTGGTAACTTGTAACTTTTATATACACTTGAGTAATTAGGGTAGTATTGGCTAAAAGTAATCTTTAATGGATCAAAGTAAAATATATTGAGGTCATCTAAATTGTAAAAATACATTTCTTGTAAAATTTGAGTGATATAGTAATTATCGTGTAGTTTTTAAGAAAACCGTCGTAATAATATAAATTTAACAATTTATATACGAAATAAATTTAAAACACTGGGTAAACTCAAAATATTACTTTTATAAACTAAATGTAAGTATAAAAATGTGTCGGGATAATTTTTGGAAGTATCGGATTAAATGTTCAAAATAATAGCTTACGCGATAGCGTTTATTTAATATGAAATTTACGCGTTTAATGTGAAATGCAAAAATCATGAATGAACTAACATGATGAAAATGATGTTAATGAAATGTAGACTAAACTTAGTCTATATGAAACGTCCGTGATGATATGATCATGAATTCGCCGCTAAACCATTAAGGTTACGTGAATTTGTTACTCGTAAACCTAGTTTACGATAAATGATGAAATAGTGAAGCATGAATTGTTTTGAGAATTGACCTGAAATTACGAGTTGTCACACCAACGGGACTTTAGCTTTCCCGAGAAAATCTTCAATCTAGAATTGAAAAGAAGGACTCGATCACCAACGTTGAAAACGCGGTTCTTGATTTTAGAGTCATGAATCTTCTTTGTCTTTTGTTTATAGATCAAAGAGTTCTCGTATGCTTGATCACGAAGTTCATTTAGTTCATTCATTTGAACTTTTACGTGATCACGGTGTCCGTCAGATATCGAAGTTTGCATGCTTCAAGGCCCGGTAAGCCTTGTGCTCTAGCTCAATCGGAAGATGACATGCCTTTCCGTACACTAGCTTGTATGGAGTACACCGATGGGTGTTTTGTAAGTCGTCACGGAAGGCCCAGTGCGTCATCTAGTTTATCCGACCGGGATGCACGATTTTCGCCTCTGTCCTTTCAAGAATCCTTTTAATACCACGGTTGGAAACTTCCACCGCCCACTTGTTTGGGGGTGGTATGCGAGAGAGAGACGGTGGGTAACACCATACTTTGCATGACACGATCAAATTGGTCATTGCAAAAATGTGTACCACGATCATCGATTATCGCTCTCGGAGTTCCAAACCGGCAAAAGAGATTTCAAAATTTCACAACAACTCGGGCATCATTGGTAGGTAAAGCTTTGCTTCAACCCATTTTGACGAGATAGTCAATGACCACAAGTATGTATTTGTTTCACGAGACGAAGGAAATGGCCCCATAAAATCAATACCCGGATGTCAAATATCTCACAAACTTGAATGGCATTTGTGGCATTTCATTTCTTTGAGATATATTTCCGTGACGTTGACAAGTGTCACTGAGCTTTGACAAAATTGTGGGCATCCTTATAGATTGTGGGCCAATAAAATCCGGAATCAAACACTTTTTGGCGGTGTAGTTTAGACTATGATGGCCCCTTGGTCCAAGATGGCAAGTTGTGAGAATGTCAATAGCTTCGTCCATAAACACACCGTCGATGACTTGATCCGCAAATTTTGAATAAGAAGGGTCATCCAGTAATGTTTAACATCTTTGAAGAATTTGTTCTTCTGGGTCGACATCCCTTTCACATGAAGTTACCCGCATGGTAATTTGCGAAGTCGACAAACCATGGGGTGGTAGAATTTCACTAAAAGAAACCGCATTGAGTGTCTCGAGAGGAAATGTTTCGTTAATTTCCTTTTCTCGAAAACATCTTGGTGAGGTTTTCTAATCGACAGATGATCGCAGACTAGATTCTCACCTCCTTTTTATCACGTATAATGATATCAAATTCTTGGAGGAGGAGAATCCATCGAGCAATCTCGGCTTTGCATCTTGTTTTGCAAAAGATATTTAAGAGTCGAGTGATCCGTATACACTACACATTTGGTCAAGATTAAGTACGGTGAAACTTTCAAATGCATACACCACGGCTAATAGCTCTTTTACGTGGTGGTGTAATGAGTTTGAGCTTGATCATAGTTTTGCTTGCGTAGTGGATAGGTGAAAATGCTTGTTCCTTCGTTGCCCTAAGACCGCACCGATAGCAAAATCACTTGCATCGCACATGAGCTCAAAGGGTAAATCCGATCGAGAGCACGAGAATGGGTGCCTCGATGAGCTTTTTCTTCAATGTTTCAAAAGCTTTGATGCACTCGGTGAGAAGATAAAAGGAGCATCCTTTTCAAGAAGATGGGTCATAGGCAGGCGATTTTAGAAAAATCTTGTATGAATCTGCGATGAAACCGGCATGACCTAAAAACTCCTAATACCTTTGGCGGTAGTAGGATGAGGTAATTTAGCAATAACATCTACTTTTGCTCTATCAACCTCAATCCCGTTCTTGGAAATCTTATGGCCAAGGACTATGCCTTCTTTGACCATAAAGTGGCTTTTCTCCCAGTTTAGACAAAGATTGGTGTCTTCACACCTTTTGAGCATTTTATCTAAATGGGAGAGACACGTTTGAAACGAATCCCCAATGACCGAGAAGTCATCCATAAACACCTCCATTGTTTCCCCGATCATGTCGTGGAATATGGCCATCATACATCGTTGGAACGTGCCAGGAGCATTACATAAGCCAAAAGGCATATGTTTGTAGGCAAAAGTTCCGTATGGACAGGTGAATGTGGTCTTCTCTTGATCCTGTGGATCAATGGGAATCTGGAAATACCCCGAGAAACCATCAAGGAAACAATAGTATTCATTCCCTGCTAATCTCTCAAGCATTTGGTCCATGAATGGTAGAGGAAAATGGTCTTTACGGGTAGCGTCATTCAACTTACGATAGTCAATGCACACACGCCATCCCGTAACCAATCGAGTTGGAATTAACTCGTTATCTTCATTTGTGACAACGATAATGCCACCCTTTTTCGAACACAATGAATTGGGCTAACCCAAGGACTATCCGAGATCGGGTAAATCAATCCCGCATCAAAGTTTGATAACCTCTTGTTTGATAACATCATGGATTTTTGGATTCACTCTTCTCGATGTTGAACTAGCGGTTTGAAGTCATCCTCCATCAAGATTTTATGAGTACAAAACTCGGGGTTGATACCCTTAATGTCGAAGAGTTTCCAAGCAATTGCTTGCTTGTGTGACTTCAAGATTTTTATGAGGCGACTTTTCATCTTTACTCAAATCTCGAGCAATAATGACGGTAATTTATCATCACCTTCAAGAAATGCATACTCGAGATGAGGAGGTAAGTCCTTAAGCTCAACCTCGTGAAATTCTTGATTTCTCAACCGACTTGACTTCCTTGTTATGAAGCTCGGCGGGAGGAGAGGAGGAGAAGTGTCCAGTTAACAATTTCTCAAGAAGAATATCTCCTCAGATTAATCTCATTTTGATTAATCTCATCCGGGATTGAATCACTAGGGTGAGGGTTGATGATGGATCATCATTGAGCAACTTCTCAATAAAGTATGTCCCCTCAATATCAATAGGGCGTGATCAATTTCCCAAGGAATGTAATCACTAGCCAAGTATGCTTCAATCTCATCTAAGATGAAGTCGCCTCAAACGGAGTGAGAGAAGGAGTAGAATTGGCTATGATAGGTTGAGAAGATGTGGTGGAATCCCGCTCACGTAATTATGAGAAAACCAAGAACTTCTTGAGAGTACTCTTGAAGCATCATCAATGATATCTATTCGGTTAACGATTCGGAATCATAGTTTGCGAGTACCTCAAAGTTTGATCAAGGTTAAGGTGTGTGACTTCATTACCAACACGTAATGTGATTTCTTGCTCAAATACATCAATGAGAGCACGGCGGTTCTCGTGAATCCTCGACCAACAATGAGAGGAACCCGATGATCGACATCAAAATCAACAACCACGAAGTCGGATGGGAAATGGAACTTTCCTACTTTCACAAATACATCCTCGGCAATGCCAGAGGACGGGATATGGAACGATCCGCAAGCTCGAGAGTCATGCATGTAGGAGTAAGTTCCAGGAAGAAAGTTTCTTCCACATCGAATAAGGCATAAGGTTTATGCTTGCACCAAGATCTCGCTAGGGCAAAGCATTCAACCATTCACGGAATACACAAGGTAAGAGAAATTTCCCGGGATCTCCAAGTTTTTCTGGAAGCTTCTTGAGAATAGCTGGAGCGATTCTCGTTAAGAGGAGTTTTGCCATTTCAAACAGTTTTTCCTTATTGCTTAACATGTGTTTGAGAGTTGATGCAAACTTGGGCATCGGCATGATAGCATCCATAAAGCTTATGTCAAATGTAACTCTTGGAAAATTTGGAAAATTTGTCCATTTGATGGTAGCTTTCTGCTGAGCTTTGCTCATTCAAACGTGATGGGTAAGGAATAAAAGATTTGGATCGATTCTCAACAGAGCTACGGAGGTTCAAAACAACTCCTTGATTTGACTTGGGTTTCGGACAACTTGAGGTTGGACTACAGAAGGTAGGGCGTGTCTGATGCCGTGGGCTTGAATAATGCACCTTGTCCGTTGTTTCCTTGGTAACTTGACTCATTACCCGGTGGAGAGGGCATTGGATTTGTAGGTCCATTGTGTGTGAGGTTCACTTTCCACTACCTTTGGGAGAGAAGAAGAAGAGGTAGTAGGAATCGCAGTCCATCATATGAAACACCACTTACGGTTGTGATCGCCTTTGCATCGCCCCTCGGGTTAGCGATCGTGTTGCTCGGAAGTTTTCCGAGCCCGAGGGTTGATCATTTAAAGACTTCTTAAGATCGGCAATCGGACCGACCAACAACTGTTCATTTCATCTTGGGACTTCATGAATTGCTTCAAGAACTCATCGATGATGCTCTGAAGGAACAATGATGGGAGGAGTGGAGGATAATTGAGGTCGTATGTTTTGATTATAGCCAAAATTCCCTTGATTAGGATTCATATTCCCATGAAATTGATTCCCTCGATTGAAATTGTTTTGATTAGGGTTTCCTTGATGTTGGAAACCTTGATTGGGTCCAGGATAGAAATTACCTTGGTTTTGATAACCTTGGTTCATTCTTGGTTGGTTCGATTCGGTTTGCATGTTATGATTCGGTTAAAACCGTGGTGGTGCACGATTAGTGTTAGCGGTAGTGTGGTTAATTTTGAGGACGGTATTGATTACCTCCTTGCTATGAACTACCGGCTAGAGCATTGGCCTCAAATGGACTACCATCGGTGGCGGTACAATTGTAGTATGCATGAGGACCACCACAAGTAACACAACTCTCGACTTTCTTTACTTCACCATGTGTTGGTGTCGAGTGAATGTCACTTTCTTACGGTTAGCAAGAACCAAAGCTCGAACAATGTCGTGAGTTTGTCAATCTTAGCATACATGCTAGATGTACTCACGGAGATGAAGAAGAAGAAGGTCCAAGATGAGGCGATATGTCTTTGCTCGAAAAGGCGGACACGAGATTTGTTCTCAATGATTTGCAAGGCTTCTTTGGTAGTCTTACTCAGAAATTACCTCCATGAGGCATTCAAAGAGTCTTGATTAGTCCGATTGAGACCATTGTAGAAAGTATCCATCTGCATTAACTCGGTAAAACCGTGATGCGGACACTATGAAGCAACTCTTTGTAACGATCCCATGCCTCCCGAATGATTCATCAAATCTACGAGAAAATTTCATTATCTCATTCTTAAGACTTGTGGTTCGGGATGGAGGATAGAACTCGTTAACGAACTTGGTGACTAGATCTTCCCATGTCTCAATAGAGCAGGGGTTGTTTCTCAAGCCAATTCCGGCTTGTCCTCAGAGAAAATGGGAACGGAAGAAGCTTGATAGCTTCATGGGACATTCTTGTACTTGATGGTAGATGCAATCTTGTTAAACCATCGAATGTGTGCATGAGGATCATCCCGCCAAAACCATAGAATTGGCTTTGGGTTACTAGATTAAGTAACCCGGTTTTGAGCTTCGAAAGTGTCCACGATGGGTGGGACAACAATGGCATCTCCGTAACCCTCGATGGGTGCTTGGAGAAGCTCATTCATGGGTTTGTCTTCCGCCATTTCGGCGGGGGTGGTGGTGGTAGACGTTCCTCGATCACGGTGAAGGAGCCGAACGCCCTCTACGTCTGCGAGGAATCTTTCCAAGTTCGAAAGTGGACTTGTAGAATCGGAAGAACAGCGCGCATGCACTAAGTATAAAAATCAATTTTCAAAACAAATGAGGCAAAACGACAAGTGAACTTAACCAATAATCACAAATGAAATGGCTTTTTGAAAAAGGTACACCAAATCACAAGTGACACAAAGGCAAGTTTTAAATCGATGTTCGAACTTATTATGGTCACACCCCCGTTAGTAGGTGTCTTGCCTTGATTTGCGTGGTTGATTTTATGTATAAATTAAGTACCACCGAAAAGACGAGGTATGATTTGTGCGGATGGGTTTAAAACTTTTGGACAATATTTTGGTATCGTCTCGCTTGACCAAATCGCATCGTTTTAAGAATCACCTTAAAGACAATACAAGATAGAAAACGCTACGATTGTTTTGTTGTTTTATATTGTTTTATGCTTTTAACACTTTAGGAAAAGTGCTAATGAACTTTTGGTATTCTTATAACTTTAAAAAAACTTTTACAAATGATGGGTTATGTGCAAGAATGGGTCCGAAATGGCTAAACACACGCTTAAAGCCTCCCAATGCAGCGCCAAAATTTTGATCTTTGCTAAACCGCAAGTTACCTCACACAAGCTAGCCACTTGTGAATGGCTAACCGAAGAAGCTTAAACCGCTTAAAACACAAATACAATGAAGTCCCGGAGAATACAATGAATTCCGGTCGTTAAGTCCCACGGAGACTCAATGGTGTGTAAAACACTCAGATGATAGAGTGATCACTAAGGATAGTGATCAAGAAGGTTTAGATTAAGAAATTACACTCACCGATTGATTGGAATGGAATGGAATACGAATAGGAAAGCACGACAATCGATAAAAGAAACGAAAACTTACGTTTAAAAACTACGACACGCACAAAATAAAAAGTGAAATCTAAGAAATAAAAGACCTAAAATATGAAAATTACATTTTGGAATCCTAAAAATAAAAGAAAATTATTAGAAAAGAAAATTATTTTTACAACTAATTATTTAATTATTATTAATTAAAAACTATTTTAACTATTTAATAAATACTCTAAAATAGAAGAAAATACAAAATAAGGCTAGAAAAATAAAATTATGATTCAGAAAAATCTAAAATATTATAAAACTAATTTTAAAATTAAAAATATATTTTTCACACTTTTTATCTAATTATTACTAATTAATAACTATTTAAAATACACTTAATTACTAGAAAATATAAAATAAACCTGGAAAAATGAAATTTTAACTTGGAAATATCTAAAATATGACAAAACTAATTTTAAAACTGAAAATATATTTTTTATGCTTTTTAATTATTTATTATTAATTAATTACTATTTTTAACTATTTACAATTATAATAAATACTAAAAAGATTAGGAAAATTATGAAACTTTTTCTAAAAATACTATATGATGACAGAAAACTAAGAAAAATAGAAAAACAAGATTTGCTTATTAATAAGCTAAAAAGAAAAATCAAAAAGCTAAAACCTATTAAATAAACACTATCACTGATTTTTAATTGATCTTTTTCTGGATTTTCTTTTTGAAAACTACTTAAATACTAAAAATATGAAACTTTAACAAAGACAAAAGTTTTACAAACTACAAATAAGCTGAATTACAAGCTTATGATCACAACAGTTATGCTTATGAGCTTATTTGGTGAAATAAGCTCAAACAAGCTTGCTAGCTGAAACAGAAGCTCAAAATAGATGCAAACAAGCTATATGAACAGAAATGAAGCTAAGAGATACAAAGAAGCACACTAAAAAGCTATTATAAAGACAATAAGCACTTATGATTAAAACAGAAATGGGACAAGCTTTAAGCTTATAGCAGCCCTACCAAACAAGCTTCAAAATGAAAAACAAGGCTTGAGACCTCAAGATGGCTTGATTGGCTACTCAAAGAACCAAAAATCACAAGCTTTGGTCAACTAATAAGCTCTATGTGAGCTTATCAAGTTGGACCAACCAACTGCTGCGTGGCATGGTTTGAGCAGTACCAACAAGCTAGTTAAAAGCACTTTATAAGTCGATTCAAAGAGATCTAGTATTTTTATATTTTTTTAGCAACTAGACTTTAATACCCTAAGAGCTTTTAAGCTAAAACTTATTTTGAACACACAATGAAATTCCAAAGTTTATTCAAAAACGACCTAATGAAAATTTGACTTTTTGATTTAAACTAAAAGTTTGACCAAAGTGAACTTTGATCTGATTCTAAGCACTGATTATGTTGTTACAAGGTTAACTAAGACTGATTTGAACAACTTTAACAACTTATGAACACAAATCCTTGATCATGATTCATACAAAACCAAGAGTGAGCACACAAAATGAAATCAAATGCAATTTTGACTTTTGATCAAATGAGGACTGAGTTTCTTGACTGAAATGAGTTTATAGACACTTATGTAACACAGAACAAGTTCAAACATCAACTCAAACAAACTCTAACACAGTCAAACAAGATAACCCAAACAACACTTATATGACTGCTTTGATGATTTTCAAAGCAAAACACAAATGAAAACCATAAACCGATTATAGACCTTATAATTTCATTACATGAGATTGAATAAGCATGCACTATGAGAATAGCAACATAAAACTAAGTATTAAGACTTAAGCTATTCTAACTGTCCAAATGAAGTTTTTGTAAACTACAATTTAAAAAGAACAAGTGACTGATATTAGTGATTAATTTCACTTAACTATAGCTAATGAACATAAAGAAACAGATATTAAAGCTAATGAACAATTATAACAGTGATATGCAAAAGTGAACAAAAAGGCTTACAAAAGCTTCCAAGCTCAAAACTGAGAACCAGAACCAATTATCACCCCTATTAGCTTACCACTAAGCTACTAACCCAAGGCCATCCATAATCTACCCTGCTCCAGCTGTGAATGCCATTTCCAACTGATTTTTGAATTTTTCACTAATTATTTGGTATTTTTGTGATTTTTCTGTTTTTGATTCTAAACTGACTTTTAGAGTATCTAATAGCTTTTATAAGCTATCTGGGAGCTTATATGTACCATATCATCCATAATAACAACTAAAACAACATTTTCATAATATAAGATTTTGAAATTGAAACCTGCATAAACCGAATTTGCAACTTAAAACTTGATATTAAACCGAAAGTAGTTCACAAATACTTGAATTAACTTAAACAAAGTACTAGGAAAGCTTAAATTACATCGAGATTTTGAGAATAATAAAACGACAATGGAAAACTAAAATTACACTACATGGATAGATACATTGCTTCTTAGCTCCTCTTTATAGACTTTTATGACTTCTCTCGACCTCTGATCTTTCCCACCACTCGAGCCATTGGATTAGCTAAAACCATCATATCCGCCCAAGTGTCTTTTGGCGCCAATTTTCTCATTAGCAGGTTTTGCTATTAATTGGAGTGGTTTGAGTCAATTAAGAGTATTTAGGTGTTAGTGGAGGTGGAGGAGACAAGGTAAGGGGGGTTGAAGAAAAAATGGGAAAACCATGATTGGTTTTGGGTTTCAGCTGGGGAGAGGGAGAGCTACAGTGAAGGTGGATTTGGCGCGCGTTGACCTGTTTGACCAAGTGGTATCATAAACGGGGTCGGGTCAAGGGTTGGGCTAAGGTTGGGCTAGCTGGATTGGTTTTGGGCTTTGTATATTGATAAGGGTCCGGTTGGTTTAGTAGTATACAAGGACTAAGTTTGCAATTTATCTAAACTTCATGGACTGATCTTGCCAACTTTCCAAACTTATCACAAGGACCAATTTTGACAAACTTTGATAGTACAAGGACTTTTTTTGCATAAAATTCCATTTTAAAATATCCAAGGATTATTTTTGCAATTTTCAAAGTTTAGGGACCTTTCTTGCCAATTGACCAAAGAATCATTCAAGGATCATTTTTTACAACTTAGAATATTTCGTGGACCTTGAATGACAAAACTTCACATTTTTAATTCCGTGGACTAGATTTGACAACTTTTAAAACTTGGGGACTAAAGCGCCAATTTTGCAAACTTGATACATTTTCATCTGGTTTTGATCTTTTTGCATTTAAAACACATAAAACACCGATTTGTGATATTTTGATCATTTTGATGTGTTTCTGAGTGTTTTCAGATGATTTTGCAGTTTAGATTGTACAAAAATGATGAGTATTTAGACACTCATCATAGGGTTTGTTTGGCTACATGGCCAAATATGTGTATACTTCCATTGCTGCATGTTTTATTGGCCATGCGGAAACCACCAGAAACCTATAAAAACCTTACAATTTCCCTTATAATCTTTACAGATACTAAGTTGGATATCGAGTCCTTGTCGAGGTTGGACCAACCTTTCTTCATAATGTATTTTAAGGCTTAAAATACCAACATAAGTTACTATTTGGTGTCTAATGATGACTAACAAATTTGATGTATGATGGTGGATTATAATGACACAACAATATACAATAATGTACAAATGTATATAAACTAATAATTACAACACTTTGAAGCTTGAAAGCCTTCTTGTGTTCTTCACTTATGAATGAAAGTGGTAAATGATGGATCACTTGAAATGGTTTACAAGACAAGTGTAATTATCGAAGAATGTACTTATGAATGTATGAAAAAATATGTGTGCATATACTAGAGAGAATATAGAAATAGGTGATTCAAATGAGTGCAAAATGGTCTCTATTTATAGCCAAAATTTATGTCATGATGACAACTGTTGGCTGATCCACGGATCCCTTCAAATGGATTTGTCTGCTTTATTTTTGGACTTGTCCCCTATCATCAGACATATTTTGACTTTTCTGCTAATCCAAATATATATCCAAATCATTTTTATGTATTATTTAATCTAGTTAAGTGATGCATGATTACTGACTAGGTTTTAATATTTATAATTGTCTCGTTTACCTATGGTCTACCTTATGTACTCACGGGCAGTGTACCCGGTCGTATGTAGTGTAGTAATCGGTAAAACCGAGGTCGTCCCATGAGCTATGTGAGCGGATTCTAATTTAAGTCTAGGTGTCACTTGTTTTAACTGGTTTGTAGTAGAAACGATCAATTAACTATGAAACCTGAAATAAATGCGAAAAATAAAATAGAGGTTGTGATCAATGGAGATAAAGTGTGCTAACCTAATTACTCATCCAAGTGGGGGTTTAAGTTGCTAGGACAACATTTGGTCAATCAATCCTAATCTATCAACAAAGGCTCCTACCCGACGTCAAAGGTTTACCCCTTGGGGAGTCGAGGGTCTTAAGTCACCTAAGCCAAGTCATTAAGTACCCTACATGCAAGATTCGAAATAATGAGTGCCCGGGCGCTAGCATCTTAGACACTCATTCCTAACTTCTTAAGTTCATCCAGATGACCAGTGATAATTTGGTCAGTTCGCACAAGAGAGGAAGGGTCGTAAGTTGGTCAATTCTTACCCTTCCAAACTCTACCTAACTGCTTAGGGTCAGTTGGTCAATTCTCCTAAGCAACTAGATACGACCACATTTCAAAACTACCGAAGCTAGGGTAACTACCAACGAACTATGCATGCATACACTAGAAACAATTATACGAAAGCATGAAAACATAAACAATACATTCAGGGAATCATAATTAGGCTAGCATCAAAGGTGCTTAGCCAATTAAATTAAAAGAAACAACGAATCCGATGTTTAACATAATGAAAGACATGAATTAAAAGTAAAAGATAGAAATGATCGCTAATGCTTATTGATATGGAGTGATTCCTCCCTTGGAGATGGCTCCGTATGCTCCGAATGATCTGCCTTTGGAACCCTCTTCACGTTCTCTGACTTTGAGTTGTGAGTGAATGATGTGAAATGCAGAATTTAGGGCTTGTATTTATAGGCACAATCCTATTTACGGCGTAACTTGAGTTGAGAGTTACGCCGTAACTTAATTATCCTCTGATAAGGATTTAAAACGTACACTTTTAAGTGGTCATTTAAGACCTTAATCGACCACTTTTATATCCGTTACTGCTTAATTTCATTCCTTTTCACTTTTTAGGTCTCTTGAAAGCAAAATGTTGGAATGATGCATATTTGGACGAAAAGGAGTGAATACATGAAGAAAATGGCAAAGTCAAGAGCGAAGCCACTCAAGCTGCTCAAAATGAACCTGACGGCGTCCCAATTAAAGGGCGATGTCGTCCCTATATGAGACTTGATAAAACATGCACCGGAAGGCTCGGTGGAATTTTTGCTCATACAACCCGACCGCGTCCAAGCTTTGAAGAAGAAGGCGCCACTCGGACTTTTCATCTCGCACGGCTCGGATCCAGAACCAAGATGACGTCTCAATTGTAGCCCGACGGCGGCACAACTCTAAGGTGACGCCGTCCCATCGATGACTTGGCCAAGACGAAAACCCTAATGACGGTGATCTGATGGCGTCCCACCTATAAGGCGACGCCGTCGCACTTGTAAATCTATATATAGAATTTGATTTTTCTACATTTAAAGAGGTAGACTTTTGGAGTAAAAACCCTAAACATTTGTAGTCTGACTTGGACAGTATCTTAGGGTCCCAAACCCTATTTTACACATCAAGATAAGTGTTTTAATCCAAAGTATCATTATGTCTTCCATTGATTGTGTGTATACTTGCTTGTTTAACATGTCTAGCTAAATTTCTTGTGTGTTTGCTTAGATATATGAAACCTAGTAATTAATTATTGTTAGGTTGTCTCTTATCTTAATTATAATTGGCTTAGGAGTGCAACTAGGCTTTCCTTGTGTTTAATGCTTGAATAGTCTTTGTGAAAGTTGGCTTATGAATAATCTACCGGATTTCATAGGCTAAACCCACAGGTAACCTCAAAGACTTAGGGCAAAGGCACACCCTAAGACTTTAGGAAGCACAACGCGTTAAGATAAGGTGTGACAATTCAACCAACAATAAAAGATAACTAGGAGTAATAGTTTCTAGGTAAACACATTTTTAATCATCATATGAGCGCATATCAAATAGACATAGCTACCCGTAGTATTAGATAATTAGATAGTAGAAGTAATCGGTAGAAGTACCACCCCTAAACCAATTGCCCCGAGATTTTACCCTTAGCTTTCTTCAAAAAAAACCAATAAAAGATTAAAAAAAAAAATCATCCTCAACCCCACCTTAGCGTAATATATTTCTTGCTAGCATCCCTATTCCCCTAGAGAATGATATCAATCCCCGAGGTTTACCCAATAATACACTACATCGATTAGGTTCACTTCTTAGGGTGTTGAAAAACTTGCTCGACGAAAAGGAAGTTCCTTTGACCCTGAACGCGCTTCGTACGCGCATAAATGTTTGGCCACCTGCCGGGGAATAGTTATTGCTTAGGCTTGATTTCTATCTCGCTTAGGTCTACTCACAAGATTCCTATCAAGTGATATTTTTTTCTTTTTATAAGCTTTCTTGTAGTCTATCCCCATTCTTTCTGCCTTTGTTCGTAAATCTTGCCCATTGACTCTTCCGTTCACCATTATGGAGAACGTGAATCCACTATATCCGTGATTAGGTTTTTTCATGAAAAAATATAATATTACTAAGGCGGATTATTCAAGATGATGGGAAGAAGTAAAGAGAATGGGATCTTATATAGATATATTTGAGTACCTAGAGAAAAGAGACCAAGTTCATAAAAAGTTTAAGGATTTCACCTTAGGAGTTCCATCAAGCCCAAATACCTCATCTAGTGAAACCTATGCATCGTATGAGCCTTCACCTAGGATAGACTCTCGTGAACAACCTCCATGTTTAGAAACTCTTTTTAGTGAGGCCCTTAGGAAAACTGACCAAATGTGTCAAAATATTGTGGAAAGAAACCACGCATTAAACCGTAAGTTGGATCAATTACTAGGTTTGGTTTCATAACTACCTAAGGAAACAATTCAGGAGGATTTAGCCGAACATGAGCACATTGAACAAAAAGTCTTAGTTTTTAAGATCAATGACTTTAAATCTCAAGAAATTGAACCCTCTTGGCAAATGGAACTTAGTGATCAATTTATTGAGGAAGATTCCTATGAATCGGAATTAGAATTTAAAATGGCTAGAGAAGGATTTGAGATACTTAGGAACATGTTTGAGTTAAATTCCACCAAAACACATGACGAGCATATAGGTGATCTAGATGTAATTGAGGATAAGGTGAAAAGTCTAGACCCACAAGGTATCCCACAAGTCCCACCATCATTTAGGGCATACAAACCGCCCGTGACTTACCCGAAAGTAGTAGAAGAGACTTTAAGAATCCCGATGGAGGTAGAACCTTTGAACCAAAAGCAACTTGAGGATATAGGATTGAATACTTGTAGTCTCAACCTTACTCTTATTTCTAGGGAATTTCCTAGTGTTGATGAACCGGAACCTCAATATTTACATAATTTTCCATCCTTAGATATACATCTATGAGACTAAAGAGGAACCAACCCACCCATCAACCCATTTAGTCCGGGTAGTTTTAGGATGAAGGAAGCCATTCACACACCCCGTTCACCTCACGTGGCAAATTTCCACCCTAAGGGTGTGTATCGCTACTATCACCCGCACTTAAGCTTAAGTGTAGGGAGAACTTCCCCTTTATACGTTAAATGAGGGTAGAGTCAAGCTCGTGACTCGAACAAAAACAAGCGCTTCATGGGAGGCAACCCATGTTTATTTGTTTGAATGTTTGTTTTTAGTTTTTATTTGTGTGTTTATATATCTTTTTCATTATTGATTATTCTCATGTTAGACTTTGTGAAAATATTTTATTTTGTTTTTAACTTCGTTTTAATTATATATAAAGGTATTTTACAAAAAGATAAGTGTAGGGAAGATCACATACGTTTTTTAAGAACATGAACATGAGAATTAAAATTAATGAAATTGATATATATGTGCATTTGTTAGAGTCAAATGCTTGTATCGAGTCATAATGGATGTTTTGCAGGAATTTTTCCAAGTTTTAAAGATGTATTTTTTCCAGAATTTTTCCATGAAAACGTAGCAGACCAGTTTCTGTCATGACAACAGGATTTAAACCTGACGACGTCAGGTCAAGCAGAAACAGCTTATCAAATTTTTTTTCGTTTTCTGTGCTACTTATAAATTTTTGGAAATTCTCACGTCTTAATTTTCTAGAAAATCTGCAAACATCAATTCCACAAGCATTATATCGTAGTGTAGTTGTGTCATATATAGTTTTATCGCCGATTTTACGCGAAGGTTTCGTTTGTTTTCTTAAGTGTGCATGTTATATTTGGCAAGAACAAGAAACACAACATTGGATGGAGTTTATCACGTATGCATTCTTATTGAAAAAAAATTTAACGACAACTTCACACGGATCCTGCCGAGCTAATCAGAGGAGTACTAGTTTCTTTCTCTTTTACTTACCTTCCTTTATCATAACTTTGATACTTTCGGGGAACATTGGGGACAATGTTCAGTTTAAGTGTAGGGAGGGAGAATAAAACGGGAACTTTGAAACTATTCTTATCCTTGATAATTTGTCTTGTCCTTAGTAAATTGTGTAATAAACTATGACAAATATTTGTTAGGGAAATTTTAGCACCAAATTTGATTTTTTTTATGACATGTATGAGCTAAAACTTTAGTTTTAATAAAGCGTCTCATGGATAGGAGTTATATGACTAGCACAAAAACCGTTTACCACTCAAATTCTACCCCAATAATGTGAGGTTCGCCCCTAGATATTTAGGAATAAAGCATTCACCTTTAATGCTTAGACAGTGTACCGGTAGTATAATAGATTCTAGAACTTGTTTTGTGATGCATTCCGAGATCGCTAGTGAGACTACACTTGTGTAGTTAGGAATAACTAAATGATAAGAGGCATTAGGATAACCCTTGTTTGAAACCTGTATTATAATTACTTCCTCCACATCGGTCGAGTAATTACCCCACACCCTTGAGATGTACTCATCTTTAGTACACGATACCTCTAGTTAACCCCTCAGAGCCTATCCTTTTCGCGGTTCCCATGATGTTTCAGTTTTCCGGAATATCAATGAAGAGCATTGTTTACAAATCACCCCCAAATGTACACCCAAATCGCCTTAGCCTACCTTGTATGCACTCACCTTTAGTGCATTATTGTTAACATTACTAAACCCTTAGTTCAATTATCTAGTTACTCGCATGGTTGCTAAGTCGAGTCATATCTTTTGTATACAGTTTTCGGATGATTGGGACTCATGGGTAAAAGTAATATTTTATGGAGTAATGGGAAAGAACGTTAAATTCAAATTCCCTTTGTCTACGTAATTAAATACTCCAAGTGTTTTGATCTTTTCAAATAGGGTCAATTAGTGTTAGAGAAATAAAAACTCAAGTGTAGGGATGCTCCTATAAATCCCTTTATATTTTGATGTTATCGTAGAGGATGGTAGAGTAAAATGTATATATATATATATATATATATATATATATATATATATATATATATATATATATATATATATATATAATAAAAAAAAAAACATACGGGCTACCATCCTACATCTATCTTTATATTTATGTCTTTAAATTTATGTTTGTTTGTTTCAAATTATCTAGAGTTTAGTGAGTCGAGTCTTGGCTTAGCAACGCCACGCTTTTCTTGCTTGTAACATAAGATTTTTGACTTGCCACCACTAAATCGCCTATCCAACAAAACCCTTTGTTTTCCTACCGTAAGCCTAACGTTACAACCCTTTTTAAAGACGTCTTAGATAGTTGTTCCTAGGTGCTTACCCAAAGCGGTGGAGGTTTGATCTAGTCTCAAGCCTATGGTAATCTGTGTAGTATGCCAGGTAATGAGTGTTTATCTTCCATTTCCATTTACTAGGTGCTTACACCAAAGATTTTTGGCTTTTGTTGTGTTTAATGCTTGAATAGTCTTTGTGAAAGTTAGCTTATGAATAATCTAGCGGATTTCATAGGCTAAACCCAAAGGTAACCTCAAAGAGTTAGGGCAAAGGCACACCCTACGACTTTAGGAGGCACAACGCATTAAGATAAGGTGTGACAATTCAACCAACAATAAAAGATAAATAGGGAGTAATAGTATCTAGGTAAACAGATTTTAATCATCATATGAGCACACATCAAATAGACATAGCTACCCGTAGTATTAGATAATTAGATAGTAGAAGTAATCGGTAGAAGTACCATCCCCAATCCAATTGCCCCGAGATTTTACCCTTAGCTTTCTAAAAAAAAACCAATAAAAGATAAAAAAAAAAAAGAAAAAAAAAAGAAAAAAGATCATCCTCAACCCCATATTAGCGTAATACATTTCTTGCTAGCATTCCTATTCCCCTAGAGAACGATATCAATCCCTGAGGCTTACCCAATACAACACTACAACGATTAGGTTCACTTCCTAGGGTGTTGAAAAACTTGCTCGACGAAAAGGAAGTTCCTTTGACCCCGAACGCGCTTCGTACGCGCATCATCCTCCAATTGAAACTCTCGTAAAATAGGCTACGGCGTAACACTAGGGAAACGTTACGCCGTATATTCAATACAGAACTCTCTTAAGTGGACTACGGCGTAATGCTTGTTGAGGAGTTATGGCGTAGTTGATGGAGGCACGAAATATTTCTTGACCTAGATAATTACGGCATAACCTTAGTTGGGAGTTACGCCTTAATTGCTGTTGAGTAGGCAATCTGAGATAAAACACTAGCTACGGCATAATGTGAGAGAATAAGTTACGCCTTCATGAGTAGCATACTATCATAATCCGTTAGAAAAATCTCCAAATCCGCGTCTATTAAGCTCCAGTGCTCATAATTCACCTGAAAGTGAAATATAAAGGAATACAAGCGTAAATCCATATAAATGATATAAAATATGAGCATAAGCGGGAAATTGACACTAAAAGTCGGACTATTTGATGTTATTAAATATCCCCCACTGAACTCTACTTGCCCTCAAGTAGACCTTATTAGAAAATTTTCTAAAAAGATATCCCCCATTACCTAGAAGATACGAGTTAAAAAATCCCTTATGCTAGAATAAATCAAAGGCGAACACCTCACGAAATGGGAACAAACACTCAAATTCTCTCATATAGTCTAAGTGTCAATTTCGGGGTGATCACTCAAAGTACAGTCATATCATGTATTCTATCATAAGCTTGGCGGTTACACAAATCTACACCACTAGAGTTAAGGACTAAACAATTCTTGAAGGTAATATGGGTGGAAACAACATGGGTTAAAGGTGAAATGTCATTGCTAACGTGTTACGGCAAAGTGGACAAAATCAATGATACATGACCAAATCCATGGCCAAGACACCAAAGATTGCTCGCTTCATCACCTAGACACGCTTCATGACTAAAATAGAGGATAAGACATGGGAAATAATTGGTGTAAAATAAAAATAATGAAACATATAGTATTAACCTATAACCAAGGTGTCACCGCCTACCGTTCATCTAAAGTTCAAGCTTTAAGGTGAAGAAATAGGATCATGATATAACAAGTAGATGTGCCATTAGCGGACGTCATGATGGGCACATTACCTGTTCTTCAACTGTTGGCGTAATAATTGCCAACTCAATTCTTCAAATGTAACCGAGGTGGCCTCCTCGATGCTTAATACCTGATGAGCTCCTATCATAGTGCTTAAAACATTGCACTTAACAATAAACAACAACCTATTTTTTTTTCAAGACTAAAACATAACATCCCCTCACTTGTGATAAACATATAATGAGAATATGGGGGGTCTTCAATGATCTTCAAATATAAGTATTTGATGAAAGCGTGATTTTCGAACCTCTCTACTTGAACCTTGAACTTAGGCAAACAATGACTTCCCGATCACAAATTAAGACTACACGGTAGGCTAAGGTGAATCGGTGTAACGAGAAAGATAAAAGGTATGAAATGAAAGGAAGGGCTTTGAAGGGTGTATCTAGGGGTATCTTGCACTAAAGGTGAGTGCAACAAAAGGGTTTAACATAGAGGTTGAAAGTTGAGGTGACTAATCGATAGACACACACAGATAGGCTATTTGGGTGATAATCCTAAAAATATTGCCTTCTCAAACTGATTATTCCATATATATTAAGCGAACTCAACATACCTCTTCTACGGTCTCAAAATGATGTAAAGGCCAAGTTTTAAAGTTTACAAGCTACCAGCTCACTCATAATTTGGTGAATTTGGGTAAATAAGTAGAAACGGATAAGGCTAATCTCACCATAAAATATCAAGGGTAATGTGCTCGGCTAAGGTCTAATCTAGTTAGGTTAAGAAAAACATGTCAAAATTTTAAAAATGGCATAATTTTTCAAAATAAACTAGAAAAACGAGGGCAAATAAGTTCAAGTAATAATTCTACTCCCATCCCCCACTTGATATGTACAAAGTCCCTTTTGTACTAAACGTTAAATAAAGGTGAAGAGAAAGTAGAATTAGAGTGAGAACTTCCCTGAATTTTGCTCTAAAAAGAAAGAAGGCCCACGAAGAAAATCGTGCCTTTGCTTAAGCATCCATGAGCAAACTTCGATCCATGAAATCACAACTAACCAACAAGCATAATTCTAAAAAGAAAAAGAAAAACAAAAACAAAAACAAAAATAACTAAAAGAAATCTAACTCACTTTCGTAGGAATCATGGTTGCATTTAGCATATGTAACAAGCCTTTTAAACCACTTGGGGTCCCAAGTGGACAAGTGTAGTCTCGTAAGGGCTTACAGGGAACATACCCACAAAGTTCATTTAAAATTAATAAAAGGCTATTATGTTAATATTGGAATAATTTATACTGCAAGTAGAATTACGGCGTAACCATAATGAGGAGTTACGCCGTAATTGTGGTTAAACACGAAATCGACTCATCGAGAAGTCAAGTACAGCGTAGCCATGGAATGAGATTACGCCGTAATGGTTTATAACCTGGAGAGAATCGGAAACTGAGGAGATGTTACAGCGTAACCATAAGGATGAGTTACGCCATAACTTTAGGACAGAACAGGTCCTCATTTTAATCACTGTGAATTCGTCTCCAATTCCTGCAAAAATGTTAAAAACACAAAACCCAACAAAATAAAAACTAAATAAAAATAAAATAGATAATTTGGGTTGTCTCCCAAAAGAGCACTTTTCTTTATTACCAAGTCTTTAATTTAGACTCAAAGCCGTGGGGCTTTATGGTGGCCTTCGAACTTTGCCATCCTCAATTGCTCTTTTACCGGAGGAAGGTTGGTCCCAAACAGAAGGAGGGATGTAAGGAGTCATGCAATATCGAGATTCTTGCAGAAAATTTGATTTGGCCCATTCCTAGCGAAATTCAGACTCATCATACCATTTTAACTTAATGGCCACGAATTTAACCTTTACCCAGTTCTGAAATGAAATCCCTTATAGCCGACGTCCTTTCTTTTTCTTCATCAAAACATGCCCATTCCTTACGTTTGAGCCAGTTGAGATTGGGGAATTCTCCTCCATTGTAAACCTTAAGATGAGGATCGCATGTAGGCCATGCTTGAGTCGTTCCTCCAGACATCATAATTGCCAGTTCACAGAAATGGATAGTCCAACCTACATCTTCAAACCAATTGGCCATGATATGGTTCCCCCGAAACCAATTCTCCTTAATCAATTTCTCATCTTCAAAACACCACCAAACTTCAACCGCCTTCTTAATTCACCTCACAAAGAACTGGCCACCCCCATTGCGGCATTTGAGAAGTGGGGAACACATCAACAAAGTTAACTTAGACCCCTCTATCAGAGAAGTGATAAGGGCGCAATAATGAAGCTTTCCCTTAACTATAGTAATACCTTTTTTATCAGACACCCTAGGTGAAGTCTGAACTTCGTCCTCTTCTTCCCGGGAAGATTTATCGCTATCATCTCCATCACTTGACGCAGGATCCTGCAAATGACCAAAATATGAAGGGGGAAAGTTATATTTAGTATTATTAGAAATATTTGTTGGCTCTTCATTAGAAACTTCGTCCGCCATGCTTGAGCTAATTACTTCATTAGGTTCTGGGCACAAAGTTTTATCCATTCTAAACACCACTCTATCGTCATTGTGTCCCAAAGAAAGTTCTATTTCAAAGACCTTGATCTGGGCGTGTGAGGAAACAAGGAAAGGTCTTCCAAGAATTAAATGTTCTCTTGGGGTGTTTGCCATGTCAATAACCACGAACTTGGACGTAAAGATAAACCTATCGACCTTGACCAATACACCACCCATAATCCCAAGAGGAGTTTCCTTGGTCATGTTTGCTGATCGGTGCTGAACAGTCAAGTCTAAAAGACTAAAAACTGCTCAAACACTAATGCAATGAAGATCTGAGGAGTACAATGTTTCCCCGGGTCGTTATGTCCCAGCGAGTTGTGCAATGGATTATCAAACGTTTAGTGATCGAGAAATTTGAACGATAAAGGGAATTGAGATTATTATAACTAAGGAAAAGCCAACAAATTAAAAACGCCTTAAATGCAAATTAAAGAAAATTAAAAAGATAAAACCTATTAAATAAACGCTATCACTATATTTAAAGTGATGAACGTTTAAAACCTAAAACGTACGTTTAAATTAAAAACTACGTAACGTACAAAAATAAAAAGTGAAACTTACTCAATATAAATCCTAAAAATATGAAAATACATTTTACAATCCTAATTATATAAGAAAATTTTTAGAAAAAGAAAATTATTTTTAAAACTAATTATCTAATTAAAACTATTTTAACTATTAATTAATTACCTAAAATACAAGAAAATAGGAAATTAGGCTAGAAAATAAGATTAACACTTGGAAAAGTCTAAAATATCAAAATAGACTTTTCAAGACTATTTTGTATTTTTGTGATTATTTTCTATTTTCTATGAATTTTAAACTATTAAAACTAATTAAATCACTAAAATTACCAAATGAACTATGAAAATATGGAAAATTACTTTTTGCCTTTTATATTTATCTAAGCCTAAGAAAATGAAAACTTATTTTTTGAACCTTTTCTAATTTTTGTATTAAATGCTATTTAAAAAGTGCTAAAAAGTAATTAAAATTAAGAAAAATAGCAAAACAGCTAGGAAAAATCTGAAAATTTCAGGAAAATTCTAAAATAATATTAGGAATATAAGAAAATAGAAAAATAAGTGCTTATGTCGATAAATATGAAAGCGCTAATGAAGTGCTTATTGAAATAAGCACTTAATAAGCCAAAAGCTTACCAAAAGCTACCAAACTGAAACACAAGCTATGATAAGCTAAATTAACTAAATGCAATGAGTTTCAACAAGAGAAACCCTCTGAATCACAAGCTAGATCGATTTGATGTTGAGAGCTATTTCTAAAACACAGTTCGGGTACTATCTTTAAGCTTATGCACAAGCTTAACAATAAGCTCAAACTGAAACTACTTGTTGGAACTTGTAAAGGACCGGGTGGGAATATTTGTACCAAAATTAGACCATGAGAAGCCCTTAAGAGCTCATGCAACCGATGCAAAAGCGAGTAAAACTCGGATTCACCGAGTTCGATGGAGCAGGAACTGAGGCTCAGTTTGAGCTTATGCAGCAGCTTATCAAAGAAGCTTTAGCCAAAAATAGATATTAGGTCTAAGAGACCACCTGGTAGACTACTTGGAGACCAAAAATCAGAACCTAAATATCTTTAATAAAACCTATGTGACTGCTGCAAGTTTTGCACAAATCCAAATTTTGACAATTTTGACATTTTGAAACCAGTTACCAGTTTGACTTTGGTGAGATTCCAATCCAATTTTATCACTGATCTAAGTATTATAAGGTGCAATGGACATGATTTAAGCTTTGTTTGAGACTTTTAAACACAAAACACAAGTTTGGATTTCCAATATTCCAACAGGTTAACTGTTGGAGACAGTTAAACTAAATTTTGACTTTTATAAGTAACAGGCACCAATTTATGATTCCACTGAGTTTATTTTGAGTAAATACACCTGAACCAACAAAATTCTAACACTGAACAAGCCTAGAGCACAAGTTTATCAGCAAATCCAAACACTCCTTTAAGCAACTGTTTTGAAGTTAAAAAGTATTCTAACACTATCAAGCACAGCTCATTGATCAAACTAAGTTCATGAGACCTAATTACTACTATCTAAGCAGGTTTTACCCATTGGTAACCACAATTAACTATGCAAGCATAATATGTAAATTAAAGCTAAAATTGAAAAGTGAGAAATTACTCACAAGAGGTCCAACTGAGAGCAAAAACCAACCCAATTCCTACACTAATCTAGTCTATTGCGCCTATTCCACCCATCGCAACACCCATTATCGCCTTTCATACCCATTTGCACCTGTGATTGACTTTAGTTGACCAAAGATCTAAATGAGTGGAGACTTAAATGTGAGCTTGTACAAGGGTTTCATAAGCTCATTTAAGCTTATTTAAACTAAGAAATGAGCATGATAAAACTTTTGAATGATATTTTGACTTTGATAATTTCAACAGTGGACAAGTAAGATCAATGTAAACATAAACTGAAATTTTTTACTTGGAATGAGTTTCAATACCTTTAAATACTTAAATTGATACAATTTAACAAAGCATTACAAGCTTAATCTCGAATTGAAAGACTTAACATGAAAACGACATAAGAAATAAAATAAAATTACTAGACTCCCAACTTGCTTCCAAAAGCTGTCTTTTACAACCCAATCTCATTTCTCTCTCCTCTGAATCTTTCCCAACAATTTCTAGCCGTTGGATGGCTTAAAACAATCCTAGCCATTCAAATAGCTTTCTGGCGCCAAATTTCTTTTCTGCCATTTTAGGTTGAGTGAAGGGGTAGGGGGGGCATTTAATGAGGCTTGGAAGGTAGTTGTGGAGTGGGGAACATGGTGGAGTGGAAATGGAGGAGGGGGGATGGTTGTAGCAGGTTGAAGCAGAAGCAGTTGAGAATGGTGACTTTTTTGGCGGGCAAGTGGTTTTGACCAGAGATGTTGACTGACCAGTGTTAATATAAAGGGGGTTCACAATGTGTTTTGTGAGGGTCCAATATTGATGAAAGTGGTCCAAATTGGTTTGTAAAGGCTCATAAGTACAAGGACTATATGTGTAACTTCGAAACTTGAGGGGTTTAGGGTCGCCAATTCGTAAAAGTTATTCCAAGGACCAAAAGTGACAACTTTCAAAAGTATAAGGACCAATGTTGCCATTTTGCAATTTTCCAGGGGCCATTTCTGCCAATTTTGAAAGTTGAAGGACTAAACTTGTAATTTTCTCAAACTTTTGATATTTTTCACCAAAGGACTAAATTTGGCAACTTATGATTTTAAAAGGACCTTTGGTGACTTTTCTTTTGAAATTATGTGCTCAGGGACTGTTTTTGACAATTTTTGAAACTTGGGGATCAAAGCGCAATTTTGCAAATTTGATATGTTTTCATCCGATTTTGATATTTTTGAATTTAAACACATAAAACACTGATTTGTGATATTTTGATCATTTTGATGTGTTTCGAGTGTTTTCGAGATGATTTTGCGGTTTATTTTGTACAAAATGATGAGTATTTACACACTCATCAATCCCCACATCGAGATATTGCTAGTCCCTAGCAATGATTTGAGAAAACATAATGGATTTTAATCTCTTTACCAAAAGCCATTACTCGGAGTAGCCAAATGTTTCATTCAAGTAAGAACCATGGTACACCGATAACCATGTGATTTTGAGCAAACCACCGACTTCCAACGGATTTGATTTGTCTTTACCAAGCCGCACCCTTCCGGACTAGCCAACTCTTAGATAAATTATCGAATTATCTTTGGTGAGTCGATTACCAATTATGGATTTTCCATCGCCTTTACCACAAGCCATAACCTTGCGGGCTAGCCAACTCTTCACTTTTTAGGATATGGTGAGTTGAGAACCATACAATTTTGGGCAAATTGCAAGCCATATAAACGGATTTGAGAAATCTTTACCAAGAGCCGTTTGCTCTGGATTAGCTAATCCTTTTGTCTTCTGAGATATGGCGGATCGATAACCGGATGAGAAAGTGTGAAAACACTTACTCCAAAAAAATTTTGGCCAAAACGGGGAATTGGGTAGATAATATATATGAAATCGTGAGAATTCCCCACACTTAGAAATGAATATTGCCCTCAATATTCAAAGTACCGCAGTTATGCCGAAACAAAGAACGTGAAAGGAAATATTTGGGCCATTATTTAGAAAGATGATTTTTTTTTTTTTTTTTTTTTTTGAAACATGTGGGCAACCCCCCACACTAGGGTGGTAGAAAGAGGTAAGAAGACGTAAATATGGGTGAAACCCATATGGCATGCTATCGTTTTTGATTACCGAGTCGCTAGCTTGACTCGATCCCGCATTCATTGGTTCATGGGGAATGTTTGTAAACCGGACAATCATGGATGGAATGTCCTCTCCAAAATAATGCTTTACTCGATGACCATTCACTTTGAAATTAGGACCATCGGGTTGAGATAACTCAATGGTGCCATAAGGATAAACCTTAGCGATAGTAAATGGACCGCACCAACGGACTTGAGCTTTCCGAGAAAATCTTCAATCTTGAGTTGAAAAGAAGGACTCGATCACCAACGTTGAAAACGCGGTTCTTGATTTTGAGTCATGAATCTTCTTTGTCTTTTGTTTATAGATCAAAGAGTTTCGTAAGCTTGATCACGGAGTTCATTTAATTCATTCATTTGAACTTTCGGTGATCACCCGCCGTCCGAATGTCGAAATTAGCATGCTTCAAGGCCCAAGTATGCCTTGTGCTCGAGCTCTACCGGTAGATGGCACGCCTTCCCGTACACCGACTTGTATGGAGTGCACCCGATGGGTGTTTTGTAAGTTGTCACGGAAGGCCCAGTGCGTCATCTAACCTATTCGACCAAGAGGCACGGTTTTCACCAACCGTCCTCTCCAAGATTCTTTATCCCCGTTAGAAACTTCCACTTGCCCACTTGTTCGGGGTGGTATTGAGAGAGGTGCAGTGAGTTACACCATACTTTTGCATGACTCTTGCAAATTGGTCATTACAGAAATGCGTACCACGATCACTGATGATGGCTCGTGGAGTTCCAAACCTAGCAAATAAGGATTTCAAGAATTTCACCACAACTCGGGCATCATTGGTGGGTAAAGCTTTCGCTTCAACCCATTTTGACAAGTAGTCAACAGCCACGAGTATGTACTTATTACCATGAGAAGAAGGAAATGGCCCCATAAAGTCAATGCCCCAGATGTCAAAAATCTCACACACTTGAATGGCGTTTTGCGGCATTTCATTCCTTTGTGAGATGTTCCCGTGACGTTGACAAGCGTCGCTGTGTTTTGACAATTCATGGGCATCCTTATAGATCGTGGGCCAATAGAATCCCGAATCAAACACCTTCTTGGCGGTGTAGTTGGGGCTATGATGTCCCCAAGTGGGTCCGAATGGCAAGCCTTGAGAATGTCAACGGCTTCGACCATATACACATCGCCGGATGACTTGATCCGCACAGATTTTAAACAAGTAGGGTCGTCCCGAAATAATGTTTCACATCCTTAAAGAACTTATTTTTCCGCTGGGACGACATCCCTTTCACAACAAAGTTACCCGCATGGTAGTTTGCGAAGTCGTGAAACCATGGGGTGAAGAGTCTCCACGAAAAGAAACCATATTGAGTGTTTCGAGAGGAAAAGTTTCATTGATTTCCTTTTCTCGAACACATTTTGGTGAGGATTCTAATCGGGAGAGATGATCTGCAGCCTGTGTTCTCGGCTCCTTTTTATCACGGATGATGATATCAAATTCTTGTAGGAGGAGAACCCAACGGAGCAATCTCGGCTTTGCATCTTGTTTTGCAAAGAGATATTTGAGTGCCGAGTGATCCGTGTACACCACGCATTTGGTCAATATAAGATATGGCGAAACTTCTCAAACGCATACACCACGACTAATAATTCTTTCTCCGTAGTGGTGTAATGGGTCCGAGCTGATCATCGCTTTGCTCGCGTAGTGGATTGGTGGAAATGTTTGGTTTTGCGTTGCCCCAAGACCGCACCGATTGCAAAATCACTTGCATCGCACATAAGCTCGAAGGTAAATCGATCGGGGCAACTAGAATGGGTGCTTCCGTAGTTTTTCTTAAGTGTTTCAAAAGCTTGATGCACTCAGAGAGAAAATGAAAGGAGCATCTTTTTCGAGAAGATGGGTCATAGGCGAGCGATTTTAGAGAAATCTTGAATAAATCTACGATAAAACCCGCATGACCAAGAAAACTCCTAACTCCTTTGACAAGTGGGGTGAGGTAGTTTAGCAATGACATCAACTTTGCTCTATCTACCTCAATCCCATTCTTAGAAATCTTATGGCGAGGACAATGCCTCTTTGACCATAAAGTGGCTCTTCTCCCGGTTTAGACATAGATTGGTGTCTTCACACCTTTAAGCATTTTGTCTAAGTGGGAGAGACAAGTCCAAATGAGTCCCCAATGACCGAGAAGTCATCCATAAACACCTCCATAGTTTCCGATCATGTCGTGGAAAATGGCCATCATACAACGTTGGAACGTGCGGGAGCATTGCATAAGCCAAAAGGCATACGTGCGTAGGCAAACGTCCCGTATGGGCAAGTGAATGTGGTTTCTCTTGATCCGCCGGATCAATGGGGATCTGAAAGTAACCCGAGAAACCATCAAGGAAACAATAGTACTGCTCCTCGCTAATCTCTCAAGCATCCGGTCCATGAAGGGTAGAGGAAAATGGTCTTTACTGGTGGCTTCATTTAACTTTCGATAGTCAATACACACACGCCACCAGTAACCAATCGAGTTGGAATCAACTCGTTTTCTTCATTTGTGACAACAAGAATGCCACCCTTTTTGGAACGCAATGGATGGGGCTAACCCAAGGTGTGCTGAGATCGGGTAAATCGGACCGGCATCAAGAAGTTTGAGAACCTCTTGTTTGATAACCTCGTGAATCTTAGGATTCACCCTTCTCTCGACTTTTGATTGCTGGTTTGAAGTCATCCTCCATTAAGATTTTGTGGGTACAAAACTCGTGGTTGATACCTTAATATCGGAGAGTTTCAAGCAATTGCTTGCTTGTGTGACTTCAAGACCTTTATGAGAGCGTTTTCTCCTCCTCGCTAAGTCCTTAGCAATAATGACGGTAATTTATCATCACCTCCAAGAATGCATACTCGAGATGAGGAGGTAGGTCCTGTTCAACCTCGGGAAATTCCTCGATGAAGATTGCACCGATTGGATTTCCTCATTTGAGATTTCCTTCGGAGGAGTGAAGATGATGGATCTTCATTAAGCAACCGCTCAAGATAGAGAATATCCTCCGAATCATACACACCATCAATTCCAAAGGAATTGATTCATCAAGAGCCAAGAATTCATCGATCTCTTCGGAAGAAGTCACCTCCTCAAACGGAGTGAGAGGGAAGAGTCGGAAATGATAGTCGAGAAGATGTGGTGGAATTGGAATTCCCACTCACGTAATTATGAAGATAACCAAGAAACTCTTGAGAGTACTCCTCTCAAGCAATATCAATTAAATCAACTCGATTAATTGATTCGGTGTCATAATTTGAGGAGTACCTCAAGTTTGATCGAGGTTAAAAATATGACCGTTACCCACACGTAGAGTGATTTCCTGCTCAAATACATCGATAAGAGCACGACCTGTTCTCAGGAATCCTCGACCAACAATAAGAGGAACCCGATGATCGGCATCGAAATCAACGACCACAAAATCAGCAGGAAAATGGAACTTTCCTACTTTCACGAATACATCCTCGGCAATGCCGAGAGGACGCGATATAGATCGATCTGCAAGCTCAAGAGTCATGCAGGTAGGAATAAGTTCCGGAAGAGACAGTTTCTTCCACACTGAATACGGCATCAGATTGATGCTTGCACCAAGATCGGCAAGGGCAAAGCATTCAATCATCCCGGGAAAGACACAAGGAAGAAGAAATTTTCCGGGATCTCCAAGCTTCTCGGGAAGCTTTTTCAACAAAACTGCTGAGCAATTTTCATTCAAAGGAGTCTTAGCCATTTCAAATAGCTTTTCTTTGTTGCTCAAAGATATGTTTGAGTAGATGCAAACTTGGGCATTAACATGATGGCATCCATGAAGCTTATGTCAAAGTGAAGTTCTTGGAAAATGAAAGAATTTTTCCATCGATGACTAGCTTTCTCGCGGAGCTTTGCTCATGTAATCGTGAGGATAAGGAAGAGAAGTTTTGGATTTAGGATTCTCAGCAGAGCTACAGGAGGTTCAAAACAACTCCTTGATTTGACTTGGGTTTCGGACCACTTGAGGTTGGACTACAGAAGGTGGGACGTGTCTGATACCTCGAGGGCTTGAATAATGCACCTTGTCCGTTGTCTCCTTGGTAACTTGACTAAATGCCACAGGAGGAGGAGGCATTGGAGTCATAGGTCCATTGTGTCGAGGTTCACTTTCCACTACCTTGGGAAGAGAAGAAGAAGGGTAGTAGGAACAGTGGGTCCGAATAAAAGCACCACTTGGTTGTGATCGCTTTGCATCGCCTCGGATTAGCGATCGTGTTGCTAGGTAAAGTACCGAGCCCAGGGTCGATCATTTAAAGACTTCTTGATGTCGAAATCCGCTAACCAACAACCGATTCATTTCTTCTTGGGATTTCATAAACCGCTTCAAGAACTCATCGATGATGGTCTGGAGGAGTAATGACGGAGGAGCTGGAGGGACAATTTGAGGCCGATGTTTTGATTATAGCCAAAATTCCTTGATTAGGATTCATATTCCCATGAAATTGATTCCTCGATTGAAATTATTTTGATGAGGGTTTCCTTGATGTTGGAAACCCCGATTGGGTCCAGATAGAAATTACCTTGGTTTTGATAACCTTGGTTTGGTCATTACGATTCGATTACGGTTTTGGTTTTGATTGAAACACGGAGGTCCGAGTAGTGGTTAGGACGGTGGTTGGTCTCCCAGGAGCACGATATTGATTGCCTCCTTGATTAGACATCCCGCCCACAGCATTGGCTTCAAAGGGTTACCATCGGTGGCCATACGATTATAGTAAGCATGGGGCCACCACGGTAACACAGACTTCCACTTTCTTAACTTCAGGAGGTGAAGTTTGTGGAAAAGAGACTTTCTTTTGGTTGGAAAGAACCAAAGCTTGGATAGCTTCCGTGAGTTTATCAATCTTAGCATCGGTGCTAGACCGACTCACGGGCGATGAAGAAGAAGAAGGACCAACACCGACTTGGGAAACAACCGCTTGCTTGCGGCAAAGGCGGACCTTGGACTTGTTTTCGATTATCGCCAAAGCTTCTTTGACAGCTTTGCTCAAGAAGTTTCCTCCGCGGAGGAATTTAGAATCTTGATCGATTGACTCACTCCATTGTAGAAAGTGTCGAGTTGCATCAACTCGGAGAAACCGTGGTGAGGACACTGGGAAGCAATTCCTTGAAACGATCCCACGATTCATCAAGGATTCATCAAACTCGAGTGAACTTGATGATTTCATTTTTAGACTCGTGGTCTTGGAAGGTGGATAGAATTCATTCACAAATTTCTTCACGGATCTTCCCATGTCTCTATTGATTGAGGGGTTGTTTTCAAGCCAAACCGGCTTGCCCTCAAGAGAAAGCGGAACGTAAGAAGCTTGACCTCGGAAGGGACATTCTTATACTTGATGGTAGATGCAATCTTGTTAAACCATCTTATATGAGCATGAGGATCATCCGCTCAAAACCGTAGAACCGATTTGAAGTTACAAGATTGATAACCGGTCTTGAGTTCAAAATTTTCACCACGATGGTCGGTACAACGATAGCATCTCCATACCCGTCGATGGGTGCCCGGAGAAGCTCACACATAGGAATTTCATCCGCCATGACAACGGGAGTAGTGCGAGCAGTCCGGATCTCGAGATCCGATTGTTGAGCAGAAGTCTGCGAACACGCCTTCTTGGAATCTTGACAAGCTCACGAAATGGGCTCACGGATCTAGAAGAGCGAGTGCGCATATACAAGAGTTAACTCTAAGGAAACTCGAGTTAAGGAAAGAAATGGAATTATGAAAATCTTTCGGATGAGAATGAGAATTATGAAGACGTTTTGTAAAAATCGGTGAGAAGAATATTTATGGGTTTTACGGTTACGAAGCGTCGATATCACAACAAAATCAATTAACACAAAATCGAGGCAAAACAACAGTGAACTTAACCAATAATCCAAGATGAATGGCTTCTTTGAAAAAGGTACACCAATCACAATGGACACAAAGGCAAGTTTTATATCTTTAGTTCGGGAACTTATTATGGTCGCACCCCCAGTTAGGTAGTGCACTGCCTTGGTTTTCGGTGGTAATCTTTTAAGTTGTTAATATTTAGAGAAAACGACGATTCTTTTTGTATTTTTATTATTGATACATATATAGAAACAAAAGAAAAATATTTTTGTGTTTTATAAGTTTTTGCTTGTTTTTGGGTTTTTGGATTTTTTTAGAAAGATATGGATATATATATATACATAGAATGATGATATAAACAAAGAGTGAGGATTCAAACAACTAATCTGCTACACGGAAGATAAATCAAGACGACTCCCGTGGCGCTAAAATTTGATCGGTCTTTGAGCAGTCAAGTCTAAAGACTAAAACCGCTCAAACACTAATGCAATGAAGATCCGAGGAGTACAATGTTTCCCGGTCGTTATGTCCCAAATGAGTTGTGCAATGGATTATCAAACGTTTAGTGATCGAGAAATTTGAGCGATAAAGGAATTGAGATTATTATAACTAAGGAAAAGCCAACAAATTAAAAACGCCTTAAATGCAAATTAAAGAAAATTAAAAGATAAAACCTATTAAATAAACGCTATCACTATATTTAAAGTGATGAACGTTTAAAACCTAAAACGCACGTTTAAATTAAAACTACGTAACGTACAAAAAATAAAAAGTGAAACTTACTCAATATAAATCCTAAAAATATGAAAATACATGTTTACAATCCTAATTATATAAGAAAATTTTTAGAAAAAGAAAATTATTTTTAAAACTAATTATCTAATTAAAAACTATTTTTAACTATTAATTAATTACCTAAAATACAAGAAAATAGGAAATTAGGCTAGAAAAATAAGATTAACACTTGGAAAAGTCTAAAATATCAAAATAGACTTTTCAAGACTATTTTTGTATTTTTGTGACTATTTTTCTATTTTCTATGAATTTTAAACTATTAAAAACTAATTAAATCACTAAAAATTACCAAATGAACTATGAAAAATATGGAAAATTACTTTTTTGCCTTTTTATATTTATCTAAGCCTAAGAAAAATGAAAACTTATTTTTTTTAACCTTTTTCTAATTTTTTGTATTAAATGCTATTTAAAAAGTGCTAAAAAGTAATTAAAATTAAGAAAAATAGCAAAACAGCTAGGAAAAATCTGAAAATTTCAGGAAAATTCTAAAATAATATTAGGAATATAAGAAAAATAGAAAAATAAGTGCTTATGTGGATAAATATGAAACTGCTAATGAAGTGCTTATTGAAATAAGCACTTAATAAGCCAAAAGCTTACCAAAAGCTACCAAACTGAAACACAAGCTATGATAAGCTAAATTAACTAAAATGCAATGAGTTTCAACAAGAGAAACCCTCTGAATCACAAGCTAGATCAGATTTGATGTTGAGAGCTATTTGCTAAAACAGGTTCTGGGTACTATCTTTAAGCTTATGCACAAGCTTAACAATAAGCTCAAACTGGAAACTACTTGTTGGAACTTGTAAAGGACCTGGGTGGGAATATTTGTACCAAAAATTAGACCATGAGAAGCCCTTAAGAGCTCTGTGCAACTGATGCAAAAACTGAGTAAAACTCAGTATTCACTGAGTTCAGTGAGCAGGGGAACTGAGGCTCAGTTTGAGCTTATGCAGCAGCTTATCAAAGAAGCTTTAGCCAAAAATAGATATTAGGTCTAAGAGACCACCTGGTAGACTACTTGGAGACCAAAAATCAGAACCTAAATATCTTTAATAAAACCTATGCGATCACTGCAAGTTTTGCACAAATCAAATTTTGACAATTTTGACTTTTGAAACCAGTTACAGTTTGACTTTGGTGAGATTCCAATCCAATTTTATCAACGATCTAAGTATTATAAGGTGCAATGGACATGATTTAAGCTTTGTTTGAGACTTTTAAACACAAAACACAAGTTTGGATTTCAATATTCCAACAGTTAACTGTTGGAGACAGTTAAACTAAATTTTGACTTTTATAAGTATGAGCACCAATTTATGATTCCACCGAGTTTATTTTGAGTAAATACACGAACCAACAAAATTCTAACTTGAACAAGCCTAGAGCACAAGTTTATCAACAAATCCAAACACTCCTTTAAGCAACCTGCTTTGAAGTTAAAAAGTATTCTAACACTATCAAGCACTCATTGATCAAACTAAGTTCATGAGACCTAATTACTACTATCTAAGCGGGTTTTACCCATTGGTAACCACAATTAACTATGCAAGCATAATATGTAAATTAAAGCTAAAATTGAAAAGTGAGAAATTACTCACAAGAGGTCCAATGAGAGCGAAGCTAAACCAACCCAATTCCTACACTAATCTAGTCTATTGCGCCCTATTCCATTAATCGCAACACCCATTATCGACTTTCATACCCATTTGCACCAACATTGACTTTAGTTGACCAAAGATCTAAATGAGTGGAGACTTAAATGTGAGCTTGTACAAGGGTTTCATAAGCTCATTTAAGCTTATTTAAACTAAGAAATGAGCATGATAAAACTTTTGAATGATATTTTGACTTTGATAATTTCAACAGTGGACAAGTAAGATCAATGTAAACATAAACTGAAATTTTTTACTTGGAATGAGTTTCAATACCTTTAAATACTTAAATTGATACAATTTAACAAAGCATTACAAGCTTAATACTGAATTGAAAGACTTAACATGAAAAACGACATAAGAAATAAAATAAAAATTACTAGACTCCCCAACTTGCTTCCAAAAGCTGTCTTTTATAACCCAATCTCATTTCCTCTCTCCTCTGAATCTTTCCCAACAATTTCTAGCCGTTGGATGGCTTAAAACAATCCTAGCCATTCAAATAGCTTTTTGGCGCCAAATTTCTTTTCTGCCATTTTAGGTTGAGTGAAGGGGTAGGGGGGGCATTTAATGAGGCTTGGAAGGTAGTTGTGGAGTGGGGAACATGGTGGAGTGGAAATGGAGGAGGGGGGATGGTTGTAGCAGGTTGAAGCAGAAGCAGTTGAGAATGGTGACTTTTTTGGCGGGCAAGTGGTTTTGACCAGAGATGTTGACTGACCAGTGTTAATATAAAGGGGGTTCACAATGTGTTTTGACAGGGGTCCAATATTGATGAAAGGGTCCAAATTGGTTTGTAAAGGCTCATAAGTACAAGGACTATATGTGTAACTTCTGAAACTTGAGGGGTTTAGGCTGCCAATTCAGAAAAGTTATTCCAAGGACCAAAAGTGACAACTTTCAAAAGTATAAGGACCAATGTTGCCATTTTGCAATTTTCCAGGGGCCATTTCTGCCAATTTTGAAAGTTGAAGGACTAAACTTGTAATTTTCTCAAACTTTTGATATTTTTCACCAAAGGACTAAATTTGGCAACTTATGATTTTAAAAGGACCTTTGGTGACTTTTCTTTTGAAATTATGTGCTCAGGATATTTTTGACAATTTTTGAAACTTGGGGATCAAACCGCAATTTTGCAAATTTGATATGTTTTCATCGATTTTGATATTTTTGAATTTAAAACACATAAAACACGATTTGTGATATTTTGATCATTTTGATGTGTTTCGAGTGTTTTCGAGATGATTTTGCGTTTATTTTGTACAAAAATGATGAGTATTTACACACTCATCAATCCCCCACATCGAGATATTGCTAGTCCCTAGCAATGATTTGAGAAAACATAATGGATTTTAATCTCTTTACCAAAAGCCATTACTCGGAGTAGCCAAATGTTTCGATTCAAGTAAGAACCATGGTACACCGATAACCATGTGATTTTGAGCAAACCACCGACTTCCAACGGATTTGATTTGTCTTTACCGTAAGCCGTACCCTTACGGACTAGCCAACTCTTAGATAAATTATCGAATTATCTTTGGTGAGTCGATTACCAATTATGGATTTTCCATCGCCTTTACCACAAGCCATAACCTCTGCAGGCTAGCCAACTCTTCACTTTTTAGGATATGGTGAGTTGAGAACCATACAATTTTGGGCAAATTGCAAGCCATATAAGCGGATTTGAGAAATCTTTACCAAGAGCCGTTTGCTCTGGATTAGCTAATCCTTTTGTCTTACGAGACATGGCGGATCGATAACGGATGAGAAAGTGTGAAAACACTTACTCGAAAAAATTTTGGCCAAAAGCAGGGAATGGGTAGATAATATATATGAAATTCGTGAGAATTCCCCCAGCTTAGAAATGAATATTGCCTCAATATTCAAAGTACCGCGGTTATCGAAACAAAGAACGTGAAAGGAAATATTTGGGCCATTATTTAGAAAGATGATTTTTTTTTTTTTTTTTTTTTTTTTTTTTGAAACATGTGGGCAACCCCCACACTAGGGTGGTAGAAAGAGGTAAGAAGGTAAATACGGGTGAAAACCCATATGGCATGCTCTCGTTTTTGATTACCGAGTCGCTAGCTTGACTCGATCCCCGCATTCATTGGTTCATGGGGAATGTTTGTAAATCCGGGACAATCATGGATGGAATGTCCTCTCCAAAATAATGCTTTACTCGATGACCATTCACTTTGAAATTAGGACCATCGGGTTGAGATAACTCAATGGTGCCATAAGGATAAACCTTAGCGATAGTAAATGGACCAGACCAACGGGACTTGAGCTTTCCCGAGAAAATCTTCAATCTTGAGTTGAAAAGAAGGACTCGATCACCAACGTTGAAAACGCGGTTCTTGATTTTTGAGTCATGAATCTTCTTTGTCTTTTGTTTATAGATCAAAGAGTTTCGTAAAGCTTGATCACGGAGTTCATTTAATTCATTCATTTGAACTTTCCGGTGATCACCCGTCTCGAATGTCGAAATTAGCATGCTTCAAGGCCCAAGATGCCTTGTGCTCGAGCTCTACCGGTAGATGGCACGCCTTCCCGTACACCGGCTTGTATGGAGTGCACCCGATGGGTGTTTTGTGTCGTCACGGAAGGCCCGAGTGCGTCATCTAACCTGCTCGACCAAGAGGCACGGTTTTCACCAACCGTCCTCCAAGATTCTTTATCCCCGGTTAGAAACTTCCACTTGCCCACTTGTTTGGGGTGGTACGCAGAGAGGTACGGTGAGTTACACCATACTTTTGCATGACTCTTGCAAATTGGTCATTACAGAATGCGTACCACGATCACCGATGATGGCTCGTGGAGTTCCAAACCTAGCAAATAAGGATTTCAAGAATTTCACCACAACTCGGGCATCATTGGTGGGTAAAGCTTTCGCTTCAACCCATTTTGACAAGTAGTCAATGACCACAGTATGTACTTATTACCATGAGAAGAAGGAAATGGCCCCATAAAGTCAATGCCCCAGATGTCAAAAATCTCACACACTTGAATGGCGTTTTGCGGCATTTCATTCCTTTATGAGATGTTCCCGTGACGTTGACAAGCGTCGCGGGTTTTAACAATTCATGGGCATCCTTATAGATCGTGGGCCAATAGAATCCCGAATCAAACACCTTCTTGGCGGTGTAGTTGGGGCTATGATGTCCCCAAGAGGTCCGTAATGGCAAGCCTTGAGAATGTCAGCGGCTTCGACCATATACACATCGCGGATGACTTGATCCGCACGATTTTAAACAAGTAGGGTCGTCTGAAATAATGTTTCACATCCTTAAAGAACTTATTTTTCCGTTGGGACGACATCCCTTTCACAACAAAGTTACCCGCATGGTAGTTTGCGAAGTCAACAAACCATGGGGTGAAGAGTCTCCACGAAAAGAAACCATATTGAGTGTTTCGAGAGGAAAAGTTTCATTGATTTCCTTTTCTCGAACACATTTTGGTGAGGATTCTCTAATCGGAGAGATGATCTGCAGCCGGTTCTCGGCTCCTTTTTATCACGGATGATGATATCAAATTCTTGTAGGAGGAGAACCCAGCGGAGCAATCTCGGCTTTGCATCTTGTTTTGCAAAGAGATATTTGAGTGCCGAGTGATCCGTGTACACCACGCATTTGGTCAATATAAGATATGGCGAAACTTCTCAAACGCATACACCACGACTAATAATTCTTTCTCCGTAGTGGTGTAATGGGTCCGAGCTTGATCATCGTTTTGCTCGCGTAGTGGATTGGCCGGAAATGTTTGGTTTTATGTTGCCCCAAGACCGCACCGATTGCAAAATCACTTGCATCGCACATAAGCTCGAAGGGTAAATCCCGTCGGGGCAACTAGAATGGGTGCTTCCGTAGCTTTTTCTTAAGTGTTTCAAAAGCTTCGATGCACTCAGGAGAGAAAATGAAAGGAGCATCTTTTTCGAGAAGATGGGTCATAGGCCGAGCGATTTTAGAGAAATCTTGAATAAATCTACGATAAAACCCGGCATGACCAAGAAAACTCCTAACTCCTTTGACAGTAGTGGGGTGAGGTAGTTTAGCAATGACATCAACTTTTGCTCTATCTACCTCAATCCCATTCTTAGAAATCTTATGGCCGAGGACAATGCCCTCTTTGACCATAAAGTGGCTCTTCTCCCAGTTTAGACATAGATTGGTGTCTTCACACCTTTTAAGCATTTTGTCTAAGTGGGAGAGACAAGTCTGAAATGAGTCCCCAATGACCGAGAAGTCATCCATAAACACCTCCATAGTTTCCCCGATCATGTCGTGGAAAATGGCGAATTTATACTTTTGAACCATTTATTGGTAAAACGTTCCGACTAATATTTAAGGCAAAATTTTAATTAATCAAAACCAAGTTGGAATTAAAAATTAACTGTGGAATTAACAAATATTATAAAATTTAATCCTTTTTTGGAAAAATTCACATTTAAAAAGCTAAAAAGTATTTCAACCAACCCAATTTAACAACCCTTAGTAAAAACTAGTCGCAAAATCTTATCAACTTTAAGTTCTTTAACCAAATAATATTTATTCCAAAGTTAACCATGGAGACAAATTACTAATTTAACCATTAATATTAAACAAATGATATAATTAAATTTATTAATACAAGGAACAAAAAAGCAAAACTGAAATTATCCAAATTATTGAACAATTTAACAACCTTAAAGCTTATCTTTGTGAAATTAACTAATATAATATTATACTAAAAATTTCCATTATTTCTTCCAACTTTAATTAACAAAAAAGTATAAATTTAAAAGTATGAACCAAAAATTTACATAATTACTATTAAATTAATTTAATGCAAATTTATCTTAAATATTAATTTGTCAATACAACAATGACTTTGAAAGCTAAATGGACAATAGTAAAGGGTTTTTTTAAGTATCCAAATATCCTTAAACCTAAAATTTGTTAACAAAAAGGTATTGCAAAAACCTGAACAATTTGGCAAATTTTTTCCAGGTGAAGACCTTAAATATTAATTTACGATTTTACCGGAAATTAATTATATGGATTTGAAGACTTACTGAAACTAAGAATTTTGAAATTTGAAATTAAGGGCCATTCAAAGTTTTCCAAAAAAAATTCTTATTTATTAATCTTTAACATTAGGTGTTTCAACAATTTTGCCTTTATAGACAAATTTTGAAATTTTTTCAGTATGCCAAAATTTTAAATTTGGAGGTTTTAAATTGAGAACAGGAGATTTCATAAGTATTAAAAGTTTAAATGGATTTTGATTTAAAACCATTTTAATTTTTGAAATTGTTTTAAATTTAAGGACAATGGAAATGTAAACCAATAAATATTGTTTCTTCAATTAGGTTTTCCAATTTTAAAACTTAACCGGAACAATTCTTTAAAGGTTAAAGAAATTTGGCATTTGAACATGAATTTTAAAATTAAAAAGGATTCTTGAATTTACTTTGATTTAAAAAAAATAAATTAACAACTCAAAAACTTGATTTGCAAATTGTTTAGTTTAGAACATATTTCCCCAATTTCAAAATTTGCATTTATTGCTTACCATTTATCGAAAACCAAAAAATCGATTTTGGCATTATTGATATTTTTTGTTTATTTGAAAAGGGAATTGCTATTTTAATAGTGAGTGAGAAAATTGGATGAACCAAAAGAGATCCAGAATTTGATTAAAGTAGCGAATCCGTAGCCATTCTTTTCAGAGGGGTGATGAAAACCGAAAAATTTTTCCCAAAAAGTTTCCAACATTGTTTGTTAGGTCATTTGAAACAAATTCCAAAGAAATTAAGGTCATCAATTAGGCCATTGGTTCTTCAAACTAAGGGGTTAGAATTCCATTTTGAAGGAAATTTTTTTCAATTCTTTTCTTTTTGGAAAATTTCCAACCCTTCACGGTTTTAATTTTCTTAAATTGGTGAAACCTTCAGTAAATTAATCTACTTGAATTTTCCCAAAGGAAGAATTTGAACCGAAATTCCCTTAAATGTTTCCCTTTTTTTGAAATTTACTTGGGATGCTGAAATTGAAAAATGGGATATAACCGCAATTTTGATTAAATTTTTCCGATTTTTTGATAAAATGGGAACCCTTTAAAATTTAAACAAATTGAACATTTGATGTCAATTTGTGAGTGTTAACTGATGTTCATTCATTGACTTGGTATTTTGTAAAGGAAAGCATGAACCTATATCCTTGAAAATAAATGGCCTCGAGCACCCTGATGATTAACATTTCGCGAATACCTTTAATTCTCCGGGAAAGCCAGCTTATTCATCGGGTCCAAAGTTCAAAACCTGATAAACCTGTGATTTTGGGCCAAGAGCGGGATTGAACTATTTTGCCTGTCTATGGATAGAATTTGATAACTAATACCGGAGTTATCCAAATTATTGATTTCAACACCCTTTCAATCCAAATAACATTGGAAACTTCGCCAACCATTTGCATTCCAGGAGATGCATATTTTTTGCGAAATTGGCCCTAGCATTCCCTATGAAGAGACAACGTTTTCAAACTCCTTAAGATTGTTTACCTAGCAAACCTTTTGCCCACCTTTGGGGCAAAGAATAAATTGAACAACACCTTGTAGTTCAAATTCCAGATCCAAATGGAATTGGTGAAGGATCAATACACATTTCGACATTTGGGTTCGTCCAAATTGAGTTAAATGTTTTCAGGGATTCAAAAGTCCCGGTTAATCAAGAACTGAAGGGCACTTTTTCTTAGTGTTCGGAGGAAGTTTTTTTTCTCTTTTTTGATTTGAACCAAAACCCACCTAAGGTTAATTTATAGAGCCAAGAAAAACCCAATCTGGAAATCCCGGCTTTGGATTAAATCGGGATCCTTGCCCCAATTTCAAATTCCAATTGTTTCACGGAATCCTTTAAAAATTTTCCCGGGGAACCCATAATAATGTTCCCCAAGATGGTTATTTGGAATTATTTGAAAGGACCAGAAAAAACCAATTGTTTCGGAAAAGGATAAATTGGATCTTCGACTTGCTAAGGTTCAACTGGTGCATCGGGAAGAATGTTCTCTTATGGAAAAGAAGTATAGAATTCAAAATTGTAACCGTAACCCAGATGAGAACTAAACTTTCTCGGCAAATTTTGATGAATCACGTAAACTCTGAATCAACTTTTAAAGATTCCCCTTTATTCTAGTGGGGTTTCCGTGTCACACGCTGATGCAAAGGCAAGTTAATGAGCCCCGACCGATCAATCCTTGATTGACCCCTGGAAATCCCTTGGGGAATGAGGCTCCTAGTGTTCAAAACTCGGGTCCCAGGAGAGTGAAAGGAATTTTTATGATCAAATGAGGCATTTTTGGTAACACAAAAACCAAAGTCCCCAAATCTAATCTAAGGGGTGGTTAAGTTAACCAGGAATGCTTACAATTTTGAATTTGGAACCCTTTAATCCTCCAGACAACCATAGTTGGCAATTCTTCAATTGACATAACATAATTGGAACGTAATGATCAAGGACCAGAATTCCATATCCCAAAAGGACTTCGTGAAAACAATTATTATTGATTGGATGCCTTTGAAAGACCCTTGTTGAAGCTAAATAATTTAACCTAATCGATTGTCAATTGGGACTGAAGGACCCTAAACCATTCAAACTAGTCTTGATTTCTCAACATCCTCTAAGAGTGTTCCGAAATCTTACGAACCCTTCCCGAAAGCCACATCGGGAAATTTAATCCAGGGAAATATTCTTCAATGAAACCCAGTAAGATTGCATCCCTTCAACAAGGAGTCACGAGGCCCAAGTTCAAATCAACGTCCCGACGAAATCGGCTCGGAATGCTTGAAATTCCGCCACGTATTAATCAATGGTAAGCCAAAAAATGGTCAAATTCATACCTTAAAATCCAATTTTTTGGGAACCTTCCATTAAATTTATGCTATTTGCTAAGGATTTATACAACCAAAGGATAAAGAGGACCCTTTAACAAATAAGTTCGAAAATAAAGTTTCATGATTCCTTTCTGAACCATTTAAGAAGGTCAAAGATTTGAGATTCCAGCAAGCTCGGTTCAAAAATTCGGATATGTCAAACGAGGGATCCGGATTTGCACGTTGAATACATCTTAACAGGAGTTCACCTCAATTGGAATTAAAGATTCTTAAACCCTCAAATAGTTACCTCGGTATTTTCCTTCAAGCAAAAAGGGTTAACATGATGCCCAGGTAATCTTTGGAACCCAGTTACGTGGTTTGGAAGTCCCAGTGATCCCAAAAGACTTTGAAGCATTCGGCTAAAAACACTCCGACATAACCAAGGAACCAATGGACTGGGTCAATTAAGAAAATTGGCCGTACTTCCTTATTAATCCAAAAGGGAGCCTATAGGATTGTTTCGAGTTAAATTGGAGTATCCGGTTTAAAAGGTGTTATCTAGCCCGGGATTAACACGGGAAAGTTCTTGGAGATAAAGGGAAGCAAAATCCCGATCATCCAAGCTTCTAAGTTACAACGGCAATTTATAAGATTTGCATACTCCTTTGCTTATTTCTAAAACCTGGGCCATTAATTTGATGGAAATTTGGTCGAAAGAATGAACTTGAATTAACCAGAATTTTCCTCGTTGACAGCTTTAGAAGTTTGTTAACCGTGGTTGAAATTTTGTGGTCCTTGGTGGTTTCATTTTTGAAACGGTCGATTGGTTGAATCCCAACGGGAAACAACACCTTGATCATTGATCCCATTGTCCGTGAAACCTGGACATAAATGAAGGGGGCCCAGTCAAGATCATAATCAGGGTGTTGTGAAGATTTTTTCTTGGAAGGAAAAAGTGGATAAAATCCTTAGACATCTTATCGTCCTTGATTAGGCAAATCGGTCCGCTGTAAAGCGAAGGGTCGAAATTTTACGAGAGCTTTTTTAAAATTTCCGGGAAGAAACTCCTTGATCACCAAATTAGAAACTCGAAATTCCGAGGGTGAGGAAGATTTTAACATTTGGGTCAAGTTCAAACAAATTTTGAGATTCAATTTCCCTAAAGGTTCAAAATTCGATTTTTGAGACCCTCATTTGATAGAATCTTGTTTTGTAACCTTCCCTTGAGGATCGAACTTTTGTTTGGAAGAAACGGTTTGAAGTCGTAAATATTAGAGGGTTTGTTAAAACCGTAAGATTTTGATACCTACGAAGGTTCCAAAATTTCTTCCCATGGCAAATAAGATCAACCCAACCTTAAGATAATTCTTAATCCCCCGAAAAAGGGTAGAAAAATTGGAATTAAAGCCACAGTTAAGAATCTTGAGGGAATGTTAGAGTAGTTTTAAGAAGGAAAAAGATTGAAACTTTGAAAAGATTATGAATTTCTTTGAAAGTGGGGGAATTTAAGGTTTGGAAATTCAAATGAGATAACATGTAAACAACACAATAAAAGTTAAATTACAATGAAAAGATATGGATTCTTTAAAGAAACCTTCACAAGAAGAAGGCGGGTATAGTTATCAAATTTGGATCTATTCACGTATGATGAAATGGAGTTTCTGGAAACTTTGGTTAATAAATTTAAGAAACATTCTTAATATTAGATACATTTTAAAACAAGTTAGATATGCAAATAATAGCCTTTGATTACAAGATATGGATCTTATTAAATTAATATGTTAAAAAATTATTAACTCACCTAAAAATAAACCAACCAAATTATGGATTGAAAAAAGTACAAAAATAAACCAAAATAATTTCATTTAATACTAATTTCTTCCGAATAGGGAATAGATTCAAAATCAAAACCAAGGAATTTGAAGAAATGAATGGAAAATTTTTAATGAAACCATAAACTTATGTTAAAAATAAAAAATTTAATGCAATAATTAAAAAAAAACAAAAAGGAAAACGAAGGAAATTCAAAAAATTAAGTAAGAAATAAAATATAAATCCAAAATTTATAAATAAGAATTAAATAAAATGAGCTTAATAATCATAAAATTTTCTGTTTCCAAGAAAGGAATAGAGAATTAACATTTTAAAATTGGAAATTTTAAAAAAGAAATTTTTGGAAATATTTTGAATTTTTAAATTTGAAATATTGAAAATAGATACTTTTAAAATACTTTTGTATGTAACAAGGTAGGAAATTAAACTTATTCTTCTAAGATAAGCAAAAAAGTCAAAATTAATTATTGGAAAACAAAGTAAGACTAAACAAAACCTAAGAATAAATATAATTTTTTTGAAAATTCAATGCTTTGTGGATAATCAAGTTTATAAAATTAAGTATTAAAATACAATGGAAGAAAAATTAATTTAAACAAAACAATAAGTAAAGGCTTTAAAAACACTATTTGTGTAGCTTAAAACTAAAACGACTTTTAATTAAAATACGGAGGGAAAAAAAATTGATTAACTTAATAACCAAAAAAAACTTAACACCAAAAGTTACACCTTTGGGAAAAATTTTAAAAAATACAAAATATTTCAAGAATTAAGAAAAATTCGAAAATATAAACCTATTATCAAAGCCAAAATTCTTTATTTTACTCTATTCTGATTTAAATTTTAACTAAAATTAATATACTTAATTTAAAATTTTAAAAAATTGGAAAATTGCAAATTTATCCAAATCCAGTTTGAAAACTTTTTAACTTCCATTTTATCAATCTATTTAAATGTTAAAAGTTCTTAGAAAAACCAACATTTCACCAAAACAGAATAATTTGAATAAGAAAATAGAGATTTTAAATTACTTAAGGTCATAAGAATTTAATATTAAAAGAAATAGCCAAAAAAGACCAATCAATGCAAAGTGAAAAATTTAAAAAATTTAGGTTAAAAAGCCTAATTAACAAGCAATTTTATGTTTAATATTCAAAAACATTTAACAAGGACCTTAAAGAACTTTAAAAATAACCGTTCAAACTAAAATGTTATTTACCAAAATTGACTGCTTAAGAATTTTTCCGGAAAAATTTTCATCTTAAGCAGAACCCCCATTAACTTTGTTTACAATGAGCAAACCAATACTTAGAAATAACAATTCTTTAAAAACCCTTAAGAAGTTAAATAAATAATTGATTTAAAATTTGGGATTGGAATGGATAAATTATCAAATGTTTAAGTCAATGTTGGGTTTTTGATTTTCCAACAAGTTGTTTTAAAAAGATTATTTAACATATTTGAAATTCCATTTAGTTTGAGCCAAGTAAAAACCCCTTTAATTGAGTTTAGGTCATAAAGTAACCTAGTAACCTGATTTGATGAAGTCAAAAGTTAATTAAGAACAAATGGCTTTAAAAGGATAGACCAACCATATGAAGCGGACCAAATTTACAATTTAAATTGCAACCAAATTGTAAATCATTTAACCATGACCAAAACTAAAAAATTATTAAAAGTCTTTAATTTTAAACTAAAAGCATAACGAAATTTATTTTGAAATTTTGGAAATTGGGAATAAGCAATTTCTAAATTTAATTTATGTTTCAAACTTTTATATTTTGATAAAAAGATAATAAATGATTTGAATTAAAGACATTGATATTTTTAAAATCGTTTGCTTTTTTAAAATATAAATTTTACCATGGATAACCTTTTGAAATTTTAAATTGCATGGTTAAGAATATTTTAATTTTAAAAACCTTATTATGGGACCCATGGTGTGTTGTGAATTTTATTTTATTTTGGAAAACAAGTTTCCACCGTTTATTGTTTCAAAACCAAGAAAATATTTAAACTTTAATAATTTAATTTTTTGGGCATTACCAAAGTATTAAATTTACCAAGTATGAATTAATTCAAAAGGGATTAAACCTTGAATTATTGAATTTAACCAAACAAAGGCCTTAAATTTAAACCTTTAAATTATCGAAATTTTTAAAGCTTTTACAATAATTTTCCAATTTACAGTTTCCTGAATTGAAAAACCTCAAATTTGGAATTTGCAGAGGAGGAATTTGGGATTGAGTATATAAATAGAAATTTAAATTCAAAACGTTGCCTGCAATATTTAAAAATATGAAAAAACCTTTAAAGAAAATCCAAATTTTAAAGTGGAATTTAAATAAATTTTTTAAAAGTCCCCAACATATGAAATTCCTAAATTAAAATATGGTACAAACCAAAGTCCTGTTTAAAAAATTGGCCTTATTTTAAAATTAATTTTTTCATTTTTAATTTAAAATACCAACTGAGGTAAAAATTTTGCAATGAAAAAATTTAAAATTGGAAATTGTTAATATCAAGTGACTTAAACCTTGGATTAATTGTTCATTTCAAAGGACTTATGAAAAATTTAAAAATTTACAAATACATATTGGTTCTTGTTTTGAATAATCGCCTAGATAAAATTTTTAAAGCATACGATTAAAATTGCAATTTAATTCCTTAGAACCGTCGAATGAAAACCTTGGCAATTCAATGAATCTCTAAATTTAAGATAAAAACTTTTGGATACTATGGTCTTGTAACTTAAATAAATACCCAACTGCTCAAAAACCACTTTAAAAAGCTTCCAAGCTTTCTTTCTCAAGATTCAGAAACCTTACTTTGTGATCAAGTGTTTTTTTGAACGTTTTTTTAACAAACCTTTCACACCGTTCCTATTCAAACTGCAAATATTTCAATTCCACCTGTCGGGTAGTGGACCAACCAAAGGAACCCTTGAGCCAAAGGCAACCCGTAACTATCCGAGGATTAGTTCCAAACATCCCGGATTCAAACTTTTTAAAGCGGCATCATTTTAAGCCCTGATTGAAGTACAATCACACAATATGCTTTAATAAACTGGCAATAAGACCCAATTCAAACCAACTTGCATTATTGGGGTAAAAATAAAATTACTAGACTCCCAACTTGCTTCCAAAAGTCGTTTTTATAACCCAATCTCATTTCTCTCTCCTCCGAATCTTCCCAACAATTTCTAGCCGTTGATGGCTTAAAACAATCCTAGCCATTCAATAGCTTTTGGCGCCAAATTTCTTTTCTCGCCATTTTAGGTTGAGTGAAGGGTAGGGGGCATTTAATGAGGCTTGGAAGGTAGTTGTGAGCCGGGAACATGGTGGAGTTGAAATGGAGGAGGGGATGTCAGAAGAGTCAAGGTAAGCAATGAGAATGGGCGACTTTTTCATGCGTGGTTTTGACCGAGATGTTGATCGACCAAAGGTTAATATAAAGGGGGTTCACAATGTGTTTTGACAGGGTCCAATATTGATGAAAGTGGTCCAAATTGGTTTGTAAAGGCTCATAAGTACAAGGACTATATGTGTAACTTCCAAACTTGAGGGGTTTAGGCCGCCAATTCGTAAAAGTTATTCCAAGGACCAAAAGTGACAACTTTCAAAAGTATAGGACCAATGTTGCCATTTTGCAATTTTCGTGGGCCATTCTCGCCAATTTTGAAAGTCAAGGACTAAACTTGTAATTTTCTCAAACTTTTGATATTTTCACCAAAGGACTAAATTTGGCAACTTATGATTTTAAAAGGACCTTTGGTGACTTTTCTTTGAAATTATGCTCGTGGACTGCTTTTTGACAATTTTGAAACTGGGGATCGAAACCGCAATTTTTGCAAATTTGATATGTTTTTCATCCGATTTTGATATTTTTGAATTTAAAACACATAAAACACCGATTTGTGATATTTTGATCATTTTGATGTGTTTCGAGTGTTTTCGATGATTTTGCAGTTTATTTTGTATAAAAACGATGAAGATTTACACACTCATCATTTGCCATCTCAATCACCATGCTTGTTTTCCAAAGATTAGTTAATCTAAGTTTTGAAAATATTGAGAGGGCATGATGTTTACATCGATCCGAGATCGCTAATGCCGAAAGATCATGATTTCACCAACATGGAAGAACGAAGCCATATGTGCAAACCTCCTAATTGATAGCTGGTTAGGTATCTCGCCCAAACCCCGCTTGATCTCTCGTTCATGGTTACGCCATAATTTGTTACATGAGTTACTACAGAATCGGTGATTGCCTGCAGATCCGACTCGTGCTCCAATTTAACAAAGAAGAATGGAAATCATCGGTTGGTGTATTTACTTCTTCTTCAGAAAAGAAGGCCTTGCACACCACCATAGGTTTAATTCCTTCAGGTTTATTATTACTTTTCTTCATCTCTTCACTGAGTTTCTCCACCATTGCCTCTAGGTTTTTTAAAGATGTGTCATGGCTAGAGAGGCTTTTATTTGTATTCTTTTGGAAACTTTTTAACCACTCATCTTGTTCCTTTTGTCTTTAGGCCGATACCTCAAGATATTTGCTGATGGTGTCTTCGATATTAGACCGTCTCTCAAAAGGCCCACGATTGTAATATGCCGGAGGTCCTTCACGATAACCGCTATCTGCTTCCATTTGACCCTTGAACGGTCTATTTGCTTCGCCATACTTAACTTCTTTGATTTTACTATCATCATCAATAAAGGACAATTTTAGTGAGATGTCCTCCACCACAGCTTTTCGTGATCCCACTGGATAGCAAGACACTTTCTTTAATCTTAAGCATGTCACGACCAAGATTTTCAAGCTTGTTTGTAATAGCGGCAATACCATCAAGACTTCCATCTAAACTTCTACGACTTCCTCCTTCATGCCACTTTTGAGAATGGTCGACCATTTTTTGAATTGCTTCAATGGTAAGAGTAGGGGTCATCCCTGGAATCGGTCCCTGATAGTCCAACATTTGTCTTGTAGCAACGTTGATACCTTTGTAGAGTGGGACACTTGTAAAGTAGATCATTGTATCTATCCCAAGCTTGATACAACGTCTCATCGCCTTCTTGCTTAAAATTATGGATCTCCATGAGTTGATTTGATATATTCGGAGGGGACAATATCTTTGAATGAAATGTTTTCAGAGAGCCCATGTATCAACGCCTACGGCAATCTATTAATCCATCTTCTTGCCGCCCGCAAGTGTTATAGGAATACCTGAGCATAACCACATCATGAGAAACACCTAGGGTGTCAAGAGGCTCATATGTACAAGACATTTTCAACATGCTCGTAGCATCTTCGCCTCTATTTCCTGAGAAAGGGTTAAAGCACGTAGCTCCCTCATAAACTGGTCCTTGATCTCAAAACAAACCTCAGATCCAATAGCCGGCCTAACGAGCCCCGACCCTTGTTCATCCCTAGTCATAGCCAGATACTCTTCGAGAGTTAGATTATCAATGTCCACAACGGCCATGGTACCTGAAACTTAAAGGAAATCGTGAGAAAACAAAAATTTAAAATGAACAAAAACAAAAATAAAAGACTTAACAAAATTCCTAATATAGCTCCCGGCAACGGTGCCAAAAACTTGATGCAATATTTCTGACCAGGTTTTAATATTTATAATTGTCTCTTTTACCTATGATCTACCTTATACACTCACGGGCAGTGTACCCGGTCGTGTGTTATATAGTAATAGGTAAAACCGAGGTCGTCACAAGAGCTATTTGAGCGGATTCTAATTTAAGTCTAGGTGTAACTTGTTTTAACTAGTTTGTAGTAGAAATGATCAATTAACTAAGAAACCAGAAATAAATGCGAAAAATAAAATAGAGGTGGTGATCAATGGAGAGAAAGTGTGCTAACCTAATTACTCATCCTATCGTGCAATGTCTATGCTTTATTACTTCCAATTGATTCAAGTGAGGATTTAAGTCGCTAAGACAACATTTGGTCAATTCGTCCTAACCTATCAACAAAATCTCTCACTGAAATCATGTTATAATCCATATGAGACAAAACATATTTTTTAATACTTTTATATTAGTTATGGTGACAGCAAGAGTAAGCATGTATGTTTGTTTACCTCTTCGATGTTTAGATTGTTTCATCGCTTTTTCATGTTTGTTCGCTTGAAACGTTAATGTGACAATTGATGCTTCAAATATTATGATTTAGAATTATGAGTGATATGTTTAAAGGTATATTAGACCACCCATTGTAACACAATAATTAATAATACCAAAATCACTTTACTTTAAAAAAAGAAGAGGATGAAATAACTTTTATTAACATATGAATGTTAGAATGTTTGTGGAAGATGAATAAAAGGAGAAGAATACACGAACACAAAGCGCTTATGTAATGGGAGAATTCAATCCTTCAAATTAGGAAGTTATTAGAATAAAACTAAATATTTGTTTAACTTTAAAATGACGTATACTTGTCACATTAACATTGATTAGGTCTATCATTAAGCTTGTTTAGTAGGCTTAGATATCAAAACTTTTTGTTAAAACTAGTTAGCAAGTTACAAAGATTACAAGCATGAACAACCAATAACCTGGATCACTAGGGCTAATTTAAGAGGCACAAGCGACTGGTCACCATCACCAAGCGTCACCACCGCCACATCAACTTTCTCTCTCCACGACCGACGACGACCCAATATTACACATACATGACATAGTAATTTTTATTATTTTTTTAAATCTAAATATTACAACAAAATTAAATTTCATTAATAAAAATACTTAAACATTACAACAATAATTAAAAACTTAAACTAATAAAACATAAACATTACAATACTTATTAAAAACTGAAACTAATAATTTAAGTTGTGACGTGCCTTGATTATTTAAATAAACATTAAAAACATTACATAAAACAAAGTATTACTTATAAATTAATTTTTATCCATTCTCTATGTTAAAATGTAAGAAAATTAAAAGTATAAGATAAAAATGACTATAAAATCAAACTTCAAGGGTTTAGACTGTAATGTCATTATTTATAAAAATAAAATAAAAATGAATTAAAAAAAAAAAAAAAAAAAAAAAAATCTTCTTCTCCTCTTCTACCTCCTGCAGATCTCACACACAAACTTTTTTTTTCAACGAATTAAAAAAAATAAAAATAAATAAATAAAATAAAAAATAGTGAGTTAAAATAGTCGGTCGACTAAACGAACTAGTTTGCCATTTTCTCCTCTCCCAACCGACTAAAACCGATGGGCCACAGTGGGGTGATCGAACATAACCGGTCGGTTGACCTGAGTCTCGACCGACCCACTATCGGTAGCCTTAACTAACGTGGTTTAAAACTCCCAGATACTCCTTTGACAAATCCTTTTTAAGCGTCGATTTTTAAGTGTTATTTTCTTAATCTTATTGAGGTGTAACCTTATCGATAATCTTTTTTAGGTGTCGATTTTTAAGTGTTATTTTCTTAATCTTATTAAGGTGTAACCTTATCGATAATCTTTTTTAGGTGTCGATTTTTAAGTGTTATTTTCTTAATCTTATTAAGGTGTAACCTTATCGATAATTCTTTTTAGGTGTCGATTTTTAAGTGTTATCTTTTTAATCTAATTATGGTGTATCCTTATCGCTAATCCCTTTAGGTGTCGATTATTATATATTATAACTAAGAAAAAGAAAAGCAATGTGGAAAGGCCTTTAACCCTGTTTTTTCCACTAAGAGCAAGCAAACTAGTAAAATAGAAATTTCTAATGATACTTTAAATTGACACTGAATCATAATAAAAACTCAAGCAAAAATAGTCAACTCACTCACAGTGGTAACTGATTACACGATTAATAAGTGAGGAAAAGGGACAGTTTACATGAAGATAAAGATGAAGAAAAGCAAAACATAAAGAAGAATAAAATAATAACCGAGTGTGGTGGTGTTTGATCATGATACAATTTTAAAAACATGTTATATAAATTTGTGCAGTATTTAACTATAGATTAATATATTAAAATCGTTTAACTAATTAGATTAAATTGTTTACATGGACCGGTATAATTGTGTGACTACGTTTTTTTATGTTTGAAAAAATAATGAACATTGACTTAAAATCATGCTATAAACAATGAACTCACTCAATCAACATTTCCAGAATTTTAATTGGAACAACAAAAATGTAGGATTTTTCTTCTCATGAATACAACCTACAAAGTTGTACTATCATTTCTGTTGGGTGTGCAACTTGTGCGTTTGCACAGGGTGACAGGGCCCATCATTTTAAGGGGCCTTCATTCTTAATAAATTAGCTATACGTTCATAATATTTGTCATTTTTCTTTGTGTAATTGATTAATTCATCCTAACATCTGTTTGAGGTATTATAACTTTTTTGTTATTCAAATATGACTGTTTTTATTTATCTTTAATCTATACTACTTATAAATTTTAGTATTAATTCTCTCTTTTAAATTTTTAAGACGTCGTTAATGCTGCTTTTTTAAGATAACAAATTTTAATTAGTTTAGTTTTAATGCCAAACGCACATATAAATGAATACGATTTTAAACGCACGCAAAACTACAAAGCTCCAAAACTATTATTATATCGTAAAGAAGTTTTAGAACCAATCTAAATAAATATCGAATTATTTTAAATAAAATTAACCGTAAAGAAAAACGATTTTTTGAAAAGTTTTACAATTTTTTTAAAACAAATGACGAAAAGTGTTATGTTAATTCAACGATTAATATATTAGTATATTAATTATTATACTTTTCATTCATAACCTAAACGATCGCTAAACACGTATGCTTTCTTTACATTATAAAGATTCTTTATTTATATCTCCCATCTACGCGACAAGTCATATAAACAATATTAACGATTCAAACATTTTTTTTCATAAATATATACTTTACAAGATGTATACATTATAAATACTCTTTATTTATATCTTTATCTATACGGCATAAATGTAATAAACAATTTTAAAGATACAAACATGTTCAAAATATATATATATTTCATAAAAATGTTTCTAATTATCATGACTACGACCACTATCAACTAATTCGACCATAACCCCATAACATTATCGACCACCGTAACGTAAAATCACGCCACTTTCAATTCTTTTTATATTAATTAGTTTGATATTATCCATCACTTTTTAAAGCTACTCAAACTCATTATGCTTTTCGCTAAAGCTTATTGTAAGAGAAAATATAAAATTGAAAACATTTTCATTTAAAATTTTATTACTTAATATCCGCCATCCCAACGCTACGGCATCCTACTATAATATTCTAAAGAGTTGAAATACGATACGAAACTTTTAAGATCCGCAAATTTATCGTCACATAAAACGCTTTTTGATTATAAAGCATGGATTAGTGAAAATTTTTATTTCGCAGAATCGCAGATCACATGTGCACTACGCTAATAGTTTAATTATTCAACTATGTAGCATAGAATAGTATACTTTGTCTGAACTTATGTTCTATAATTCAACTCAAAATACAATAAGTTAGGACACACTCACACATATCTCAATTGAAATAAAAAAAAAGAAAAACAAATAGCATATATTTAAGAAATTCGTTACTTTACATGTGAAAAATGAATACACTTAATCCTCTAACGTTAATGTTTTTGTCCACACTCAGTAGAAACATTTGCAGTATTGATACAACTTTTGCAGTATATGTAAAGGCCTATTTTACGGTATCGTGCAGCACCAAAAACAACGAGACGGCGGTGTTGTTATAGAAATAAATGTAACTAGGATCAATGTATGTTGATGTCAGTGTATTAAATACTTTATTTCCGTTAATGTCTCATAATTTGAAACAATTTCTTAACGCCGCTCATATGGTTTTCGTTCATAATAAGTTCCGTCAACTTTATGCCGGAAAGCTATGAATTGACAAAATGAATCTAGCTGCTGTTGGAAATTTTGGTTATTTTTATCCAACTTTAGACACAATTATCTATATATGAGAGAGAAGTGAAGTCGCTTCGAAAGAAATTGTGAAATCACAAATCCTAAGAGGTCTTGACAAACTAATGTTCAGGATCATAATGAACATGACTATAAGGACTAGACAATGTCAGGGAGAATTTTGTGCGAAGTGTAGTATCGTCTATATAAACAATAACTCAGTGCAAAGACATCGCGTCTACTGACAACTAGGAAGCTAAGAACATTTCATAAGGGAAGGTTCAAAGAGTCACATCTACCTATCCTTTTGCAAGATTCAACTATTGAAATTTCATCGGAACTTTTGTGTATTACAACTTATTTTCATTCATGTAGGAGATTGCTGAAAATTTTGGTTGGTAAAAGTTACTTTTGTCCAATTTTAGACACAATTATCTATATTTATGTGAATGAAGATCCTCTCAAGTTGTTAGAGACAACGTCAAGTTGGACAATCACTAACCATTGATCAAAATCCGATGGCTAGTAAGTTATACACAACTTTTGATTTGGACCATTGGATTTTGATTAGTGGTTAGTGATTGTCCAACTTAACTCAAGTTGTGTATAACAACTTGAGAGGATCTTCATCCGTTATATGTGTCATATAATAGTTTGTAGGGTCGTGTTCTTCTTGGAAGAGTTTCGCAATGAGCCTTTAGGCTAGGCACACCGCGACCCGTGTGCCACATCGCCTTTCTTTCTCCCATGCGCTTATTACCCATCAAGATGCCACAATGATGACCGACTTTTTTTTTTTTTTTTTTTTTTTTTTTTTAATTCAAACATTTTAAACAACAAATTTAATTTCATTAAAATTAAAATAAACATTACAATACTAAATTAAAATAAACATTACAATACTTAAACTAATAATCTAAACCAGAGTTCCTTGATTGTTGCCTTGACTTTCATCAATTCTTCTAGTTGTCGGGGTCAAATTGGGTCGACCTGGTATTGTAGAAGATTATGTCTGGCCTCCGCTTTGATAGCGCCATGAGGTCCATCGCCTTTTTTGAGCTCAAGTTTCTCTTTTCATCTCCAAATTTTTCCTCAACCTTATGTACTAATCTTCTAAACCCTCCTTACTCTTACCTTTTTCCTTTTTACGGCTTGAATTTGAAGAAGGTTTTGCTAACTAACTAATAAATGATTCTCGATGGTTGATCACGGAGAGGAGGATGATTTCTTCTTGCCACGACCTTCTAGTCGTGATTCTCTAGTCTCTTTCATCATCGTAATCATTAACGCCTTCGACATTCAAAGGACCTTGGTCAACCGGAAGTTGTAGAACCCTTTGTTTTCTTCCAACTATTCGCTTGGAAAGCCGGCATCTCATAATTCTTCCAAGCATCATGACCCTTCAAAATTTCCCAACACCTCCAAGGTAAAATCATGACCGCACATCATACCAGTATTCTCTAAGAGCTTTTTGTTTATCGCTCACATCATTCTCACCACTTCCATGATTTTTCTTGACATTATCAATAATAGCTAAAATTCCCAACCCTATTACGAATCCTATTCTTCCATTTGGTAGTGATGGAGTCGAGGTTCCGTCTAAGCCGCTTCATTTTTAAATACGTCACTAACTCCCAAAAGCGGTGCCTATTCATAGAGTTTCCTCTCACCGAGTTTTCCCGACATAAACCCAAGTTCTACAAAGCGATCTCTTCCACCTTTGTCCATGGTTCTCGCGATCTTCTTGCCTTTCCAAAGATTGCACTACTGTGCTCATGAGGATCAAAGTAATGAGGGGTGTGTTCCACCCAAGACTCGCCTGTAACCCGAGAATAAGAAATACTAAGACACTACGTTAGTGATTGCGCAGGGTAGGACCTCGCGAACCACCTCCCGTGAGAGTAAGTATGAGTTATGGTTGTATAAGTGTATGAAAGTAAAGAGATGAGTGTGAAATGAGCATACCATAATCCATTGTCCGTCCAACCTATTTATAGTGAATGAAATAGGGTTAGAGAGCACTCTCGCTGAATGTCGGAGATCATGGGGCGCCCCATGATTGTGGGTAACCGCTAGGGGTTAGTGACCCACGCCTCGACTTGACGGGAAGCCAAGAGAGAGGAGATCATGGGTTTGACTAAGTCGAGGTTCCTTATCCATTGTTCCTTCGTCACCATACCCCAAGGGCTTAAGGCTCGAGTGGCGAATTCCCTTAGGTAACCTTCGCACCAACGAATGGTTTGACGCCTATGGATATTTCGAATCCTAACTTGGGCCTTCAGATGGAAGGGCTTCACACGCCCCTGAGGAGTGTCCTTCGAGCTACCTGAGGGTACATCATCAAGCCCCCAATCGAAAGTGATGCATATGAGCGAGGAGGCATTGCTTTCGACTATATGCTTCAAAAACACCATCCCGCTATTAAACATACTAATTGGAAGAAAATCACAAGAACTAACTAAACGCAATAAATGCTAATTAATCATTATCCTTGCCCGCCACAGAATCACAACTTCCCATAATACCCGGAGACCAAAAGTCTTCTATTTTAAAATTTAAAATCTACACCGGATAAGAGTAAAATGGGGACACGTGTGCGGTAGATAATAGAGGCAAAAGAGAGTATAAAAGAGGGTAGATAAAACCCTAGCTCATTTTACTCTCTTCGCCTAATTTTACACGCAGAACCTTTTCCAACAAGACACCATCTTCGAAACAAAGTAAGTGCTTTCTTTTCTTGTCATTTTGTGAAAGATAAAACATGGATTCCAAGTTTATTATAAAACAATGTAAGTGTACTTTGTCTGCTAAAGATTTACATGATCATTTAGCCGATTATCCCATCCCACTAGAACACAAAGTGATGCTACCCAAACCTTCTCGTGGTATCTTTGATGCTCCCACTGTGTTTCGTAGGTTGTATACACATGCATTTAGTCACCAAACCTTAGGATTCCGTTACATCCACCGATTTTAGAGTTTATGCAATACTACAAAGTTCACATCTCTAGGTTTAATCCCTTTGGGTTTGCCAAATCGACTACATTCATAGTAATGTGCAAAGCCTACGGATATGAACCAACCTTGACAGCTTTTAAGAGGATTCTTGAACTTGTACCCCGGGGCAATTGGTTGACACTAGCAAAAGACTGAGCGATGTACCCAACTGCTTGAAAAGTTTACACAAACATATCGAGTTGGAAGGGTAGCTTTTTCACGCAAGACACTATTGTTCCCCTACATATTCGTGAGTCATGAACAAAGAGAATAGGTATAATGCTAAACCAGATAATGACCCCCGCCTCACGAGGTTCGGAGTGATCCTTGTTACCGCGCTTGGCAAAGTATCCCGTGGATGTGCAAGTATTCTCAAGCCATCTTATACATGGTCGGATTGCTCAGAGTCGAGGGTCTCCAAGAAGCCTATGATCATATACCAAGGACAAAGTATGTTTATCCACTTTTATTTAAATAGACCAATGTAGCAATCGATATTTATTTCTTTTGCTTCGATTTTGCAGAGATGTCGCTCGTAAACTTCATGTTCCAAGAATTTGATGAAGATTTAAGTTTCATGCTCATGGAGAAAGCCGAGGAGTCTTATGGCGCTGGCTCCCTTCAACATCCGTGAATAACAATGAGGTAAGCATTCAAGCCGAGCCTATTTCATCAAGACCCCACAATGGCCGTGGCGGTCACATCCCAACCGGTGGAGAACATTGTCGACGGACGATCCTGCTGGATGAGGATGTCCCCGCCGTTGGCTCAACAGAATAGCCGATAGGCTAAAGAGTAGGAAAGGGACAATGCCAAGGCCGTGGAAATCCAACAAAAGGAAGAATCTCCGCCACCGGGAGTAGAGTTGTGAAGCATAAAAGTACCGAGGCGTAAAGCTTATCAAGTCCGCTCGAATCGCCCGATGAATCCGCTGAGGTTCATGGTAAGTATTTCGCCTTATGAGACATTGTGAAGGTAAAATATAACCGTTATGCTAACCTGTGTATATTTTGTTGCTCGTAGGTCTTCCGAGACGAAGGAGCTTCCAAATGCCTTAGCCTCGTCATCGGATTGTTGACCATGCGACCCTCCACAAAGTGGAAGAGTATGCTAGAGAACATGTCCATTGAGAAGTTCGCGACATGCATGATAATGGGGTTCATGAGGCGCGGTGATGGATAATCACTTGAATGCCCGCACTGTGGGGTTGCTCGTAACCGGGCCAAGCCGGAAGCAAAGTGTGACGAGATTGAGGGAACGTTGAGAAGAACCCCGCCGCCCAAGACCTTCGAGAAAAGATAGCTCACTGACCGTGGAACGTGGCAATCTCAAACCGAAGAAGCCAAGGTTATTACTCTCACCGGTCGAATGCCGCCTCGAGGCTAAGTGCGCTGGGTTGGAAAGTGAGAAGGTTAGGCTTGGAGAGGTAGAGGTAAAGTTGAGGAGGAGATCGATGGCCCGCAAATGAGGTATAAGATGCCGCAAAGATCGTGCGGTTGTTTCAAGGTGGTGCCTTACATAGCCATGGAACTCTATCATAGTGACGAGCCGGGAGCTCGATGTGGAAGGTCATCAAGTCAACCCTATTTCATGGACGGTGTTTGGCTCGAGGAGGTCGCCAAAACAGTAAGCTCGTGGACCTCTCCAAGATTGAATGCTACCGTCCCACTTCAAGGTCGAATATGATGAGGCAGAAATGCATTTGCAACCGCAGAGTACTCCTTCCTTGCCGAGGCAACCAAAGATCCAATGGCACCCTCAAGATCTCCTGCCTAAGAAACCTCGAAACTCAAGCCTACCACTCCAACCAAGAAGACCATGTCTACTAAGCCGCCTCCTGCAACCTCCTCCACTCCCTCTCCAAGAAACAAGAATGAAGGTCGCTGTTAGCGTAATTTGGTTCCAAAGGGTGGCATGTACCCTTAAGACAATTTATTTTATGTGACAATGTGTGTCTTGTTTCCCAAACAATTTAAATGCTTGTGATGTATGGCCATGGGCCAAAAACAATTTGACGGGAGTCTAGGCTCCTTATGTGTATAAGGGCAAGAGTCTGTATTTTGAATGCAATAGTGTAGAGGACATACCTCTACATACTTAGCTTAAGTTTGTTATGTAAACTTCTCTTACGCCATTTTTGCGACGCTTAAATTTTACAACCTAAGGTTCAACAACCTCATTGTGTGTAAATTACAACACCAAGAATATAATGGCCAACTTGACCATTGACAGAGGGTCGCGACCCACTCTATCTCAGATCCTTTACATAGCATGGCTTTGTTAAAAAAATTTTTTTTACAAGCGCCAAAATCTACTAGGAGAGTTAATGTGAATGTTTAAGTTGGCTTTGAATAATAAGGCATATGTTACACCTCAAGCCATTCGACATTGAAACTCATTAACGACTTGGTTGAACAAATCTTTGTGTTTAAGAAACGAAGCAAGAGATTTGTGGAAATGTCTTATTTATCATTGAATTGGTAGGAGGATTACATCATTCTTGAAATGAAAACTAAGACAACTACCAATAATGTGTGCTTTCCTTGAGAAGCTTTTGATTACAAGAAAAAGTTAAAGTACTTTTTAAACATAGAACTTTCAAGGTTCTGCACCATTCCATGTCCCGTCGATGGGTTCTCCGAGAAGAGTGGCCAATTTGTATGCTCCATTGCCGAGGCCTCAACTACCATGTAGGGTCCTTCCAAGTTGGTCCCGCCTCGACACTCGCTTTGCTTGCACCGCTGAGGCGCAGACATATTCTCCGGCTTGAAAGTGGAAGGTCCGACCCTTTGTTATAGTAGCCTTCGATCTTATGTTTGTGTATTGCTTCTGATGGAGGCTATTTCTCCTTTCTTCTAGGAGATCAAGGTTTTCCCGATCCTATCGTCATTTTGGGAGGCATCATACGCTGCCACACGCCCCTGTGTACAATTAGTTCCGGGGATGACCGCTCGTTCCGTATGTTAGTCAAGGGGTTTCTCCGCTGCTTGACTTAGGATGTGTCCGTGAGCCCATAAGACTTGAGGGAGCTCGCCCACCCATCCATGATGAGTTCGACCTAGCCTTTCTCGATCCCTTTGACGATTTCTCCGCTTGTAACCTCCACTTGTCCATTACCTTGTGGGTGATAGACGGATGTCCGTGATTGCTTTATGTTGAGCCCTTGATGTAAGTCATAGAAGACTCCTTCGACAAACTGCTTCCGCTGTCGACATGATGATGTGGGTACACCGAATCGCACACAATGTGTTCCCATACAAACTTCTCGATCCGCCTTCCCGTCACCGAGGCTAGGGTTTTGCTTCCACCCACTTGGTGAAGTAGTCGATCGCTACTAGCAAGAACTTGACTCCTCCGGAGCTATAGGCATAGGCCCTACAATATCGATGCCCCACGGGAGAAGGGCCACGGATGTCACACTTGTCATATCTTGCTTCGCATTTTTGGAACGCTTGAGTGTATCCGACAAGCTTCACACTTGAGGATGATTTTCAAGGCCCTCGTGCATCGAGGGCCAATAGTAGCCCAACTTCATTATCTTCGAGACAACCGAGCGAGGTCCCGCATGGAGACCGCAAGATCCTTCATGGACTTCGCTATGATGCTCAAGCTTGCTTGGGGCCTACGATCGTAACCAAGGTGATAAAACGACCTCCTATATAGGGTTTCCTATTAGCCGGCATCATGGGACTTAACCCGAATCTTTCTTGCAAGCTTGGGATCTTCGTGAGAAGACCACTTATCAAATATTCCCTTATGGGAGTCATCCATGTCTCCTTCTTCGTGAATCACATCGGCGACCTCTTTGAGAACGATGGATCTTTCGTGAAGGACTTCCACGAGAACCTCCTTAGTGAGATGAGCGAAAGCCATGGAAGCTAGCTTGCTTAATGCGCCCGCTTTTTGTTCGGGTTCCACGAACATGTTGGATGGTGTAAGAGTTGAAGTTTTCGAGCATCTCTTTGTCTTTTCCAAGCATCGCTTGATGACGGGTTGCCTTGCTTCAGAGGGAACTCGTCACTTGGTTTGCCACCAATTGGGAATCTACGAAGACCGCGAGAGCTTTGACCTCCATATCTTTGGCTAGTCGGAGTCCCGCTAGTAGCGTCAGATTCCGCTCGTTGTTTGTGGCTTCAACTCAAACCAAGAGCATATGTATGCTCCTTCCTTCGTGGATCGACTAACATTAGACCCGCCCGAGCCATCTGAATCGGATGCTCCATCTGTAAAGCTTCCATTCAACCTCGCACTTGAGAAAGATTAGCTTTGGGCTTTTCCTTTTCTTCATCGGGTCCTAAGGTGTTTCGCCAAGAAGTCTCGCAAGGATTTGCCCTTTGATAGAACTACGCCCTTAAACTCGATTTCATGTTCTCCGAGTTCAATAGCCCATTTAGCCACCCTTCCGCACTTTTCGTGTTTAGACAAGATCCGCCTTCTGGCTTATCGGTTAAGACAGAATCAGCGGGCTCGAAATAGCGCTTGAGCCTCCTTGTCAGTAAATTAAGGCGAGCACTAACTTCTCCAAGGTTGGGTAGTTGACCGCCTCCTTGTAGGACCCTCGCTAACAAAGTAAATTGGGATCTGCCGCTTTCTCTCTCGCCATAAGGATCGCGCTAATACTTTCTCACGAGGATGCTAATACATAAACAACACTTCGCCTTTGATTGGGGTCGTAAGTGTTGGAAGTATTTCAATGAACTCCTTCATCTTCCGAAGGCTACTTCAGCCCGGCTCCATTGGAAAGTTTTCTTGTCCCGCATCCTTTGAGTGTCTTGAAGAAGGGTAGGGACTATCGCCTCCTTTCGACAAAAATCGACTTAAGGTCGCCAACTTCCCATTCGTGCTCGCACATCTTTTAGACACTTAGGGCTTGAGATCGGAGATGGCTTTGACCTTAGAGGGTTAGCTCGTATCCCCGCTTAGTGATCAAATGTCCTAAGAATTGTCCTTCCCGACATCAAGGAGCATTTCTTAGGGTTCACTTCATGTTGATTGCCCGAGTCGATCGAATGTTTTCGTACATCAAGGAGTAGGTCCTCCTCGCCTTGCTCTTGATAACCATGTCATCAACGAGGCTTCGAGATTCCCGCCATCTGCTTGTTGAAGGCTTTATCTACGAGACGTTGGTAAGTAGCCCCGCGCTCTTCAAACCGGGGCATCTTTCAGAATAAGAGACACCTTTACTTGTGTAGAAGGTCGCTTTTCCTCGCCCTCCTTGGCCATCCGGATCCGATGGTACCCTTGTAGGCATCTAAGAAGCATTTAACCGAAGCCTCGCCAAGGATTCTACCTTCCAACGATTTCGGTAGGGGTAGCAATCCTTAGGGCATGCTTTGTTGATGTCATGAAATCCACGCACACGCGCCACCCTCCGTCGCTCTTTTTACCAAAGACCGGTTGGCCACCCAAGTTTGGTATTTAACCTCCTCGTGATGCCCGCTGTGTAAGTTCATCAACTTCTTTGCAAGCCGCAGCTGCTTTCCTGGGGCAAGGCTTCTTTTTTCGCTTTATGGGCTCAATGTGCTTGTACTCATTGAGTTTATGTCCGCTCAAGGATCGCCCATCTATCGCCAATGTTCTTGGAACACCGTCATGTCGAATATTTCCAAGCAAAGACATCAAGGTTAGTACGTAATAGCTCGTGAGCTTCGCCTTGAAATTCACGGAGTTGCTTCCCTACTACCACCGCCTGCTCTGTGATAGCTGTGGTTTACGACAACTCGCCTCCTCTCGCATCTCAGATAACTAAGAATTGCCATCTGAGGCTCCTCCGATTCTCTCTCGATCTTTTGACACCATATACACCCTTATCCGCTCCATAACTAGAATGAATAGCCCTACTCCAAGGGGGTTTGGAACTTAATAGCAAGATGTATAGTAGAAACAACAATTCCCATTTTTGCATAGTCGTTTCTCCTATTAATAAATTATAAGGAGAATCGACCTTACTATGACGAAATGAGTGTCTCCGCAAGGGATAAGGGGCCTTCGCCTATGGTGACTTCCAACGGTACTTCTCCAGAGGCCATGAGTGTTCACCAGAGAACCCTACTAGCGGTGCTTTCGAGTCGACCCTCCGTGAGCGATAGATGAATTGAGCTTTAGGAAACAATGCTCGAGATGATTTCGCAGAGCTTCCGCAATCCATATACGCCGGTTCACCTCCCTGCTGGATATGTGTACCTTGATGATCACGGATCGGTCAAGGTGTTCGCCTCTAATATGGGGAAAGGTTATTTCCACACTTCCTAGCTCTTCTTCCGCTTCCTTCCTTTTCAAAGTGGTATCGCTTGTGTACCATCAAGATCGGAGCTTCATGCGTAGTTTCCTTCTTGTTACCCTTCCATTCTCCCAATGAGTATCGAGAATTTGTCCTTTCCTCTTTATGCCTTTGACTGTGTGTGCTAACCGTCCGGACCGCATCGCTTCTTCGATCCGCTTTAATTCCGCAGCTTGTTCGTGTCATGTCCATGATCTTCATGGAAATGGCAAGATTGACATGTCTCGGCCTTGCCTCGTGTTATCATCCGAGGCGGGGATCAAGGATTTTGGCCTTCTGCTGCTGTGATTTCTGGGAGATTTAACCAAGTTTGCCGTAAATCCATGGTTCGAGCCTTTGTTGTGGGGTGAAGCGATCTCTGCTCTTCTTCTTGTTTTTGGATCCTTCCTGTGAGGACCTCTAGAGAATTTGTCTGGGAGATCTGCTCTTCTTCTTGTTTTTGGATCCTTCCTGTGAGGACCCTCTAGAGAATTTGTCGATGCTTCCTTGGCTCTATCGGAGCCCCGCTTGTCGCTACCTCCTTAGACTCAATCCGTGTAAGCCTTCTCAATCAAGGCCTTGTAGGTGTTGGAAGATCGTGGACGTGAATTCCACCAAGCTTCGAGTTCGGAGGCCATGTACAAACCCGAGATCCTCCGATCTTCGTAGACCCATAACTGCAAAGTTTCATCACAGTATCCGTAACGAAGGCCCTCGTGCTTTCGTTGTCCCTTTGTTTGATGGTGTGCACGGTTAAGTGAGTTTTAGTGTGCTTCTTCCGGCTAAAGTGTAACCGAACTTAGCCTTAAGATCATCTAGACTCACAATGCTTCCCCCTACCGTCTGCTCCACCATATTCTTGCGGAGTCTCCGAGCATGTAAGTGAACATATGGCATGCTACCGCATGACCCACTTTTGCATTTTGATAGCGCCTTCAAATAAGTGAAGAAAGTTATCGGGATCACCTTTTCCATCGTAGGTGCCTATATGAGTAGCATCTTCACGCCGCCGTAAAGGGTAGTCCTCGATCCATTTCACGGGGTGTGCAAGCTCCAGAGGCTTCGCACCGTAAGGGTTGTATGGAGTGGATAAACAGTGTAGGGTTATACGGGTTAGGAAATGGTCGTGAATAGGTAGGTATGCAAGGAAGTTTGGTACGAAGGGTATATTCCCATCGATTGTGTAGGAATCGTCCGTAGGGCATCCGCCTGTAATTCTCGGTTTGGGATTGAACCATTTGGAGGGTAAGTGTTGTAGGTTTGAGTAGGTAAGTAGGGATTCATTCCTGAGGGGTAATTGGTTCATGTTGGAGTAGGAGATGGATCTCCGATACTCGAAACATAAGAGGGTGGTATCGAGCCCCCGCCCTTCTCTTCCCAAATGTGTCGCTAGAAGAGGAGGTAGGTTTACCCTCCATTTCCCATCGGGTTGCTTCCTCCGCTGGAGTTCTCGCCCTTCTTTCACCATGCATTCTCGTCCCTTCTACCCGGATTTCCTCCGAGTCCTTCTTCAAAACCCACCGTCCTTCCATTTGACCTTCTAACGGAAGGGAACCATTTCAGAGGGCCGAGCGCCCCCGCCCATAGGTCGAGGCCCGCCCTCCACTTCAATCTCTCGCCATACTCCTCACGGAGTATTCCAACTCCCTCCGCATTGTGTTACGAACTTGTCTCTCGCGAGCCCTTAGCAAAGAATCTAAGGCCTCAAAGTTTGCTCTCACGGCGCGGACCGATGTCCGGAATAGGTTAGCGGATGTTGAGGCGTGATGCACGGAGTAGTTTCCAAACGAGATCGTGTGGTGAAGGTCGAGGTTGTTATGGGGCGAGGTTATCGGTGTTGGTTGTGGTGAGTGGGACCGAGTAGAAACCCGTGGAGGTGAATCTTCTTCCCGGTTCCATGCCGGAAAAGTAGCGAGTTGGTTAAGGTATTAGGACCGGGTGATTACGGACTAATAGTTGTGGTCCCACGGATGGCGCCACCGATTGTGCAAAAGATTGCACTACTGTGCTCATGAGGATCAAAGTAATGAGGGGGTGTGTTCCACCCAAGACTCGCCTGTAACCCGAGAATAAGAAATACTAAGACACTACGTTAGTGATTGCGCAGGGTAGGACCTCGCGAACCACCTCCGCGTGAGAGTAAGTATGAGTTATGGTTGTATAAGTGTATGAAAGTAAAGAGATGAGTGTGAAATGAGCATACCATAATCCATTGTCCGTCCAACCTATTTATAGTGAATGAAATAGGTCAGAGCACTTCGCTGAATGTCGGAGATCATGGGGCGCCCCATGATTGTGGGTAACCGCTAGTGGGTTAGTGACCCACGCTCGACTTGACGGGAAGCCAAGAGAGAGAGGAGATCGAGGGTTTGACCAAGTCGAGGTTCCTTATCCATTGTTCCTTCGTCACCATACCCCAAGGGCTTAAGGCTTCGAGTGGCGTTTAATTCTCCTTAGGTAACCTTCGCATCAACGAATGGTTTGACGCCTATGGATATTTCGTAATCCTAACTTGGGCCTTCAGATGGAAGGGCTTTGACACGCCTCGAGGAGTGTCCTTCGAGCTACTCTGAGGGTACATCATCACACGTATATTTTGTACCTTTATCTTTCTAAAATATTCACAATTAGTCCGTAGACTTTCCATGCGAATTATTTTACGTAAAAACTCAACCCTTTACTTTTGGAAATGTTTCATTTTCTACCCAAAGACCATACGTTTTGCAAACTAGGTTCGAAACATCATTTTAATTTATAAAAAAATTTCAAAATCTTTATAAGCTTATTTCTAGCTTCCTTTTAGATTATTAGCTTATTTCTATCCATATTGGGTTGGGTAGATTATTCATGGGCTCGTTTTATAGCGTATTTGGCCTTGAGGCCCGTTAGATTTTCGTTGGTTTGACAAAGTGGAAGAGGGTTCGAGGGGTTTCAAAAGAGTTTCACAAATCATTTCTACTATGTTTCAAGCTCGTATAGATTCGTGTGTTAACTAGAGTGTGAGTGAGGGTGTCGAGTTGTGATGATACCAAACATACGAAGAGATTATAGAGCTTAGGGTGCTTTCAATATTTAACGTGTGATATGTAAGAATTAAAGTGACAAATGATAAAAGAAATCGACAAGGCTTTAAGAGGACTTACAACACTCGATATGAGTGGGACGAATTCGAAAGAGAAGTGATCGTGATGAGTGCAACCAAGAAAACCCTTTGTTCCTTATACCCAAGTAATGATCAAATGCTTTGCATTTTGTTCCCCTTCTTGCCCAACTTCAACACTAGACGAGTAGTGAATTGTGAGAGAGTATTCTTTTGAGTGATCTTTGAGTGTGTGAGTTGAGTGTTAAAACTTGTGTGAGGGTGGCTTATAAATAGAAAACAAGCATGTTCTTTTGTTTATTTTATTGGTACAACTTCTAAGTTGTAAGAAAAGCAAGATGAGGTGTGGGAGAGGCCTTGGCATGCTCGATTTTTAGCTAGAATTCGGGGCATTTTTTGGTTTGGTCATGTCAACATAGACACAAGACCTAATGGTTAATAAGGTCAAATGTGGGCAAGGCTATTAGGGTATTATTTTATTATGCTTAGGGTGGCTTAGTTTGTTGTTTGTCTCTCTTTTACATGCAACATTAGTAAGACCAAGGAATGTGATTTGTGTTGGTGTTTTTGTGAAGAGATCATTTACATAACAAGGGATTAATTATAGCCGATCATTATTTTTTATCAAATAACAAACTCACTTTCATTCTCTTTCATTTTTTTAAATGCCTCTAAACTGTTAATCGTTAAGCGAGAAAATTGTATCATCGTGACGAGCATTTATATATCTTTTAATATACGGACACTTTGATATTATAAAATAGTTAAGGAAATTTACTACTGTTGTTTAGAGTTCAATTTTGAAAGACAAGCACAAACCAAGAACAATTTTGAAAAACAAATCATAAACCAAAAAGCAAAAACACATTTTAAAGACAAACCAAGAACTATTTTAAAATAAAAACCAAAATAACAACCAAAAATCTACAACTATAACATCATACAATAACAATCTATGTCCCTGTTAGCTCAACATTTAAAAATAGTGAACAAGATCTTAGATCAAAAACACAAACTAAACGAATTATATTATTTAGACTAAAATACACCGTTGGTCCCTAAACTTGTTACTGGGCATCGCGATGGGACAAAGTTGGGCGTTATCATCGCTGGAGGTCCAAAACATGGGGTTTATATGCGAAACTCGCCCCTTAACCATTAACGCCGTTGTCAACGTTCCTTTATACTCCAGAAAATCTCGTTATCCTTTTACTGTTGAAGGTAGAATAGTCTTATTACCTTGATGTACTATAACAGATGTCTTGTCCAATTTACCGCCATTATGTAGAATATAACAAAGCTGTGTACTCACTGCTCATCCCCAAACGTATTTTTTGGAAGCCTACCCAAAAAACCCTAATGCAATGGCAATCATCAAATCAAATAATCTAAGTAAGAAAATAACAAACACCAACCTTGGATTTACTCTATGGCGAATTAGAGAATATCCTTTCTTTGATGACCATGTAATTGAGGAAAAAGCTGCAATCAGGAGATATTATAAGTGTTTTTTGGTTATAGTCTATTACAATCATATGTTAGTACGATTTTTTAAGTTATTCCCTTTAGGTAACTTTATCGTAACATTGTTTTTGTACATTTTTATCTGATGGTCAACCAGATCCTTTAGCATGAGGTTCCATTATGAAGGTACATTCAAAAACTTTCCAGGTAGAATATATCAAGGAGGCAAGAAATGCCTTGTTGATCATGTGGAAATAAAAGAGGTGTCCGTTGATGAAATGGATGCTCTCATGACCCAAATCGGTTATGAGATTGGACAAACCAATTATTTCTACTTTCTTAAGCCTGGTTGTACATTGGACGATGAATTGTTTAGTTTGCGTGAAACTGCTAATGTTGAGTTGTTGAAAGATGTTTTCAAATACCATACGTTGATAGATGTGTATGTGGAAATAGGTAAGACAAGATTAGAGCTGTCTGAAATGTCCCCACAATCTATTAAGACTATCTATTGGGAGATGGATGAAAATAGAAGAAAATTTACTCGCCGCTATTCAATCTTGTTGTAGACGATTGGTGTTAGATGATCTTGATAATGAACACCACTAGATCCTTTTATGCAACTTACACAAGTGCTATGGACCTCAATGATATTGGTGAATCTAGCAATTTTCCAAACATTGAGCCTGTATTTTCCACCCTAGACACATCATTTGCTAGCCAACCTGTTCATAACAGTGAGCGTGCTTTAGTACTTATTGATGAGGGCAATGCTATTAAGGAGTATGATAATCTTGAGGTTAATCTATTCCGAGTGACTCAGGGGAAGCACTTAGACAAATTAGGAAGAGCACTAGTTGATGTCAATACCAGGTTTGAGGAGCCTGATGTTGATGTAAATTTGTTTCAATTAACTCAGGGGAAGCACTTAGAGAAAGTAGGAAGAGCACTAGATGATGTCAATAACAAGTTTGAGGAGCCTGATGTGGATGTAACTCTGTTTCAATTGACTCAGGATAATCATTTTGCAGGATGCGCTTCTGTTTATGACAATAACATGGAACATGATCCTGTTGTTGATGTTAATCTGTTACAAGTGAGTGACACTAGTGACTTAGGCAATGCATTTGATGATTTAATTCAAGCAAATGAATAGAATACTTTTCAGGAGAATGATGCACAACTTGCTATGGTCCAAGTAGGTCAGAGTAATGAGTTAGGTCAAGCAGGAACAACCAGTAATATAAGTGATGACATGCATTTTGAAAATGATTTACCTGTGATGGTTGATGATGTCTTTTGCAATGAGTATGTTTCTTTCCGACAAGCAGACTTTGCAAATGGAGTCTATTCCACATTCTTCTATTCTGGTCAGGAGTTTCCTACTGCAATGTGTGGAAAACTAGAAGGGGGGTTGAATAGTTTTACCAATTAAAACTTCCTTTTAAACTATTTAGATCGACTTATGTCAATCTATTTGGTTGTGTGTGTTGGATGTTGATAAACAAGCATATAAAGATATGTAATGAAGAGATAAGAGTAAGAAGCACAAAACCACAACGCGAGTATTTATAGTTGTTCGGCTACAAGGACACCTTCCTTGCCCTACTCCACTCCCCGAGTCACCTACTCGAGAGTTTGTAAACACTACACCAATCTCCTTATGGCGGAGAAGCCTTCACAACGTCGCCTACCCTTTTTCCGGTGCTAGGCTAACCACCGGTTCTTTCACTCAAGGTGAACCACACCTACACAACGTCGCCTACCCTTTATAAGGTACTAGGCTAAGTACCTAGTTCTTTCACCCAAGGTGAACTACACCTTCACAACGTCGCTTACCCTTTATTAGGTACTAGGCTAAGCACCTAGTTCCATTGCAATGGAAGAACTACTACCACACTACACCAACGACTAATCCAAATGGAGATCTACTCCTTTACAACATCATCAAGGACATCAATATCCTTGGATCTAATGCTAGTCTATCTAGTACATCGAAACACACCATATCGAATGTACATCTAAGGCACCTTTCACTAATGCCTTTGACTAGATCTACAAGACACCTGTCTTGTGTCTTCACTTCTAAGCACGTTTCACTAATGCTTCAAGTCTTGACTTCTAAGCACCTTTCACTAATGCTTCTTGTCTTGACTTCTAAGCACCTACCGCAAGTGCTTATGCTATAGACGATAGATATCTTTCACTAATATCTTCATCTTGACACTTGAGATGTCTTTCACTAATGTGTTCAACACTACACTTCTTTGAAGAAAGAAAGGAATCATCAACAAGAAGACTTCAGTAGCCTTGATGATGAGGAAGCATGGCAACTCATGGACTTGAGCTTGCTCGACTTCAAAGGTGGTGATCTTTCCTTTAAGAGGAACCTAAAAGATCACACAAAAACAAAACTACAAACATAGATCTCTTGGATCTAAGGTTAGTGAGATTTAACTCAGGGGAGAAAGTGTGTTGGAAAGGGATGAGAAATAATGAAGAAATGGCTCACTATTTATAGAGGAAAAATCCATCGTTCCCCGGATCCCACGGATCCTACCACAAGGATCCGCTAGCACAAAGCTAGGGATCCGTGGAACGCCTCCTCTTGCCCGTGGTTATTTTGGTTATGGGTCATGGGTCATGGGTTGAACCATGGATCTTTGGCTAGATACAATGTATGTTTGAGTGTAATGCGCTTAGTCACTTGGGTATGGGTTGATCCATGGGTTATGGATATTATCCATGTATGATATAAGCATGATGTCATGCAATGGGTTATGGGTCAAGATCCATGGGTTATGGGCTTTGGGTTGTACCTAACTACATTCAATGTATTTGCCCAATGGGTTGTGATACTTAAGTTTCTACCCCTTTATATTACCCAATATACTACATACTAGTTATGTGTATATTTTATCCAAATATGTAAACACTAGTTGTTGTACATATGTATTACTTAAATCATAAAATCACTTATACTTGTTTTAGTGTTTTATGTGAAAATATGAATATGTTAGAAACTATTAGTTCAAACCATTTACGTATTTTATTTGTTTCGTTAATATGATTTTATGTTTGTTATCGACAAAACATTAGAATATCGTAAAATATAAATAAACGTTTTACGGCTTATTTGTATTAACAATCTCCCCTTTTGTTGATGACAAAACATAAAATTATTTTAAGGAAAAGCTAAAATTGTAAAAGTTTGAATTTGTAGTTTTACTTTCTTGTCCCCTTTTGTCGAAACAAAAGTGTTTGAAGGAAAGCAACACATCATTTTTAAGAAAACATGTGAAAGAAGTAAAAGTAAAAAGAAATAGAGAGCAAGTAACGGAAAGGATCAGCGTCATTACCCCCCCTTGACGAGTCCATCCCTAAGTAAGGCCAAGAAACTAATTCTAATCTAGTTCATTTGCAACTAACTTTTGCAAAAGATTACGTCTTTGTGACGGGTGTGCTCCCCCTAGATGATTGCAATTTTTCAACGGGAAGTCATGAAATATAAATCTAAGGTTGCAAGTAATTTTGCAACGTATTGTTTTGACACCAAGCTCCCCCTAGCTTTAGGGTGTCAAATTCTTCATGTGTTAATTGATAACTCCAAAACAAGGGTTAGAAAGCAAGTATAATTCACAATTTCCTGCAAATGTGGTTCAAGTTAGTAGAAAGAAAGCTTTCTGTCTCACGGATCCCACGGTTCCCTCCTAGTAGGGATCCATCTAGGCAATTCTAAGGGATCCGTGGTAGCTGCTTAATTTCAGCAATGGTGATATAATAAGTAATGTTATCACAAAAATGAGATATGAATACAAGGTAATCATATGCTCAGAAAAATAACAAGTATCATGTAATTCCATTTAATTAAACTAGAGTTATGACATACATGACTATAAAAACTAAGAAAATAAGAAAATACATGACTAGGAATTTCTAAACCAACTATCGCTTGATGCTAGGACATCACTAAAGTCTTCTAGCTCAAGTTTTGTTTAGGTTTGATCTCGTCAAAACATTCGAGGAGATGATAGAACATGAAACGTTGGTCTTCTCGTACTTCATGTATCAAACTTTCAACATTTTGACAATGATAGCAATCTTTGTCATGGCTAGGTATTGGTGGTGGAAGAAATGAAATGGCTTGATGCGAAGGATCAAGTGAAGCGGCTTGTGGAGCTTCAAATGATGGAGGGATTGGTGGAGGCGCATTTGAGAATGGCTCGACCAAGAATGAAGGTGGTGGTAGAGAAGTGTCAACTTCCATATGGTCGGGTGGTTAACTTTGATGATTTCTCATAATTCAAATGGGATTATATGATGGAAACGGCGAAAAGGAAGCCGGAACAAGTGTTGACTCAACACCTTGATTTTGAACCATTATTCCTCCTAATGAGGGGAATGTTGTCGGCGGAAGCGGATGAGACGGCCTAGGAGGTAAGTCCTCTAAATTGTAAAGGTGTGGTGATGATAGTGGGGATGTAAATGAAATAGCTCTAGGAACTAATGGTGATGGTTTAGTGGAGATGGTATTGTTTGACCTAGGAGGTATGGTGGTGTTTGGAATTGGTAGTTTTGTGGGTACTATCCTTTTAGGAATTGGTTTGATTGGATGATGAAGGATCCTATCATTTGTTGGCTTGAACGGAGATGATTCGGTTGAAGAGATTTTGTGTATAACACGCGCCTTTTTCATGGGTGGTTCTTTTGTGGATAAGTTACTACTTGGGTTTTTCCTCATGATGAGATGATTTCAAGAGGTTTGCAAAGATTTCTAAAGTCTTTGAAAGTTAGGATGAGAGTGATGACTAGGAGGTCCTAACAAAGTGGTTTATAAACCAAGAGATTTGGCAAGTGCATTTAAGCCTTAAGCCACTAGATTCATTGGAATGTGATGATTTACATGCACAAGAGTCAACTTGAGAGGTTGCCGATCTAGGAACCCATTTAAGATGAGATGGAGTGTTTGAGTTAGGAAGATGAGTTGAAATGATTATTTTAGCAAGATTTGACATAAACTCTCATCCGGTTCCCACGGTTCCCTCCTCAGAGGGATCCATCTAGGCTAATCCTAGGGATCCGACAATTCAGCAGTTATGAAAGAGTGGAAATGATGTTTCTAAGATCTAAGACCTATAACATCTTTAGTGTTTCAGTCTTCGTAAATGTCTTAAATGAAGGGGTGCTTAAGTACTTGAAGGTAATGAGTGATGTAGCTAATGATTGTCATTAATGGAAGGATTTGGAACTTTCAAAGAGTACCAATGGATGAGCAAGGATGACACTAAATATGAGAGTGTTAATTGAAGCTAAATGATCCTAGAGATCAGGTTGTGACTTAGGATAGTGTTTTGAAAAATATCCTAGAGGCTTTGAGATTAGAAAATTAGCATTTGATCAACTTTGATCAATTTTGAGTTGAGGATGATTTATGATCAATTTTGCCATGGTCGAAGGATTTTAAAGACTAAGTAGAAAATGAAGTGTGAGTTTGAGAGCGGAAGAATAATGGATTAAAATGAAACGGTAGATCTACAAGCGTTTTAGAGTGTGATCTAGGTGTGTGAGTAGGAAGGATCAACCAATCTTGATAAGGACTTAATTTGCCTTAAGACACTATGTTTAGATTAGTGTGAGGTGTTCTAAGGATATCTTTAAAATATAATGCTTGCAATTCCATTTTCGCTTCTTAGGATCCCACGGTTCCCTAAGTGAAGGATCCGTCTAGCACAAACTTTGGGATCCGGTCCATCTTTCACAGAACCTTTACTAAAGGTATGCAATGATTTTGACAATGCATCATATTCCATGGTTGGTTTAGAGGGTTTCTAACACTAAGATATCAAATGTAATATGTTTTTATTTCATGAAGGAAATAGGATTACATTGATAAAGCACGAGTACAAGAGAATTGATCCTATTTTGAAATGCTACTAAGTTTCTTGAGGGTTTTCGCTAGGAGGATCATTACGTGATTGATGAGTGTTGGTGGAATCAAGAATGAAGAAATTCTTCATGAGAGATTTGTTTAGCGGTTCCATCATCTTGTTCACAAGCAATGCACAACGGACTTTGAAATTGAGGATGGAAGCGATAACATTATGATAGAGGCGTGTCAAGAACATTCCATAAGGGATGAGTTTATTCTTGGAGCCTTGAAGATTTGCAATCGCCTTTGCGAAGAAGTAGGCGAGATTGTATGGTTGTTGTGTTAGCAAACAATACAACATGTGAGCACAACAAGCGGGAAGAATTTCTCGATTTCCCCTAAGACTCCAAACATTTTCACGTAGTATGAGTGCAAGAGGCTTGTACTCTTCTCGGATGTCCCGTGTGAAGATAATGTTTGGATCGGAGAAATATGGTCGAGGTTTGCATATTATGCGATTTAAATCTTCCGGAGAGGGTATGTGTGAACAATATGGGCTATTTTCTTCACGAGAGTTGAAGAGAGAATCAAGAGACCAATCTTTGGTGAAGGCACATTGTCCATGATTTGAATCCGGAGGATGTGAGCAAAATGCCCAAGGGTTAGAGTGAACTTTTGGTTTTGATATAAAACCAAAGAGATAGATAGCGATCCTCTTACTGACGAGTTCGACTTGACGGAAGAATTCCATTATGAACCTTGGACATATCTTCTCGTTGATTTCAAGAAGACATTCTAGTCCTATGGCTCGGAAGGAGGTATTGATACCTTCTTCGAATTGTAGAGAGGTGTCTACAATACGTCCTTCATGGAAGTGACGGGTTTCGAGATTGTTGAACCCGTGGACATGATTGCTAGGTGTGTTGGGCTCAAGAGAGATGTTAGGAATGTAAACGCTAGTGAGTGAAAAATAAAACTCGTATTCATGCGTCATAGTTGAACCTATAGAAGTGATGGGTTAATAAGAGGTGATGTTTATGGTCGACCTATAATTATCTAACGTTTTTATTAGATTTTTATTAACAATGGTTTTAAACAAGAAAGATACTTGACTCACTTATGGTTTTGACATTATAGTGGAGTATTACTTTTAGAAGAAAATGGTTTTAATTTGCATAAAAACTCATTCTCCAAGAGGAGGATCCCGGTTCCTTTTCAAAAGGGATCCGCTAGTATAACTTCCGGGATCCGTGGATCCAGTAATGTAAATGTATTTGATAAAAACATAGGTTTTACATTTTTATACCACGAGAAGTGTTTTACCCTACATTTTCTTTTAGCATGCATACATGACTTCTAATGTATCACGAAGGAATATGAAACATATAAATCACAAGAAAATAAATAATAACAAAGATAACAAGATTATTAGTAATATTGCATTTCAATGCTAAGGATGATACAAAGGATTGGGTATATGATCCCAATGTAGATTAACAACACAAAGTAAATGTCTCCATATGTGAACTTCATCATAGGGAACACAAGTGCGATGAGTGTTAAGGCGATAAGCACGAGTGCGATGTAAACCATGTTGATGACGGATCTTCTTGGTTTCGGTTGAGATGAAATGAGGAGGAAGATGAAGTTTTTGAGTGAGAGGAAATTTTGGAAATTGAAAGATTTGAAAAAGTGAGGTTTGATACGGTGGTCGACGGTGGGAGTTTTATAGGAAGGAGAAATTTTTGAAATTGTGTTTTGTTTTATTGGATTAAAAGAAACAAAACATAAGTTTTATATACCACGACTTTAGGCGAGAAATAAAACACGTATGTGAGAAAAAGGCTTCCTAATGAAGCTTCATGTAAAACATGTAATTGCACAAAAGATAATCATATAAATACCTAAATAGGTATACTTAATTATCAAGCAATTTAAAAGAAAAACATACCTCTAGCGCACTTAGGAATGTCTTTACAAATGACACGTAAAATGTCACTTAGACTATTCCCGCTCACATGTTTAAGATACCTTCTAAGGAAGGTATTCTTGTTACCAAGAGACTCCTAAACCTTGGTGGGTATGAGCTTGGACTAATCAACATGACAAGGAAGATTAGTGCAAAAAAATGTTGTTATCAAAGCAACATCCAAACATATAGTTTTAAAAGACATGGTGTTTGTTTTTATGAAAAACCTTTTGTAGTTTTCAATTAACCATGGATCGTGATCAAGTTTTTAAAGTACAATATACTTCAAGAAACTTGTAACGAAGCTCGATGCCAATTGTGGAAAACTAGAAGGGGGGTTGAATAGTTTTACCAATTAAAACTTCCTTTTAAACTATTTAGATCGACTTATGTCAATCAATTTGGTTGTGTGTATTTGATGTTGATAAACAAGCATATACAGATATGTAATGAAGAGATAAGAGTAAAAAGCACAAAACCACAACGCGAGTATTTATAGTGGTTCGGCTACAAGGACACCTTCCTTGCCCTACTCCACTCCCCGAGTCACCTACTCGAGAGTTTGTAAACACTACGCCAATCTCCTTATGGCGGAGAAGCCTTTACAATGTCGCCTACCCTTTTTCTGGTGCTAGGCTAACCACCGGGTTCTTTCACTCCAAGGCGAACCACACCTACACAACGTCGCCTACCCTTTATAAGGTAATAGGCTAAGTACCTAGTTCTTTCACTCCAAGGTGAACTTCACCTTCACAACGTCGCCTACCCTTTATTAGGTACTAGGCTAAGCACCTAGTTCCATTGCAATGGAGGAACTACTACCACACTACACCAACGACTAATCCCAAAGGAGATCTACTCCTTTACAACATCATCAAGGACATCAATATCCTTGGATCTAATGCTAGTCTATCTAGTACATCGAAACACACCATATCGAATGTACATCTAAGGCACCTTTCACTAATGCCTTTGACTAGATCTACAAGACACCTGTCTTGTGTCTTCACTTCTAAGCACGTTTCACTAATGCTTCAAGTCTTGACTTCTAAACACCTTTCACTAATGCTTCTTGTCTTGACTTCTAAGCACCTACCACAAGTGCTTATGCTATAGACAATAGATACCCTTCACTAATATCTTCATCTTGACACTTGAGACATCTTTCACTAATGTCTTCAACACTACACTTCTTTGAAGAAAGAAAGGAATCATCAAAAAGAAGACTTCAGTAGCCTTAATGATGAGGAAGAATGGCAACTCATGGACTTGAGCTTGCTCGACTTCAAAGGTGGTGATTTTGCCTTTAAGAGGAACCTAAAAGATCACACAAAAAAAAACTACAAACATAGATCTCTTGGATCTAAGGTTAGTGAGATTTAACTCAGGGGAGAAAGTGTGTTGGAAAGGGATGAGAAATAATGAAGAAATGGCTCACTATTTATAGAGGAAAAATCCTACTATTCCCCGGATCCCACAGATCCCTACCACAAGGGATCCGGCTAGCATAAAGCTAGGGATCCGTGGAACGCTCCTCTTTGTCCATGGGTATTTTGGGTATGGGTCATGGGTCATGGGTTGAACCATGGATCTTTGGCTAGATACAATGTATGTTTGAGTGCAATGCACTTAGTCACTTGGGTATGGGTTGATCCATGGGTTATGGATATTATCCAGGTATGATATAAGCATGATGTCATGCAATGGGTTATGGGTCAAGATCCATGGGTTATGGGCTTTGGGTTGTAACCAACTACATTCAATGTATTTTCCCAATGGGTTGTGATACGTAAGTTTCTACCCATTTATATTACCCAATATACTACATACTAGTTATGTGTATATTTTATCCAAATATGTAAACACTAGTTGTTGTACATATGTATTACTTAAATCATAAAATCACTTATACTTGTTTTAGTGTTTTATGTGAAAATATGAATATGTTAGAAACTATTAGTTCAAACCATTTACGTATTTTATTTGTTTCGTTAATATGATTTTATGTTTGTTATCGACAAAACATTAGAATATCGTAAAATATAAATAAACATTTTTACGGCTTATTTGTATTAACACAATGGATGTCAAAACTAAGGTAAGAGAGCATTCAATAGAAACTAGGAGGGAGTTGTTTTTTTGTGAAGAATGACAAAACAAGAATAAGGGTCAGATGTAAGGGTTGTGTTCCACTTTCAGGCCCAAGTGAAGGTCTTGGACTAGATATAGGCCCATCTAGAAGACCATTAACCAGGAGGGGTATAAATGCACTGCTTTCTGGCAAAAAGGGCCCTTCACAAATACTCTGCCCATGGCTATTTTTTGTCGGTAGGAATGGTGAGACAGGTACATGGTCAGTTAGAACATATAATGAGCAGCAAACTTGTTTGCAATCAAGGGCACTCAGAGCTTTTGACCTTAACTATATCTCAAAGTAAATTACGGCAAAAATTGAAACCAATCCACTGGTTCCTGTCAAGTCTGTGCATAATCAACTTACCAACCAAAACGAGCTTCAAGTGTCCCTATAGAAGGTTTTAAGGGCCAAAAACTTAGCAATAACAACCATCAGGGGTCAATTCATGCTACAATTTACCATGTTGAGAGATTATCTTCAAGAGTTGCAGAAGACAAACCTTAATACAACAATTGTGATGAATGTGGAACGACTGCAGATGAGGCTCTTCCAACGAGAGAATTCAAGAGAGTGTATGTTTGTTTAGGTGCAATGAAGGAAGGATTTAAAGCGTGTGGGATATCGTTGTTGGGGTGGGTGCTTTCCAATTCGTGGTCCTTTGAATGGTCAAGCGATGACAATTGTGGGAATTGATAGCAACAATGGTATGTACCCTTTAGCTTATGCTTTTGTTGAATCGGAAAACATAGGATCATGGACTTGGTTTCTTCATTGTTTATCCGATGATATAACACTTGAGCCAATCTCAAGCATCGGTTTATTATTGACATGCAAAAGGTACTCCCTTAATCATTCATGAATTTAAGTCTCTGTTTTGAAGCAGATAATAAACATATTTAATTTTGTGCAGGACATAAGTAGAGCTTTAGGAGATGTTTTTCCAGATGCAGAACACAGATTTAAGCATTCATGAAAAAATGAAACTTATGAAACTTCAATGGAAAGGTAGGGCCTACAAAGAGCATCTGTGAAAATGTGCAATAGCCTCAACTGTTGTACAGTTTCAGAAAGTTGTGGCTGATTTCAAGAAATTTATTCAACCAACCCATGATTGGTTAAGTAAGATACCACTGATCCATTGGTCAAGGTCACATTTTTCATGTAAGTCATCTATCTGTTTCAGTTAATTTGTATTTATTAATGTAGTATAAACAGTTATAATTAGTACATGTTTATTATTGTTTATCTTTAGGGAGAGCTACTTATGATGTGTTAATTAATAACATGTGTCAAGTGTTTCATGACAAAATAATTCAGGGTTTAAACAAACCAATTATTACAGCCTTGGAATACATCAGGGAATACTGTGTGAAGAGGATAATGCATGTTCTTGTGGTGATTGAGAAGTGTGATGGGCCACTAACACCAACTGCACAACACATGCTAGAGGATATTAAAAAAGAGGCTGTTAAGTATAATGTTTTATGGAATGGGGGAACTAAGTTTCAGGTTAGTGGACCATGGGGTGACCAATGTGTAGTTAATGTTGTGGAAAAGTCTTGTACTTGCAGAAGATGGGAGATAACAGGTTTACCATGTAAACATGTTGTTTCTACCAATTGGAATATGACTTTAAATGGGCAACAAGTAGGAGCTATAGAAACATGGGCTCATCCTTGTTAATATCTTCTCACTTGGGAGGCAACCTACTATCACCATGTCGAGCCTAAAACTAGCAGCGAACATTGGGAAAAATCAACTTTGCCAACAACAATTATTCCACCGAAATTCTAAACAAAGCCGTTCAGCTCAAGAGGTAGAAAAAGAGTTAGGATAGCTCTTGAAAGTGAAGAGATTGTGAAGAATGGTAAGCTGTCAAAGGCTTGGAAGAGTGTTAAGTGTAGTATTTGTGGCATTGCTGGACACAACCAAAAAACATATCTAGGGTATGGTGGAGCTGAAAGTAGTCAAACTGGCAATAAGGGAAATGTCAAACAAGTGCCAACAAAAGCTGCAACAAAAAACACACATCCTAAAGGTAACAAAGTAGCAGCAAAAAAGACACATCCTAAAGGTACAAGTCTTGTTGAAAGTCAAGTTAGTGCAGTTCAAGGAAGTGGTGTTCAATATGAAAATCAAGATCAAGCAACTAAAGATCCCAGCAACATCAAGATGAAGCAACAGAAGATCCTAAGATACAAGATGAATCCCTCTCTCAATCTCAGCAACATCAAGATGAAGCAATTGTTGATCCCAGCATGCATGAGCAATCCCAATGTCAATCCTACCAACATGATCAATCACATTATGATTCTCATTGCGATCAAGTGATGTGCAAGTAGTTTATGCTTCCACCCGACTGCTACACGAAGAATGACTAGGCGGTCGACTTTGGAAAGAATGATGGCCTCACCATAGGTCAATTTCATTATGCTAATTAGCTAGACAATGTTTCATCTAGTTTATTTCCTATGGACAAGTTATCTACTCTAAAACATATGTGTGTGTCTAGTTTGTAGTTCTCATGCTTTGAAAAGTATGCAATTTTATGCATTTGGAATTATATCCATTTGCATTAACTATGAAACCATGTCATTATTGTGTATTTTTATAGATTGACTAAGCTTGATGTGTGAATAATTTGCATCAAAAGTAACCAAAGGTAAACAGAACCTCATAAGAATGTTGACAATTAAAAGTCAAACCTAAAGAAATTGCTAACCATCTACATACCCATAAGGCATTGAAAGTCAAAAACAAACCAAACTAAATACTTCATAAAAATGTTGATAATTAAAAGTCAACTTTAATCTTAACCAGGTGCATAAATCCATAAACATACGGTAAACCGATCATTTAACAAGATTCATAACCTTCTGGGACACAATGTTACTACAATTCATGAATAATGAACATTAACCATCTCGCCTCATTACATAAAAGCTAAAAAGTTATCCCAATGTACAAACAATCAAGAACAATATCCAATTGAGCACCAGGTAAATCTTCCACTTCCACACATCACCTTGAGCAACTACTAATCTTGCCTCAAGCTCATTTCTCCCCCTCAAAAGGCCTGGTATGATCATTCTTGAACGAGCACAGATTTCAGGATCATACAATCGTATCCACCGACAAGAAGACCCCTATTCATGATTATGAAAAGTCATTAAACAACCACCATTGTTATAATGTACTTTGCTGCTTGCGAAAACAAACTAATACAATAATTATTAAGACGCACTTACTTCAACAGGACAACCAAAGAATCGGCATACAGGTTGGAGAGGTCCATGGCACGATTAATAGCTTGCTTACCACACCAGCAACGTACCATGTTGAAACGATTATCGTTTTGTAGAAGACTGTTTTTGTAGGATAGTTTAGGGATGGATGATAACTGACGACCAAACCGTATTACACAGACATATAGTAGCTACAAACATTGTACAACGGTTTGTATTGAGTACGCTATAGTGAAAGACAGTTTTGCCCTCAACAACATAACGTTGACATCGGCGTTAATGGTCAAGGGACGAGTTTGGCATTTAAACCCCATGTTTTGGACCTCCAGCAATGATAACGGCCAACTTTGTCCCATCGTGATGCGCATTAACAAGTTTAGGGACCAACGATGTATTTTAGTCTATTATTTATTCGGATCTGAAACACAAAACCAAACAAGATCTTAGGTTCTTCCCAATAATTATAGATTTTAAAAGATCTTGAAAATTTGAACTCATTATTGATCTTTAAATAGAAACCTACCACAGACCTTATGCTGAAAATTTAAACTCATTATTGATCTTTAAAAACAGGTTGCATATAACAAGGTTTGTAAAGTTACGAGTGTTTGAGTACTTTAAAAAAAATTCAAATTAACCAAAGGAGGTCGTTGTGGTGGGGATATGGTTGGAAGGGGGAAGAGGGTGGCAATAGAAAGGTGTATGCGGCAAAGGAGTGGTAAAGGTGATGGTTGTGGAGGTGGTACATAATTCTATAGAAAAAGAAAAAATATGGTACCGTGGTAAAGAAAAGAAAGAAATTAATCATTTCTATAACTTTTGTGTGAATTTTTAGTTTTTTTAGAAGATTGCCGCATATAAAAATATATTCGAATCATCATTAGTAGATTACAGATAAGCAAACAAAACCAATTATGTTAAATAATCAAAACTTACAGGTTTAACTGGTAACCGGTTACCTAATTAGTGATAATAAGATGTATTTGAAATAGATGTGTAAATTACATACCAAGTTAACTATAATTAAAAATTGTCAAGTTCGTTTATAATTTATAAACTTAACAAAAAAACAATGAGAAAACAAGGAAAAATAAAACTTGTATGTGTATATGTGACAACTAAAACATCAACCCGGTCCAAATTACTTTTTTTAAATTGCATTTTTGGTCCTTATGGTTTAGCCAAAATGCATGTTTGGTTCTCATCCTTTTAAAAGTCTAGTGAACATCCCTGTTTTGAACTTTGGATTATAAATACAGTCTCTGATCGATGTGAAATGGCCAAATTACCCTTTTCTTCTTCCTTTTCAATTTTCTTTTTAGTTTCCTTTATTCTTTTAATATCAACAAATTAAAACGCTTCCATATATTCATAAAACACACACAAACACAAAACAGAAAAACATCATAATTCTTTAAGATCCATCATCCTACCACCACCACCACCACCGACAACACAATCAAAAGCATAGAGTTTGATAGATCCGAAACACACACACCATTTCGCATTTTCAGATCTATATACATAGTGGAAATCACACACACCATTTCTTTCCGATGGGTGGAATTCATATACAATTACCCATTTCGGATCTACATACTTAAATGGCGGTGGCGTTTCATATCTTAAATGGCGGTGGCGATGTTGTTTCTTGTATGCTTTATCTAAAACTATTGGGAATTATATTTTGTAATGGTTAAGTCTAGTTAAGTGCAGTAGCGATATTAGTTAAGTCTATTTAGTTAAGTGCGCGATTACTAAAGATGTTAAGTCGCAGAATATAGTGTCGATGGTTAAGTCTGTTTATTTTCAAAGCAGAATAGTTGTTAGAGTTATATTAGGAATATATATGAATGTGTAGAGATATCTTAGGAGAAGATATTTTACCCTTCTACAAGTTTGTTAGACAATTAGGGTTTCCTTGGTGTATAAAAGGAACCCTAAGGACTTAGGTTAAGGTACGGGTTGTATGCATTAGATTTCAAGCAAATTAATAGAAATTACGAAGTTAGTTTATATTGTTCTTCATATTTTGTGTGTTAAAATTCCGCATTAACACATCAAGCTTTTGCTAAAGAGTTATTCATATAGTAAATTGAATCTATTCAAGTTTACTATTAGTCATTCAAGGCTATTTAGATCCAGAAACTTTTGGACCTACAAGTGGTATCAGAGCCTGTTGAAGGACTCTGTATTGAAGAAACAAATCATACCAAGATCACTCATCTCATCTCTCAAAACCCTTAAAGAATGTCTCTTCATGACGATTTCTCAAACCATCATAGTGATGAAGAAGGTTCGAGAAAAAGCTGAAGCTTTAGAAGCGGGATCTCGAAACAAGAACAACAACTTCCTACAACAACAACTATCTCCAACCTCAAACTTCCTACTCTGAAAAAGGAAGAATACGACATCTGGGCCATGGAGATGGAACAATATTTGGAATATGTAGATTATGAGGTCTGGAAAGTGATCCAGAATAGGAATTCTAAGAAGAGAATCTCCAAAGACAAAGACGGCACAATCATGATCCTTCCACCAGTCACAAATGCAGAGATACTTGCTGAAGAGATAGAAAGGAAGAGAAGAACTCTCCTAAATATAGCCATACCAAAGGAACATCTGAGAAGGTTCCATAATTTAGACGATGCTAAGGAGATATGGGAGGCTATTAAAACAAGATTTGGAGGAAGCGCTAATTCCAAGAAAATGTAAAAAGCTGTTTATAAACTACAGTTTGAGGCATTTTCAATCAGCAGTTCTAAAGGTCTGGAGAAAGGCTATCACAGGTTCCAAAAACTCCTGTCACATTTGGAAACACATGGATCTGAGGTATCCAATGAAGATGCTAATATGAAATTCCTCAGATCATTGCCCAATGAATGGACAAATCTAGCTATGATAATGAGGAATAAAGAAGATATTGACACTTTGTCAATAGATGACTTGTTTAATAATCTCAAAGTATATGAACAAGACATCAAAGGGAATTTAAAAGCTTCTTCAAGTGATAATGTTGCTTTTGTCTCTCATGGCAGAAAAAATAAAACTAGAGTTAAGTCTGGTAGTGGTTTCAGTAATGGTAGCTATCTGATTAAATCTTGGTGTTAAGGAAAAGAATGAGGTCTTGGTTTTCTTTGATAAGCTCATCTACTCTCTATTTTCAAATCAATCTGAAAACATTCTAAATGACGGATTGGATCAGATTGAAGATGAGGATATGGAGGAAATAGATATCAATTGGCAGTATGCCATGATTGCATTAAGGATGAGAAAATTCTTCAAGAAGACTGGTAGGCAAGTGCACTTTGATGGAAAGAGACCAGTAGGATTTGACAAGTCAAAGCTGAAGTGCTACAAGTGTAAAGAGAAGGGTCATTTTGCTAGGGAGTGTACTGTAAAGGAGGGTAATGAGGAGAAGAAAAGGGATTCCTTCTATCCTTGACATCTTCGAGAAGGATGACAAGAATCGACTGGGTTGCTTACTTTGGAAGTCGGTGTGGTAAATTGGGAGAGCATCCTATGGAGGGATGAAGTCAAGCATGCTCTTATGGCCATAAGCTCAAGCAGTGAGGTAACTTTATGTTCAAAATTGTGTCTTGATTCATACAATAAATTGCGGTCCTTTATGATGAACATATGGGTCAAATGGGTGATCTATAAGTTAAATTACTTGCTTATGAGAATCTTTGTTAAAATATTACAAAAACAAGTAAATAATCTTCAAAACAAATGCTTCTCTAAATAAAAGATTACCTTCTAAGGTAATGAAATTTTTAAAAGGATGAGAAGCTTAGAAGATATAGGAGAATAGGAATGAAGGCGAAAAGATAAAGAAGAGATGCAAAAGATAGTTAATAAATGGCAAATCAAGAATAAAAACTTGTGGAGGCTTATTTATTCAGGAATATGTTCTACAAGTAAAATTGGTTTAGGGTATGGGATAAAATCAGATAAAGAGGTTTTAAGTTATGAGGAAGAGGTGATAGAAAATGTTTTTGTTAATTCAAAAAGTAATTTTGAGGATATTACAGATTTGCTAAAACAGACAATTACAAGGGTGTTCCACCACCAATTAATGATGATTATACCCCTAAAGTTGAGAAAGAATATGATAAGTCCTTATTTGACTATAGCAAATGGAAGAACCACAAACTGTTGCTTCTCGTGACTACTCTATTAAATTTATCGTGTCAATCCAATGACAAGTAAAGGATTCTGTGAGAAACGTTCTGACACCAATGTCTCAGAAGGTAAGACCAATGAATACTCTTCCTACCAATCTAATGACAGTGAAGGATCCAGTGGAAATACCTCTGAATGTTCTTTAAAACTTAAGCCTAAGCCTATAAGGATAACTATACCTGCTTAAAAAAGTGAGCCTCATCAGCCAAAACAACCTGAACCAGTTAAACCTAGTGTGTCTCAATCTAATCTAAGATCAGACTCACCTAGCTTTGTTCCTCAAAGGACAACTCCTAGGCAAAATATAGAGATATATAGCACTAATGTAACATATTGGATTTCACAAACACATCATATCATGATCAAGTGGGCGTATAATCCAAGGTTTTAGAGAGAGAAATAGTTAGAGGTTTGGGAACTTAGTGAGAGAAATTGAAAGTATTATTATGAGCTCAACTCTCTACCTTGGGAGGTAGAGTATTTATAGTCTTACACAAATCGCCACCCACTGGTCGTGGATCGGGCATACAGGTGGGTAAAGACCCGTTCATCCTCCACGGTGTTACTTAACTAAATACAACTTAACATTAAATAATCTACGACTACGAGCTTTAACGATTACATATACTTGAGGTGACCGACTCTTTAATAACTGGATTTACTAAATCCTAACAATCTCCCCAAGGGAGGTCACCTCAAAAATACATTTAATAAGGTGTAGATATTACAATAAGACATCCTTGGATTCTTGTTAATGTTCTTTGCTTTGAAGCTCGTAGTCATTAATTCTTCATTTTCCATGTTTGGTTAATCCAAGTGGAGGTCTTTAAGCGATCCACGTGATAATGAATGTTGAGTCGGTTTGAGATCATAAGCTATCATAAATCTCGGACTCATCCTTTGTGGTGTTGGTATTATGTGATGGTGTGACTTTTGGACCGACATGCTCACATTCGGATCATGATTTCTTCTCATCGAGTAGCGGAAGCTTTCGTTGATTCATGATATTGGCGCAGTAGCGAAGCATGGAGTGAAAATATCAGTCGTTGATGCACTTATCATGATTTCTTTAGAGATGAATGTGTAGTGTGAGCATGCGGCTATGGATTGACCGCCTCATTCGATCACCGCAAACGTAGGGCGACACCGCATACAACGATTAGCAATAAAGTGTGCGAAAGTGTCTTTGATCACTTCGTTGAATTGAGGTACACGCCCATGGTTCCCGTTGATCGATTACAAGTAATGCCCGTGATCGGTATAATTCGAAGAATTTCCTTGACAGGTTTCGCAATGCTCTCTGTTGTTCTCAAACCGAAACGTCTCAAAGAAGACAACACGGAGTGAGTGAACCAAATAATTGAGATTCATCGATTGATGAAAAGAGATTTGAAAAACAATCATGTACCGCTCAATAGAAATTGTTTTGCAATACAACGAAGGTTTTAATGAAAATCAATTATCAATCATAAACACCTTTAAATTTTGAAACATTAATACGGTCGATGTGCTAGAGAAAATATTTTTAAGCACAACGACCGGTTTTTCAAAGGTATTCGTCAATCCATAACTGAACCGAGATTGATTCAAAAGATTGAATCGCCCCATTGTTTATGTTCGGTTGTTACATGGTTGATCTATTAGATAGATCTCACATGCCACCCACCGTGAGCTTGTTTGATGTTGGCTCCGAAGGCTTTCCATCTTCATTGTGAATATGTTTGCATATCACTCGGATGTTACAGCAATACCACAAGGATAATGCGTAGGACTCATAAGATATAATCTCTCTTTCCATATTGTGTGAAACGAGTCTTCATTGATGATGTCCTAAAGAGATTTATATGATAATCTCGTGGCTCTAGACTCAATTGTGCATATTTGGTTCCTATGCGGAGACTAGGGAGAGGGTCTCCTTCTTCAATATCAACAAACTCTAAGAGAAAGTCGATAGATAATGTCGGTTACTGTGAGAATGAAACAAGTCCTTTTAAGAGGAACTTGAGTAGCTTGGGAAGTTGTAGTGCGGTGCGTCCACGGGTCCATGACGTCTTGTCTTCAATACCGATGTTACCTTGGTAACCACCAGTAGCATATGAATTGAACCCGGTTTCTGCCCTAAGGTTGAATAAATGGAGGGCTATTTATTTTCACCTTTTTCTCATTCAATTCTTTTTCATTCTTCAACCCCTTCAGTGCTTATCGAGACTTCATTACTAGAATCTTGTTGGGTTTATTCCAGTTCTAGCTCTATCTTAGTCCGCACTCTTCCCATATCTCACTTTTCTCCTTTTTTTCATCATACCTAAGGACTCTACACTATCTAGTGGATTGTCCCTGGGTAGATCCCTCCGGCTCTGGCGGGATCGTGGAAACGAATACCTAACCTAACCATCCTTATATCACCATACATAAAGTAAATTTGGTCGGTCTATTTGATATTGTTCATCTGCCATTGGAACCAATTGAAAACCATTTAAAATCAATCCAGATACTTGTGAAATATTATCAAAGCGTTTTGTACACGAATTATTTTTGATATTTTTAGAAAAGAGCTCCCCTCAACATGTGCATCATGAATTTGAAATCGTTTTGGCACACGGAGGCAAGAGGAAGAATTAACTTCTTTGATTATCATTTTTTAAAAGATATCAACATCACTTCCCTGATCAAATCAAGTAGATAAAGCATATTAGGGAAGGATGGGGTTTTCAAAAGTTTGCTCCCCTTCAATATGTGCCTCGAGGTTTGAAATAGTTTTGCACATATTAGAGGGAACCTGCACTTAGAGACAAATCAATCATGTTTCAATTATTTGAGGTTTAAAAAGATGCTCCCCCTCAACATGTGCATAGAAAATTTGAAATCGTTTGGCACATGTGGGGAGGAAAGCTTGCTAAACACTTATGAAACCATTTATCGAATTATCGGTTTACATCCAATTTAAATTACAAATTCTCCCGATCACAATTTTCAAATCATTTGAGATTTGTGATCTCTGAGATTTAAATTGATTTTGAAAGCTTTTGAGGAGAATTGTGACTTGATTATGAAAACATTTTAAGCGATAAGGATCGGATTTTGAGACTTTACACTCCATTGCTTAAACATGCGTGATTATCTTTTGAAAACAATTGTATGACAAATAACCTTTTGATTTAATTGAAATCATTCTCCCCCTCAATCAATACATAAGTTGTTGATTGAGAGATAGGTATTTTGACAAATGTTAAGACCATATGATTTTCAAAATAGAGTTCGAGTTATTTTTCAAAGCTATTAGTTTTCATTAGATATCAATTGATTGTTTATAGAATCGAGCATGAGATTTGAAAATTTAGGATAAAGCATGGCTCTGTTCTTTCTTTGAAAGGCGGTTCTTGCTGAAATGACAATAAACCATAGTTTCATTTTCTCCCAAAAATATTTTTGATTTTTTTTTTTTTTTTTTATTTTTTTGAGAACATTCGAACAATATCTAAAGTCCCGTGTCATTCTTTGAATGACAAAGACAAAGACCGTAGATATTATCGAATCGAGAAAAGCATGACAAGATGACAATTTTTTGAAAGTTTTATATTTTTCTATTAGCTTTTGAAGGTTTTGTAATTTTGTATTTTGCTTTTCGAATAAATATTTACAAGAGATGGATGAAGAAAGACCTTTACTCCTCATCTTCCTCTTTAAGACGTTTGAGTGTTTCGGTTGAAGACTCTTTAGACCAAGTCGTAGTGGGATAAACTCAAGCGTTCTCTAGGAAAAGCTTTGGTGAAGATGTCGCTAACCGGTATTCGGTTCTCACAAAATAGAGTTCCACCACACCATTTTCTACTTGCTCCACGATGAAATGATGTCGAATGTCGATGTGCTTTGCTCTTGGGTGTTGAATGTTGTTGCATGAGAGCAATAGCACTTTTATTATCACGATGCAGAGGAGTTTTGTTGAATTCAAAGCCATAGTAAGATAATTGGGATCTCATCCATAGGATTTGAGCACAACAAGATGACATGGCTATGTATTCACCTTTGTAGGAAATAGAAGTACTCATTTGTTTCTTTGAAGACCAGACTCACAAGCTTATCACCCAAAATCGAGCACCTCCGCACGTACTTTGACGTGTATCTTGTCATCTGCATGATCGCATTCGCATAGGTCGTTAGTGACATACCGGTGTCCTTGGTACCAAAGTCCCATATTAATGGTTCCTTGAGATACCGAAGACCCGTTTAACCGCTTCAAGGTGGTTTTGGTAGGCTTAGCGATATCTAGCACACATGAAAACAACGAGCAGTATGTCTGTCTCATCGTCGTGAGGTACATCGAGGATCCAATCATACTACGATATTTCATTTGGTCTACCATGATCCCCGAGTGGTCCTCATCCGCTTTAGTACGCTCTATCATGGGAGTGTCAATAGGGTCACAAGAATCAAATCCAAATTTCTTTAAAATCTCATTTGCATATTTAGATTGATTCATAAAAATGCCTCGGGACTTTGTGAAATTTGTAATCCTAAGAAAAATGACATTTGTCCCATCATTGACATTTGAAATTTGGAACCCATTTCATTTGAAAACGGTCACATTCATTGGGGTCGATCGAGGCAAAAATAATATCATCAACATATATTTGAGCGTGAATTAAATGTTTGCTCGACTTTCGGTGAACAATGTCGGATCAATGCTCCTTTCTTTGAATCCGGTAGATAGAAGAAACTTTGATAAAGTATCATACCATGCCCTTGGAGCTTGCTTCAAACCGTAAAAGAGCCTTCTTCAAACGATGAGCGTGGTAGGATGCTCGGATTCACAAAGCCTTCGGGTTGGTCAAGTATCGACTTCTTTCGGATATCCGTTAAGAAAAGCCGTCTTTACATCCATCGATAGACTACCATGTTCTTACTTGCGGCATTAGTCAAGAAGATTACGATTGCCTCGACACGAGCAAGCTGGAGCAAATGATTCTTCAAAGTCAATACCATCCTCTTGACGGTGTCCTTTTGCAACCAATCGAGCCTTGTTCTTTAAAACATCACCATACTCATCAAGTTTTACTTTGAAGATCCACTTAAGAGCAATGATCATAGCATAACTGGAGCGGTACTAATTCCCATACATCTAGTCGATCAAACTCATGAATTTCTTCTTGCATGGCATTGAACCGGTGTCTTCATTCATGGCGGTTTTAACATATTTTGGTTCGACCTTAGAGAGTACGGAGTTGAAGAAGCACCATAAGGCATCGGTTGCAAGTTGTTTCCGCGTGGATCTTGGATGAGAGAGGTTTCAATTATGTTGTCCAATGGATGATCATGTGTCCATTTTCTAAGGTTTTCATGTGGTTGTTGTTGAGGAACTGAAGTAGCGAGTCGATGTCTCTGATGAAGATGGTTCTAATGATGATTCGGAGAAAATATATTTTCAAAGGGGCATCTTGATGAGTAGCAAAGGGATTATCTCCATCATTGGTGCCAGAAACAATTCCATGATGTACAGTCGACGATTGATGATTTGTTGATGAGATTGAGTGATCAGCAGCAGGCGCTTCTTGACTTAATGACATTGAAACTGAAAGGTTAACTTCATTGACAGGAATAGAAGTAGCCTCTATTGATGGAATTGACATATCATTCGCACTTGGCTCATAGTGTTCATCAAACATTGGATCAAATAATTTCTTCAACTCATCTTCGGAAGGAGGTACATAAGGAGTTGCTGGTGATGGACTTAGAACTAGAGTAGAACTGATAGGACTACTTGGTGAGGGTTGAGTTGCGGGTCTAGAACTGGATTGTCCTGGAGCCATTTGCCCGGACAGCACATCGAACGTGACATGAATAGTTTCCATGATATCTCGAGTTCTTTTGTTGTAGATTCGGTAACCCTTCTTGTTTGATGCATAACCTACAAAAACTCCAATGTCCGCCTTAGCACTTAATTTACCTAAATCTTGACCGTCATTTGTTGGATAACACAAAGCACCAAACGCACGAAGGTAGGATATATCAGGTTTTAGTTTATGGACAAGTTCATATGGAGTTTTCCATGAGAGGCGTGTATAAGGGAACGATTTTGGGTAGTAAGCGGTGGCAATGGCTTGACCCATAGAAACATTGGAACCTTTGAATAAATTAGCATTGTTCTTGCGGCTTCCACAAGAGTTCGATTTCGTTTTCAACTACACCGTTCTATTGAGGAGTTCGTGGAACACTTCTTTGATGATTGATTCCAACACTTTCATAAAAGCGAATTAAGTCTTTGTTGACAAACTCGTGCCATTATCTGTTCGAACAATTCTAACGGTATTGTTGAGTCGAACACAAGTCGTTTGATAAGTTTGATGATGACATCCGGAGTTTCATCCTTTGTCCTCAAAAACTTTACCCAAGTAAATCGAGAGTAGTCATCAACAACTACTAGAATGTATTTCTTCCCATTTATCGTTTGCACTCTCATTGGTCCACAGATCCATATGAAGGTATGAAGAACTTCCATTCTTGAGTTTGTGGGTTTTGGTTTGTGGGCATATTTCGTGCTTTTTCCCAATTGGCAAGTGAACAAAGATGATCTTTTCATATTTTAACTGGGTAAGCCTCGACAAGATCCTTTTCGGAAAGGTTATTAATGGTGCCGAAGTTCAAGTGATTGAGACAACGATACCATAACCATGATTTTGTTTTTGAAGCCTTTGACAACAAGCAGATTGGAGAGGACTTCATCGTGTCTTCGATAGAGATGGTGTATAAATTTGAACCACGAGTTCCTCTTAACAATTCCACACCATCAAGTTCTCTAACAAAACAAGTATGTTTTCTAAAAGCCACTTCTAGATCGGAATCACAGAATTGACCAACAGAGAACAAGTTATGACCAAGACCTTCCACATAATATACCCCGGAGATTACAGTTTACCAACAACATAATCTACATAACCCATAATTGCACCAAAATGGTCGTTCCCGAATCTAACGGTCCGATGAATTTACTCATGAAGTTCATGAGCGCGAGCGATCTCCAATCATATGCTTGGAACAACACGAGTCCGGTACCACCGAACGATTTGAACGATCTGCAGTTGAACACGACAAGAATGGATAATCGGATAATTGGGATCCCCATGCAAGATGGGGTTCCATTTGGTTAGAAACGATGATTGGAACACCCACATCGGGAGTAGATGCAATGGAATTATCGAAATAGATGCGATGCTAGTGTCCGTATTTGACCTATTCAAAGTATGTTCACTTCTTAAGGAATAGTTCTACCAAGAGGCATCCTTTTCTAGTGGGCATTGACTTAGCAAATTTAGGGCCTGACTCATTAATCTTACGGCCAATAGGTATCCATTGATAACCTATATTACTAAATTTCCTTCTGTGGGTTTCTACTATTTTTAACTTTCTTTCGCCTTTGTCTTTTTGCCTTCTTAGCTTGATTTTTAACATTACAGCTTTAATCGGGCATTTGTGAGATTAGACAAATCATTCACACCACATTCATGATTAGTAATGTAAATCAAGCGATCATCATTACATGGTTTGCGGATAGTAGCGTAATTCAAATTAATTACAAGACGCTTATAGCTAATACTAGAATCAACACGATTCATTTTATTCAACTCAAACTTAATCTTCTCTCTTCCAATGCACATTCTTAGCTTGCAGGTCCTATCTTGCTTGGTATTGCACGGAGGCTTTGACCCGCTTGCTTTTATGTCGTGATTAATCCTCAGAGGGAATTATGGGAACATTAGTTGGTTGATCTACTTTTGTATTCTGAACTAGACGTGCGAGAGATCCGAACTACTTGAAGGCACATTAGAGTTCACTTTCTTAATCTTGGGCATAGAATGGTTTGTATACTTGGCACAAGGCATAGAACAAGGCATCACAGACTTTACCTTTCGCACCTAAGGATTTAGGACATGTTGCTATTAAACATTCTAGCAGTTCTTGAGATCGTTTGGCCTGAATGCAAGCAAACCTAATTTCTCTATCAAGCGGCTTATTTATGAAATCCTCTTCCACAATCTCACGGAGACATTCTAGACTATCCTTTAGGTGAGCAAAATAGTTATGAAACACAAGTCCATTATTCCTAAGATGAGGAGGAATGTATTTAACAGTCATAGTATATTTGCAATCTGAGGATGACTTTGATGCAATATTCTCATTAAATACAAGTGGCAACATCCCTTTTTCCTGACTCCTCAGATTCTCAATTTTTTTGTAAGACGTTATTTTTTCGTTGTTCTTGTCACGAGTGACTTTCATTGAATCATATAACTCTTTAAAGTGTCGTTTAACTTTTTCATTTTCTTCTAGAAAACTCTCGCTTTCTTTTGTAAAACATTAACCAAGTTTTGAAGATGAAAAGTTTGAGAATCTTGAGAATCTAAAGGAGGAGGCATTTGGGAGCCAGTCACATTGTTCTTTTCACCCTTTAATTGTGAAATTTGGGCTTTCAACTTTACGATCGTGTTACAATGAGCTTGAATCTGTTCGTCACATTTGTTTATCTGAAAAATCGCATCAAACTCGGAACATCGATGATGTCTTGATATTTGAGGTTTTGACATTTTCTTTAAGATGTTGATATTTTAGTTGCAAATCAAAATGTTCAACTTCTAGTTTAGAAAAATGTTTTACCAAATTATCGTGATCATTCTGATCAATTTTCTCATGCAATTTAGAATTAGTTTTTTCAAGCTCAATGACACGATCATGGGAGACTTTCAGAGCAACAGATAATTCATGAAATTGAGAAGAATTAATGGAACAATTCATAGTAGTGTAAAACACATCTTGAGTAATACATTCAGAAATAAGATTCTCATTCAAGGGATGCAAGTTCTTCCTCTCAATCTCATTATATTTTAATTCTCGCTCATAGTCACTAACCTCAATGATCATTGCGTCAAATTCTTTTTCCATTTCTTTAATATCTGAATCCATCCCCTTTTTAAGACTCTCAAATTAACCTTTTAGTTGTTTAAAGAAAGGCATGACCTCGGTTAAATAGCATTCTTTAGTTTGCTCAAAGCCCCTTTCCCTCCAGTTATCCCATGGGTGTGATCCTTTTCTTACAAGTTTTATCAAAATCAACAAATAATTGAAAAATAACATATTGGTGATTAAGGTATTGCTCTTAGTGGCAATAGTTCTAGGAACTAAATGCATTGGTGTATTCGGAGGATACACAACACCGCAGCACTTTCCTAAAGGGAGGTTTATTTCAACAAGATTTTCTACTTTTGCTTATCTAAGTCCTTTTCCGAACACTTGTCCGGCGTTAACAACGTTTGAGGCTTAAACTTGTTCAAGGAAATCTAATTTTCCTTTTGTAATCATGGGTCCGATCGTTATGTTATTCTCTTTACACGCACGATCGTTAAGCTTTTATCCATTTTCTCCCTAGATGCATCATCTAATTTTCTATCTTCTCGGTGCACTCAATGCAACTAGGTTTCGCATCTAGGTTTAAGAATCTCATTGCCATCATAGATTACATTTTGAGCGACTTTGCTTTCTTACCATACTCGGGGTTGGATTCCTTTATAATGGGGATACTATGCTTATCGCTTAAGACTCTATGATTAGTGATCATGTGAGCAGTCTGAATGGTGTTCCCTTGTACGTACACCTTATTTTCAAGCTTGTTTTTCAAAGTTTTTAGATTTGAAAAGTCATTCAAAAGTTTTGATTCCTTAGCATTAAATTCCTGTTTAAGCACTTTAACATTATCTTGAAGCTCTTTCTTTTTCTTAACAGTTTTAGAAAGCTTTTCTTGTAAGGAGTTTAACTCTTGTTTTAACACTTCTTCTCTAAAATTACTTTTTCTGATAATTGTACGCATTTGGTTATCCAACTCCTACTCACGAGTAGTTAACTCAAACTTAGCACGTTGTTCATAAATGGCAACTTGTTCTTTATAGGCATTCGGTCGAAATAACAGAATCATCGGGCGCATGCGATGTATTCATCAAAAATATAGTCATCATTGATCGCAGAAGATGCATCACTTGGTACAATCTCACTTTCACTTTGTTTCACATATTGATCATACGGACAACATTGATATTACCCATATTTTCAATATCCGACTTAATAGTTTCAGTTGATTGTACTTTGTCATGTATCGCTTGCTCATCAACATCATCGTATAGTTTTAATACCTCCGAGATGATTGATTCCTTGGATGGACCAACTGTTGTGGTGATGAGACCTTTGGAGAGACCATTGGAGAAATGCTAGCCATGAAAATTGTCTCATGCAGAGGTTCATCATCGATGTCGAGTCGTATGCATCACGATCGTGACTTGAAAGGAATTCGATGATTGTGACCTATCTCCTGAATTGGTCGCTCATCCACATCCGCATCATATGTCTTGGCATTGCCCTCGAAGAAACAAAGAACTCATCTTCATCCAAAAACGGCACCATTATCCCGAGCTTGCACAAGTAACATCTTGTCTCAAGTACTCTGCATTTTGAGGACGTTTTGGAGATGTGCGTTCCTTGCTATATGTCCATCACCACCACGCTTGTAGCACTTAATTGGATTTTCTTGACCTTGATTTCCATTCCTTCCACGATTCTCGATTTGCGACATAACCTCCACCTACTCCACCTATTCTCTGCTCATATTGTCTTCCTTGAATGGTTGCACCATAACTTTTCCATCTCGACAACAACATGATTGTGTAGATTGGATGCGATTCGATCTCATTGTTAGTATGAAGGCATTGGTATGTGGATTAAGGGTCAAGTTTTGTTTAACCATAAGAGCCGCTTGATTGATGAAGTGTCCCATGACTGCATTAGCATCAGCTTGCTTGAAGCTCGGATCGGGAATGAGTTTATGATTACCATTACCCGTGGGTATGACTTGAGAAGCTTTGGTTGTAATACCAACATTGGTGTAGAAAGCTGTTGAATCATTAGATGAGCTTGTTTCTCCCTGGTTGGTTTTGAACTGTTCAAGAATCTTTTTTTCAAACATAGCATGTCTCTCATTCTGAAGAAGGAAGGCATACAGTTACTCATAATTGGTGTTCTTCAATCCTTTGGTTAGCTTCACAGAGGTGACAAACTTGTGCCATTCGAGATTCATGTTGTTCACAAACTTTGAGTTCAACTGAATATTTGGCACAGTCATTTTGATATTCCTTATATCATTCACAAGTTTGTGGAATCTCACGTAATATTCATAGATACTCTCTTCTGGTTTCATCTTGAAGTGCTCAAATTCATCATACAGCTGTGATTCTATGTCTTCTTTAGTTAATTCAGAACCCGATAGAAGCATCTTGACATTATCCCAAACAGCCTTGGCTTCTGTGTTATGATTGATAAGCTTGTAGATATCTTTTGGAAGACCTTGAAGTATAATGTTTGAAGCCCTGATACCTGATATCGGCATCGAATCTCTTTTCTCCTTATTCACCGAGCTCATCATACGCCTTTGGTTTGTCCAAACCAAAGATCATGGTTCCATCTGCAGTGAGATCAATTATGTCTCTTGTAGTCTCAATCGACACGGTCCTTCATCAATAGACTTGAGAATGTTGACTCCATTTTCCTTTCCAAGACAATACAACCTAATTCGTTGAGCCCATGAGTGATAGTCGATTCGCGAGCATGGGTGGACGAGTGTCTCGAACCATTGCTTGAACATCCTCAACAACAGTGGAGATGATTGTAGGTACGTTGGTAGACATGTTTACAGATTTCACGGGATTTTATAACTCTATGATTAAACCGGGAAATAGATTCTTTCACGGGATTTTACTAAATCAAGAGAAAATCATATTAGAAACAAGTATTAACCAAGTCGTTATAACCCTTGAACCAAGTCGCTAAGCACCAAGTCGCTAAGTAGCAACTCGCTAAACCTCAAGTCGTTGTGAATCAAGTCACTAAGCACAAGTCGCTAAGACCCAAGTCGCCAGACACAAATCGCTAAAGCACCAAATCGCTAAACAGTCAAGTCGCTAAAGAGCAACTCGCTAAGTATCCAAATCGCTAAGAGACAACTCGCTAAGAACTATAAGTACAAGTCGCTAGAAATAATGAAAGCAAGTCGCTACCCCTCAAAGTCACTAGCCGTAGTGGAGAATCCACTAACTTGTACTGTTTGTCGGCTTGTCTCAATAGACAAGTCGCTACGACTAACACTACAAATCGCTAGAAATTACTGAAGCAACTCGCTACGAAGAAATTCACAATGAGACTCAAGTCGCTAACTTGAAAAACTTCAAAAACACACTTTTCAATCCAAAACAAGTCCAACCACAGTGATTCAAGCTTTCTAAATCAAAACCCAAGCACTTACAATGATTCTAAACACAAAAGTACACTCAAAATTCAAACTTTAACACAAGAATTGATCCAATGATGCAAAACCACTAAACTTTTCAAACTCAAAACCATATAAAACCACTAGAAATCAAGGATATGAAGAAAGATGATCAAACCATGGCTCTTGATATCATTTGTAACATATTGGATTTTACAAACACATCATATCATGATCAAGTGGGCGATAATTCAAGGTTTTGAGAGAGAAATAGTTAGAGGTTTGGGAACTTAGTGAGAAAATGAAAGTATTATTATGAGTTCCAACTCTACCTTGGGAGGTAGAGAGTATTTATAGTCTTACACAAATCGCCACCTACGGGTGTGGATCAGGCATACAATGGGTAAAGACCCGTCCGTCCTCCACGGTGTTACTTAACTAAATACAACTTAACATTAAATAATCTACGACTACGAGCTTTCTAACGATTACATATACTTGAGGTGACCGACTCTTTAATAACTGGATTTACTAAATCCTAACAACTAATAAGGTTAACTGAAATGTTAGAATGGAAAAGGAGTTAGGTGCAGGTTACTCCTTTGATGTTAAAAGATGTTTTGTTTGCAATAGCTTAAGCCATCTGATTAGAGATTGTGACTTTCATGAAAAGAGAATGGCTAGAAGTTGAGGAAAGAAAGAAAAGGTCATAACACTGGGAATGGGGTAAATAAACCGATGTGGAATAATGTGAAGGATTAACCATGCCAATAAGTTTATTACTAAACCAAGACTGTTAATACCGGCAAGATTAATATTAATTTTGATAGATCAAGGGTGGGTCTGGTGTTCAAGTTGGTACTAGTACGCAAAACTTTAATCTTTGGTAATGTATTTAGAGTTAATACGGTCATGTTAAACCGCCAGCTAAAGTTAATTCGGATATAGATCTAAACCTACTAGTCCATCACCCAAATCCTAAGTTTAGAAAACCGAAAGTGAACCGCTTAAATCAAAGAATTCATTATGGTTCTCATTCACCTATGAGAAGAGCCATGTCTAAAATGCAGCTCAAATGTTTCAATCTTATGCCGCAAGGGTAATTGGGGATGTTGTTAAGCCCTTGGCAGTTATACTTGAGACAGACCAAACCAAACTTCAAGTATAATAGTGAACCGTTTAATGTCGAAAAATCTAAAGGTCCATAAGGCACCCAAGCCTCTACAGTTCGGGTCCGCAAGAGAAACTAATTTCACTTTCTATGCAGAACATCCTTATTTGAGCAATATAGGAATCTTTAACGCTGGATGTTTTGAGAAGATGGTACGGTAACAAGGATCACTTGGAGGAGCTTAAGGAAGTCCAAGGAGTTTTCACCTTTGGAGGAGGCATAAAGCCAACCTATGCATAGTTAGACTTTTATGAAAGCATTATGAACAATTGAATGTTTGTGTGATTCGGTGGTTTTTGTGGACACCTTTTAATTTTTGTGCTTGATACAATATCTTTGGTGTGCTTGAACAAATTCTATTTGGTTTCTTTATGGATTAATTCTGGTGGTTTTGAGTTAATTATGTCTGTTGTCCTGCATATTGTATTTCTCTTGGTTTTAGACTACTTTTTCAGGGAAATGAAATATCTATCAAAGATAGGGGAGGCATGGAGGTTATACTAATGGATGTACTACTTTTCAGACTTAAAACTGGTGATGTCATACTTAAGTCTGTTTGATTGTTGTAAGTCTGATAGTGCAAAATTATTATTTGTTATTCATATTTTAAGTCTGGTTGACTGCTCTGTTTGAGGGGAGGAATAAGCCTAAGAGGAGGCTTATTGTCTCAAGGAGGGTTAGTACTATACATCCGGGTAAAATCTTGTATAGTGTGCATTTTCTTTGTTCACTAACATTTGTGCAGAGATATTAGGAGAAGCAATCAAGAATGAAAGAAAAGGTAAATCCATTCATTAAAAAGGTCGCATCCTAAGATGCAAAGATTACAAGAGACAACTTCATTACATCATCAAAGAAAAGCACCTACACCATCTACTCCATGGCTCCTTCCCTTTTCCACCGATATCCAGGCATGCTCGCTTACCCTCCTCCCAACCACCTCCCAAACTTGGCGACTGGGAAGACCAAGCACCTGTTCTCTCTTTTGTGGTACTGGAGTGGGGGGAGCTGGCCTTTGTACAAGAGGAGCTACCACCAAAGCTCTGGAAGTTCCAACTACTTCATCATCATCAGTATCATGGTAGGAAGAAAAAACGCTTGGCATAGAGTTCAGCTCAGAGCTGGTGTCTTCCACATAAGATGGTGGAGTAGGAAGATCTTCAGACGAAGTCCCCGCAGGTAGGGGTGTTCACGGGGCGGTTTAGCTCGGTTCGGTTAGAGATTTTAACTATCCATCACGGGCGGTAGTTCATTTTACTATCCAAACCGAACCATACTAGGCGGGTAACCGGACATGCGGTATCCGAAATGAGCGGTTACCCACGGTTCGGGTCACGGTTAACCATTCAAAAAATTAATCGAATCGAATCAGGCGAACAATAACATAAATTAGAACGTAATATGTCATTTTAGTAAAATTATATAACATTAAAGATATTAGAATAATAGTAATGTTGTTGTGTCGCATAATAGCAACATTCAAATTACCATATCTAACAAAATAACTAATAATAATTATTTGACGTTTATAGATTACGATCACATTAATCATATGTAATCCATGGACGTTAGTAAATGATCAAATTAGATAAGTAAAAATGCATTATATGATAAAAGTAGTGCAATAATATAGTTAATACTTGTACATTTTTATGAATGGTTTGTTAAAACTTACATGTATATTATACGCGGTTCGGTTCGGGTAACCACGGATAACTAAAAGTAAAAACCGAAACCGAACCGTGATAAGCGGGTTTTTCGGTTTCGGGTTTTCTCGGTTTCAGTTTCTTCGGTTATCGGTTTTTAGCGGTTTCGGATTGACCGGATCGGCTCGGTTTGTCGGTTTCTCGGGTTTTTTAAAAACCCCTACCCACAGGTGCTGGTGCTGGTGTTGGATTTGTATTCATGAAGGTCGGTGTGGTGTGTAGGGGAGGAAAGTAGTTCTTCCATCCATCATTAGATGAAGAGCTAGATGATGAGTCACATGAGATTTCAACAATATCAGGGTTACTCATTGTAGTTGGAGTTTTTGTAGGACTTTGAGAAGTTTAAAGGTGTGTGATGGTTTTGATTTGTGATTCAAAGGCTCTTTTTATAGGCAAAGTTCACTCAAATATCTTCACCGGCAACATTTAATGCGAGTTACTTTTAGTTGGTGAAGGAGTAAATATTGAAGATATTTTTACTGACAAAGGTTGACCATAAGAAGATTTTTCCCTGTGATTTTCTTTATCCATTTTTAGTTCGGTTGTTCATATTGGTGGATTCATGGTTAAGTCGGTGGCTTAATGCTACCATATTTTATAGGGTAACAATTATATTTCTATACTTTGAACTTATTCACTTTCCAAAGATAATTGAAACCCTACCAAGATATATACTCCTCATAACTCTGTTTTCTTATACGAGTTATAAAACAGAGTCAGTCGTGATCATCTATATTTCTTGTATCATCATGGTTTCTGCAGAATGGTGTGCTAAGAATGGTGTACAAATCAATAATGTCTTGGAGTTGTATACTAAGCTGTCTTCTAGAATTTCAGTTTTGGAACAAGATCTTGCTTTGACAAAACAGGTGTTGGGAGCTAAGGTGAAACAGTTGGAAGAAGACATCCAGAACTCACAAGCCAGACATGGTATTCTTAATGAGTCGGCTCAATCTCCGAGTCGTGAATAATCTTCATGATTCTTCCAAATAGAGGAAGAAATCAAAGTTCATTACCTTGAAGGATGGTTCAAAATCTTGATCCAATAGTTGATTGGGAGATTTATTGGGATCAATTTGGAAAAGCTTGGAAGGTCATCGACATCGATGGAGAGTTTGTTGTTCACAATCATCTCAAGGATTTAATAACATCTTATAATCGACAAGAGTTGGACAGTTTGTGGAGTTTAGTCTAACAGAAGCTCAAGATTGCTAACACGTCTGATGTTAAAGAGCAAGAACTTTATACAGAACTTCAAAGACTGTATGCACCTGATCATACAGATGTATATTGGAATTTTCCATATCAAGATTCTGGTGTGTCATGGAAATTTTATGATAAGTGTGATGTTCATCATTTGTCCACAAGAAGTGGAGTTGATTTGTTCATGTTGGCAGAAGTAGAATATCCATTGTATGCTGAAGTGCTTCAAGTAATGTTACTCTCAAAGCTTCAAGATGAAAAAGAATATGTGGTCACGAAAAGCTCATCAAAAGGATTTGTGATCAATTGTTGGCCAAAATAGTTGATCGATTGAAGAAGAAAGCAAGATCAAACGGAGACGATGAGGTAAAATTGCTTGTTAGTTAAAAAAATAATAATTTTTATGGTACTCAACTCACCATATCTGTGTGGATGAAGAGTTGCTAGCCCACAAGATCATGGCTTGTGGTAAAGGCTGTGAAAAACCGTGGCTAGTCCAAAAGGGTACAACTTTTGGTAAAGACTTAACAAATGTGTTGATAGCTGCTGGTTTGCTAAAAATCAAATGGTTATCAATGTACCATGGTCTTTTACACCAAAACATTGGCTACTCCAGTAGTGATGGCTACTTGGTAAAGAGACATCAAATCCATTAAATTTTCTATGATTCACCTCTCATGGAAGTTAACACATATGGAAGTGATGAGAATAGTATGAAACTTTCATGTTTTGATGTACGAGATAGTCATAGCTACTTGAAAAGACCATGGAGTGCTAAGAGTTTGTTGATATGATGTTGCATAGACCTTATAATGAAGACACTCTCAAGGATGCGACTTAAAGATAATTCCAAGATCCTCGGGAGTTTAAAAGAACTTGAAGTTCACAAGTGAAGATCAAGTTTGGGAGGATTGTTGGAATTATATTTTGTAATGGTTAAGTCTAGTTAAGTCCAGTAGCAGATTAGTTAAGTCTGTTTTAGTTAAGTCCGCGATTACTAAAGATGTTAAGTCCGCCGAACATAGTGTCGATGGTTAAGTCTGCTTATGTTCAAAATGTAATAGTTGTTAGAGTTATATTAGAATATATATGAATGTGTGAGATATCTTAGAGAAGATATTTTACCCTTCTACAAGTTTGTTAGACAATTAGGGTTTACTTGGTGTATAAAAGGAACCCTAAGGTTAGGTTAAGGTACGGGTTGTATGCATTAGCTTTCAAGCAAATTAATAGAAATTACGAAGTTAGTTTATATTGTTCTTCATACTTTGTGTGTTAAAATTCCGCATTAACACATCAAGCTTTTGCTAAAGAGTTCTTCATATAGTAAATTGAATCTATTCAAGTTTACCATTAGTCATTCAAGGCTACTTAGATCCACTTAGATCTAGAAACTTTTGGACCTACAAAAACACACACTATTTGAAGTTGTTTGTTGGGTTTGAAAAAGTTAGTGAGTGTGAATACCATTGTTGGTTTACAAACATTAAGGTTTTAATCAAAGTAGGTGGTCTTAATTAAAGTAGGTATAGAAACATTAAGCTTTTAATTTGTGGATGTGTTGTGGTTTTTTGTTTGTTAATGTGGTTTTTGGTTTATTAATGTGGGTTTTGTGTTTATAAGTATGATTTTGTGTTTCTTGTAGTGTTTGATTTAATTCCGAAAAATTAATTGAAGATGATGAAGTATGTTTTATAAATCTGAAAGTTTAATAAGCATATCAAATTTTTGTTTTAGAAAAAAGAAATATTCATGCAAATATTTAAAAAGGGAAGAAGACAAAGGGTATTTTAGTCATTCAACTTTGGTCAAGGATTGTATTTGCATTCCAATGTTCAAAATAGAAACGTTAGCTGCACTTTTGAAAAGACGAGGACCAAGCATGCAATTTGGCCAAACCAGAAAGACCATGCAATTTACTCTTTTATTTAAGAGGAGAGTTATTTTACATATCAAACTTTTCTCACATAATAAAAGACAAGTCTTAGTCACTCATTTTTACATTTAGAAAAATGGGGATTAATACATATTTAAATTAAAATTCAATTACGATTCAAATATAATATGTTATATATGGTTAAAAACTTATGTTCATTTTATTCCATGTTTAAATATTCGAATATTCAAATTAGTATTTAATCAAATGTGATTTCTAATACAAGTTTCAACAATGAAATAAAAAGAAGAAAAAAGTAAAAAGTAAAAGTTTGTCAAAGTATATCAAATGTTTGTTTATAAAAGATAATTAAATATTCGTCAGAATTGTGCAATTTTTTTTGCTTAACAATTACCGCTTTAAGATTTTGGAAAAATAAGATGAAAATGTGTTTGTTATCTAATTAAAAATGAATTGCTAGAATTAATCATTTGATAAGTAAATATTTGCTATGAATTCAAATCTTTATTTAATTAATGACATCAAATCCAATCAACCTGGAGTGTAGATGGAACACGTCACCCCTGCATTTAGCCTTGTGAGTAATAGGTGGCATTAGGGTGTTCATGGGTTAGGTAATATCCGAATAAACCGAAACCGAAATCGAACCGAACCAAAAATAACTGAACCGAACTCATGAATCGAACCAAATTTGCTAAAACCGAACCGAACCGAACCGAAATAAAAGTTCGGTTTCGGTTCGATTATGGTTTTTAATCCAAACCAAAACCGAATTAAATAAATATATATTTTTATATATTTAAATTAAAAAATATATTAAAACCCTTTTATAATATATATATATATATATAATATTTTTAAACTTGAAAATTATTTTTTTTCAAAAATATATATAAATAAATGAATAAATTATTAAATTTAGGTAATTCGGTTCGGTTTTCGGTTATTGGGGGTTCGGTTTTTGGTTTTCAGTTCGGTTTAGTTAAATTTAAATTCGGTTCGGTTCAGATTTCGGTTATACCCAAAAAAAAAAATTAACCAAACAAACCGATAACCAAACCAATGAACACACCTAGGTCGCACGTCAATTTTAATAAAGAAGGTATTGCGGCCTTGCTGGTAATTGATAAATGGACAAATGACACCCAATTATCCATTATTAATCACATATGGGTCATTGATAAATGGTCAAAGGATGTGGGTCACATTGTCGATTCATGAAAATTCCTCAAATCCTGTTAAGCAACATTTTTTCAAACAAAACTATAAATATATCTTGTACATAAGTAAATTTAGTTCATTAGGTAATTATTAGGGTATGAACTAAAATACTTTTTCCTATTTTAGCAACACCAAGATGTAATATAAGTCGCTTCTCTTTATGCCGGGTTCAAAACCTAAAGTCACTAGCCAAACATGTTCTAGATTTTTCAAAAACAATAACATTCATAATCTCACCGGAAAGGAGAATGAGGAGGTTAAATATAAATGCATCCTACCCCTATTAAGGATAAACACGAGAGTAGAGGCCGCTTTCGGGAGGACCTCCGACCGGTGTAAGTGGTGTACGTAAGGTGTGGAGAGGTGTTATGCTCAAGATATAAGAATGTGATAAAGAGTGCAATAATGACAAGGAATATATAGAAACATAATATAAAAACCAAGCCTACGGCAATAAGGCAATAGATAAAAACTAGCATTTTTAAACTTAAAGAAAAAAAGGACAAACAGACAAAAAAAAAAAAACCTACGCCACATGAGAACACATGATATAGACAACAAATAGCGCGTAAGAGGCAATAAAGGGGGCATAAGGAAAAACATTAGAGCATACAAGCAAAAACGCAAAACATAAACGGGCAAGGACACAAAAGGAAAATGCACACAAATAAAAAGGGCTTAAAGACAAAAACAAAAACCAAGACCTAAGAGAGCAACGGAGAATTAATCAAGGCAACGATATGGGAATCTATACATAATGGTAAAGCAAAAGGACAAAAGGGAGGCTACTAAACACTTAAAAATCCTAATGGGAGAGTAGCTAGCGAACTCAAAACCTAAAAATGCAAGAGGCAAAGCTACTAAAAAGCTCCTAAAAACTTAAACATAAAAACTACCCCAAAACCTCAAGCAACCTAACCCTACCCGCCTATTCTAATTCTATCTCTCCACGTGTTCCTATAAGAGGTTCTGTCTTCGGACAAGAGAAGCTCTTTCATGTCCTGCTTAAGTCTATCTTCCCACCTAAGTTTTGGTCTACCGCTTCTCCGCGAGCCATCGGCTAATAGAGCTTCGACTCTCCTAACTTGCGCTGTTTGTGATTTCCTCTTGACATGAAACTTATTATCTCTATGAACCTGTTAATTCAAACTCTATTCACTGACTATTATAACTTAAAAACTCACTGTAAATAGATGACTAGTTCCAAATGCAATGCCAAATACCCCTTTACGGGTGATAAACGAGTTTCGCTTTTTATACTTTATGTTCAAGCCCTTACACACACTTGTATTGTACTTATATCCTTTTTATTTGACAAGTTTCAACAGATTATGTAGTCGTGCTCACAAAACAAAAGTAAGAATTTGAACAAACATTTTACCTTTCTTGCCAATGACGGGTTCCTCAATTCAATCATTTCAAGAACCTCCTGCTTAAACTAGATAAACCTAGCGCTGCCTCCTCCACATGCCGATAGATCGAATGAACCATATCCTCAAACATCTCTTGTAGGACGAAAATTATTTCATCGATATTCTCGCCTTGGCTCAAATGCGCTAATCGGGCAAAGATTTTCATGTCTAGATTTTTTCAAATGAGTTACAAAGACACGTAGTTCTTTTGTCCCACACAATATACATAACCTAGCCTTAAATGTTATAATTAAAATGAGAAGCATCTATACTATCTAATATTTGATATCTGTACCACCAAATATAGCGTTGCATTAAATTTTATTATTAAAACACTTCCATATTTAGCACTATTGTACAACACCCAAATGCATCCCTTCACAATCCGAGCACCGGAGACTCTTCCTCCTTACATTTACATCGCGCTCCTTGCTTCTGCTTTGGAAACTCATTAAAATTTTAAATTATGCGTTTCAACTGAGCTCTTATTATCGGATTCAAATCATATCATATCAATTTCATTCCAATCAAAGTTGAATAATCAAAGTTGGTACAAAATTACATCCTACTCATGGCTTGGTAAGTATTTAGATCGATTGGTAAGTATTCAAATCATATCAATTTCATTCCAATCAAAGTTGAATAATCAATTTCTTAGGTTTGCTATGTCTGTTATGGTGAAGCAATCATTCGATTGGTAAGTATTTGTATCTATTCAATTTTTTTAGGGTTTAAATTTAATCAGTAATTCATTTTTGTCATTGATTTTTGTAGGGAATGGTGCAGCAAATGGTGATTTCATGTGCCACTCATTAGTATGGTTCCAATTAGCATCAAAACTGGTAAGCATCAATTTATAAGAACCTTAAAATTATGAATTGGGATTTTAGTAATTGGTAATTAATTTTTTGGGATTCTACCGATGCTTATATCTATGACTTTGGTTTGATTCAACCGCATCCTTCAACCCTAACAAGTCAATCTTTGATTTAACCGATTCTTCAACCATAAAATTTGTAAGTATCGCATCAAGAAATAAACAAATGGATGTGATTTCTCCCAATTTTGAGCAAAAATTTGTTTATTTATTTATTTTATTTATTTATTTATTTATTTTTGTGAATTAATCTTCCGTAATGATTATTTTTTATGTTTTAATTCTTTTTGTTGTTGATCATATCATGAAATTGGTAATGATCTTCTCGCGTAATTTGTATGTTTTCTTTAATTTTTCCATTTAATTTTCTTCCAATTGATTTTGATATGTCAGTTGACTATGGTTAACCGCCTTTAACATTGCTTATTGATAGGTATAATCTTTAACATTAACATTGCTTATCGTTAACCGCCTATACGCCTAACTCAACAACTTTTTTTTTATTATCTAATACACTTTGACATTGCTTATTGATAGGTATGATGTGGAAGCAATTTCCGAGCTCACTTCGCTGGTGGATCCGAAAGCCTTTGAAAGTCTCTACCAAGGTGGAACAGAAACCTTCACTAATCAGCAACCACCAACTATCGCAGTACAGTAGTGGCAACACAGGAAACAATATCAGCTTTGGCGGTGTGCCGCCAGTTACTTGACAGGTAGTGTTTGAATTATTTGCTTTAGAGCTTATTTGTAATTGGAACTTCTGATAAGCACATAAGACTTAGGTCCAGATAGTGGTATCAAATGTGTGAGCCAAAGTTTATTTCTGTAGAAAGCTTAAGTAGTAAATAACGGGGATGCCAGAAACTAAGTCCAGGTGCATAATAATGTCTAGAACACTTGCTTAAAAAACTAAGGGTTGCAGCTATGTTCTTCCTTATGAACAGCAACTTTACAGGTACGAAATGCGTACATTATTTCAGACATAAACCCTTTAATTTTCATGTTATGATCTAATGCATTCGCCTTTTTGGGTAAAAAACCTAAGGTGAATGCAGGACGATCTTGATAACGCTACACGCGACTTTCGGGGTCAAAGGAACTTCCTTTTCTTCGAGCAAGTTTTATAACACCCTAGCAAAGGAACCTAATCATTGTAGTGTAGTATTAGTGGTAAGCCACGGGTATTGATATCGCTCTCTGGGAATAGGAATGCTAGTGAGAAGTTACTACGCTAAGGTTGGGGTTGAGGAAGATTATTTTTTATCTTTTTTGTTTTTAGGAAATGGAAAGGTACGAATCTTTGGTTTGGATTTGGGGTTGGTATTGCTACCGATTACTCTACTTATCTAATTATCTAATCTAAGGTGATGTAGTCTATGTCTAATTATTGTGTGCTCGATGATACTTTAAAGATGTGTTTACTTAGGTTTTACTACTCCTTAATTATCTCTTATTGGTGGTTGAATTGTCACGCCCTTATTCTTAATCGCGTTGGTATCTAAAGTCGTAGGGTATGCTTATCCCTAACTCTTTGAACTTACCAAAGTGGTCTCGCTCACAAAACCCACTAGGAATATAAACTCTAACTCTAAAGCCTCTTTGGATGGTTTAGCTTACAACCGCTCTAGGTGCTATAACCTAAGGTTCACAAAGATTAATCAAGCATTAAGTACACAACGAATGACCTATCGTGATTACTAGATCATTAACAATTAAGATAAGAGACAACCAATAAATATTCAATAATTAAGTTTCATATTCCTAAGCAAACACACAAGTAAATTAGCTGGACATGGAGAACATGCAAGCATACACATAAATAATCAAAGACATAATTGAATTAATGAAGTAAAACACTTATCTTGATGTAAGATAGGGTTTGAACCCTAAAATACCGTACAAGAACATGCCTTGGTTCGGTTTAGGTTTTTACCCAAAAGACTACACACTAAACCGAAAAATTCGGATTCTATATATAAGATTACATGTGCGACGGCCACCTTATGTTTGTGACGTCGGTCGCCGCCATTAGGGTTTTGTCTTGGCCACGTTAGTCTTGCGACGGCATCACCTTGTGCTTGTGACGTCGCTTCTTCAAATTATTACGACTGTCTCGATCAAATCTAGGCCGTCGAGTTGCGACGGCCTACTCTTTTAAAGCTTGACACCGTCACTTGAAAATAAGAAATTTGACTTCGTCCGTCACAAAATGCTCGACGGCGTCGCAGCTTAAGCAGAAGGACGCCATCACCTTATACTTCAAGAGCTGAGTGTCTCGATTTCTTGACTTTGGCCATTTTCTTCGTATATCCGCGCCTTTTCGTCCAAATAAGTGCCATTACAGCAATTTGCTATCAAGAGACCTAAAAAGTGAAAAGGAACGATATTAAGTAATAACGGATACAAAAGTAATCAAATAAGGGCTTAAATTACCCCTCAAAAAGGTACATTTTAAAACCTTATCAGATCTCTCATTAGATTTGTTAGTAGTTATAGAATTATTTGCTTATACAACATTTAAAAACTATATTTTACTTATGATGGTGTTATTAGATTACTCCAATCCCTATCATGTGCCGAGTATATGATTGTTACGGCGCGCGAAGGTAAAAATCATTTCAAATATGATGACGAGGATCGTGGTACGATATCCAATTCATGTTTAGTCATATTTGATATGTTACATGTGAATCAAGTGTGTGATTGACGGTGATTTGTGATTATATTGACGGGTGAAATGGATGGATGGGCACATTGTGTAACGGGTAATAAACATGCAATTTCAAAATGCGGATTTAGTTATAGTATAGATAAGGTATCTTTCTTCTTTAAATCAAATGTTACTTTGTGATTAGATTTAAAGTATCCTTTAATGTGTTTTTATACCAGGATATGATTTAGAAAACCATATAATTATTTCCTATACAGACGTGCCATTTGTTTACCTGAAAAGTCCGTGTGTATGTTATTGAATTTCTTATACAATTTTTACTGAACAACAATTTCAGGGCAGAGTTAGTTTTACCTATTTTTAGATTTCCTTTTGCTAGTCTCATAATATGGTTTCAGATGAAATGGTAAGACGATGTGGGTCCTATTGAATGTCAAACCTATAGTAAAATTTCTACATGTAATTTCCGCTTGATGTAATTGTGATTGACCCTAAAAATGTAATCAATCGAGCTTGGAAGAAATGAATAGGCAATAGTGTTTTAGTTTGGTTTTATTACAATAACCATAAGCTGGTCCGCATCTTATATAAGCCTAAAAATGACTCAAACAGTAGTTGATAAGTTGCAAAAATAAATATGAACATGATATCTATGCCTGATTTGGCTAGAGTACATCTATTATGAACTCTGAATGATGTAATCGCATTTATCGGGGTCTTCTTATGCTTAATTGATACTATTACATGTCCACACATAAAATTTGTTAATTGTAGGTCAGTAAGTCGCTTTGAATATCCGTCATTGGTTGATTTGTGTAGGCTCTTTAAGACTTAGTTTCACAACTTTTAGATGTTCTTCCACCAATCGTAATTAGTACTTTAAACTCGCCTTAAAATTGACATCGTGCACAAATTAATCCATCAAATTACTTTTACATTGTTTTGTTGATAAAAGATGTTGACTTTTCATTGTTGCAAAGTTTCTCTCATGCTACAAGTGGTATCTCGACTTTTGCTCCTCCTCAAATTGGCTCCACGACTTCACATCATTTGCGCCCTTTTTACGTTAATATCCCATGGAAACGAGAATATATAGGTTAATATCCATACCTTACTTTTCATTTCATTTTATAGGATTGTTTTCTTAGCCTTGGTTAAAATCACACGGTCATCTTCCGCTCCTTAGAGAACATAAGCTTGTACTGAGTATATGATGTTACGAAGGTGCGAAGGTAAAAAGTCGTTTCTGAAATATGATGATGAGACAGGGTACATATATCCAATTCATGTTTAGTCATATTTGATATGTTACGTGTGAATCACTGTGTGATTGGCTTGTGATTTGTGATTATATTGGACGGGTGAAAATGGACAGGATGGGCACATTGTGTAACGGGTAATAAACATGCAATTTCAAAAATGTGGGATTTTGTTATATTATAGATAAGATATCTTTCTCTTTCTTTAAATCAAATTTTACTTTGTGATTAGATTTAAAGTATCCTTTAATGTGTTTTTATAGCAGGATATGATTTAGAAAACCAGGTAATTATTTCCTATACAGACGTGCCATTTGTTTACCTGAAAAGTCCGTGTGTATGTTATTGAATTTCTTATACAATTTTTACTGAACAACAATTTCAGGGCAGAGTTAGTTTTACCTATTTTTAGATTTCCTTTTGCTGGTCTCATAATACGGTTTCAGATGAAATGGTAAGACGATGTGGGTCCTATTGAATGTCAAACCTATAGTAAAATTTCTACATGTAATTTCCCATTTGACAGAATTGTGATTGACCCTAAAAAATGTAATCAACTGAGCTTGGAAGAAATAAATAGGCAATAGTGTTTTAGTTTGGTTTTATTACAATAACCATAAGCTGGTCCGCATCTTATATAAGCCTAAACATGACTCAAACAGTAGTTGATAAGTTGCAGAAATAAATATGAACATGATATCTATGCCTGATTTGGCTAGAGTACATCTATTATGAACTCTGAATGATGTAATCGCATTTATCTGGGTCTTCTTATGCTTAATTGATACTATTACATGTCCACATAGAAAATTTGTTAATTGTAGGGCTGTTAGTCAGTTTGAATATCCGTCATTGGTTGATTTGTGTAGGCTCTTTTAAGACTTAGTTTCACAACTTTTAGATGCTCTTCCACAAATCAGGTAATTAGTACTTTAAACTCAGTCTTAAAATTGACACTGGTGCACAAATTAATCCATCAAATTACTTTTACATTGTGTTACTGATCAAAAGATATTGACTTTTCATTGTTGCAGTATTTCTCTCATGCTACAAGCGTATCTGACTTTGCGCCCCTCCCTCAAATTGGCTCCACGACTTCACATCATTTGCGCTCCTTTTTTTACGTTAATATCCCGCGGGAAAGGAGAATATATAGGTTAATATCCATACCTCACTTTTCATTTCATTTTATAGGATTGTTTTCTTAGCCTTGGTTAAAATCACACGGTCATCTTCCGCTCCTTAGAGAACATAAGCTTGATCGAGTATATGATTGTTACGAAGGTGCTAAGGTAAAAGTTGTTTCAAATATGATGATGAGGATCGTGGCACGATATCCAATTCATGTTTAGTCATATTTAATATGTTACATGTGAATCAACGTGTGATTGGCTTGTGATTTGTGATTATATTGATGGGTGAAATGGACGGGATGGGCACATTGTGTAACGGGTAATAAACATGCAATTTCAAAATGTGGATTTGGTTATAGTATAGATAAGATATCTTTCTCTTTCTTTAAATCAAATGTTACTTTGTGATTAGATTTAAAGTATCCTTTAATGTGTTTTTATAGCAGGATATGATTTAGAAAACCAGGTAATTATTTCCTATATAGACGTGCCATTTGTTTACCTGAAAAGTTCGTGTGTATGTTATTGAATTTCTGATACAATTTTTACTGAACAACAATTTCAGGGCAGAGTTAGTTTTACCTATTTTTAGATTTCCTTTTGCTGGTCTCATAATATGGTTTCAAATGAAATGGTAAGACAGTGTGGGTCCTATTGAATGTCAAACCTATAGTAAAATTTCTACATGTAATTTCCCGTTTGACAGAATTGTGATTGACCCTAAAAAATGTAATCAATCGAGCTTGGAAGAAATGAATAGGCAATAGTGTTTTAGTTTGGTTTTATTACAATAACCATAAGTCGGTCCGCATCTTATATAAGCCTAAAATGACTCAAACAAGAGTTGATAAGTTGCGTAAATAAATATGAACATGATATCTATGCTCGACGGCTAGAGTACATCTATTATGAACTCGAATGATGTAATCGCATTTATCGGGGTCTTCTTATGCTTAATTGATACTATTACATGTCCACACGTAAAATTTGTTAATTGTAGGTCGTAAGTCGGTTTGAATATCCATCATTGGTTGATTTGTGTAGGCTCTTTTAAGACTTAGTTTCACAGCTGTTAGATGCTCTTCCACAAATCAGGTAATTAGTACTTTAAACTCAGTCTTAAAATTGACACTGGTGCACAAATTAATCCATCAAATTACTTTTACATTGTGTTGCTGATCAAAAGATGTTGACTTTTCATTGTTGCAGTGTTTCTCTCATGCTACAAGGGTATCTGACTTTGCGCTCCTCCCTCAAATTGGCTCCACGACTTCACATCATTTGCGCTCCTTTTTTTACGTTAATATCCTGCGGGAAAGGAGAATATATAGGTTAATATCCATACCTCACTTTTCATTTCATTTTATAGGATTGTTTTCTTAGCCTTGGTTAAAATCACACGGTCATCTTCCGCTCCTTAGAGAACATAAGCTTGTACTGAGTATATGATTGTTACGAAGTGCGAAGGTAAAAAGTCGCTTATGAAATATGATGATGATGATCGTGGCACGATATCCAATTCATGTTTAGTCATATTTGATATGTTACATGTGAATCAATGTGATTGGCTTGTGATTTGTGATTATATTAGACGGTGAAATGGACAGGATGGGCACATTGTGTAACGGTAATAAACATGCAATTTCAAAATGTGGATTTGGTTATAGTATAGATAAGATGTCTTTCTCTTTCTTTAAATCAAATGTTACTTTGTGATTAGATTTAAAGTATCCTTTAATGTGTTTTTATAGCAGGATATGATTTAGAAAACCAGGTAATTATTTCCTATACAGACGTGCCATTTGTTTACCTGAAAAGTCCGTGTGTATGTTATTGAATTTCTTATACAATTTTATCGAACAACAATTTCGTAAGGTAGTTAATTTTGCCTATTTTAGATTTCCTTTGTCGGTCTCATAATATGGTTTCAAATGAAATGGTAAGACAAAGTGGGTCCTATTGAATGTCAAACCTATAGTAATATTTCTACATGTAATTTCCGCTTGATGTAATTGTGATTGACCCTAAAAATGTAATCAATCGAGCTTGGAAGAAATGAATAGGCAATAGTGTTTTAGTTTGGTTATATTACAATAACCATAAGTCGGTCCGCATCTTATATAAGTTTCAAAATGACTCAAACAAAGAGTTGATAAGTTGCGTAAATAAATATGAACATGATATCTATTCTGATTTGGCTAGAGTACATCTATTATGAACTCGAATGATGTAATCGCACTTATCCGGGTCTTCTTATGCTTAATTGATAATATTACATGTCCACACAGAAAATTTGTTAATTGTAGGGCTGTAAGTCAGTTTGAATATCCGTCATTGGTTGATTTGTGTAGGCTCTTTTAAGACTTGATTTCACAGCTTTTAGATGCTCTTCCACAAATCGTAATTAGTACTTTAAACTCGGTCTTAAAATTGACATCTGCACAAATTAATCCATCAAATTACTTTTACATTGTGTTCTTGATCAAAAGATGTTAACTTTTCATTGTTGCAAATGTTTCTCTCATGCTACAAGGGTATCTCGACTTTGCATCCTCCCTCAAATTGTCTCCACGACTTCACATCATTTGCGGTCCTTTTTACGTTAATATCCCATGGAAAGGAGAATATATAGGTTAATATCCGTACCTCACTTTTCATTTCATTTTATAGGATTGTTTTCTTAGCCTTGGTTAAAATCACACGGTCATCTTCCGCTCCTTAGAGAACATAAATATTTTGCAGGCTGATTCTGTGTATCTCAAACTCGCAGACTTTGGAAAAAGCCCATTAATGAAAGTGACGAAGACGATAAAACATGGAACGAAATGTCATATCATGAACAACATGTGAGTCTTTTATTTCTTTTTGAAATTACTTAATGTTCTCTGTACACACAAATCACTTTTACAATGTATCAAAGGTTCATTTTTTAGGGTCAATCAGTTTTACAGTGTTGGTTGTATGAAAACAAAGAGATGTTAATTTTACGAAGTTTTTTTGACTTGGTTATGTTTTTATAACAAGGAGATATATTGCACCAGATGTCTTTAGAAATAAAGACAACGATATGAAAGTGGATATTTTCTCATTAGTCTTGATTATACAGGAGGTAAGGTTTTATATATATTCTTTTTGAGAATAAGGAGTTGTTGTGAAACAACCGATCATTGAGATAAACAAATATTATTTAACTACTTATAAGTTTAATTACTTCATGTGTTATTATTCAGTTATTAATATAGGTTTCTTAGTCTATGGGAGTATTTAGAGCTTATCTTAAAGTTTTTGTCTGCTTTGAAACTAAGCACGTATCAATCTACAAACATTAAAGTGTTTCTTTACTTTAAAATAAAGAGATAAGAACAAGCTCACAGGTAGACAAACTTAAGTAAGCAGTTAGTATATTACTAAGAATGTTTCTTATGAGATCAATGACAGTCATGGAAATGATTATGTATGTCAAAATGAGTGAGCGATGTAGACACAATAATTTATATGGGTTGTATGGCTGTACCAATCTTCCTCATTCATTAACGTCTCATACTAATTTATCCCATCTTTGCAAATTTGGTCTCAATATCTTCACCGAACAAATGGTATTTCATCAGTCCCAATGGCTACTGATGACTTGAATGTTAATGGGAAGAACATTAAAAGTTCCAAGATTCTAAACAATCATCTTAATGGGCATATATGTAACTTTACTTGTGCAGGTGTGGTGCTAAGGCTTGGATTTATATATAGGAAAAGAAAGGTGGGTGAATATGAGATCCCCCTTCATTTAATACGCGAACCGAGAGAAAGACTTCTAAATGCAACCGCAAGTTTCACCAAACCTTGAGTTCATTACCATCATCTGATATAATTCGTATTGATCACTGTCATGAAGTTGAGTTGACCACTGATGAAAGTTGGTACAAGACTGTTGTCTTGGTTGAAGGAACTAAATGCATACCAGGAGTAGTAAGTATAATATATAGATGAGTATCATATGTAAATTGAAGTGTTTGGGTGGTGGTTATCTTTATTTCTCAACTGTTTTATAACTCACAGACAGATTAGGCTAGTCGCATTCGAGCCATGAAAATCGGTTGGGCACCAAAACTTTGCCTCCTCAACCGATGTTAACATCGGTCCTCACGGTTGCAAGCTTCAGTTGGCACATCGGTTGGCCACAAATATTTGCAATATCGAGTGCAAATTCACTCGATGTTAACGCTTCCAAATCCCATGTTCCCAACCATATTTGACGTATAAAATCAACGCATTTTCAAAAATTGACCGTTTGGTCATTAAACTAAAAAAAAAATATTTAACCAATTTTACCACACTATAAATATCAACTTCACCTCAAACACACTTCTTAACACACAATTTCAAACACAATTCAACCTCAAAATACTTCTCAACACAAGATTTATTATGGCTTGCCGTCTCCCCCATTTCGTTGAAGATATGCAAGTGTATTTCGTATTGTTTTTATTTAGCATTGTAACATTTTAATTATTAAAGAAATTTTAGTTTATGTTAAAAATGTATTTAAAATAAAAAAAAAAAAAAAAAAAAAAAAAGCTTGGGTCATCGACTGGGGCATCTGGGTCATGTCAGGTCGATAAAGAGAGAAAGTTGACGTGACGCTGGATGACCCATGTCGTCCCAGTTCACGACTGGGACCAGCCTGAGAGAAGGAACTTCATGATCTTTAATAGTAAAAGAATTATACTGGGCCAATTAAAATACAAATTTTGCCTCTTTTGATACTTTTTATCCGCTTGATTTATTTGGTTGTTAGAGCTCAAGTTGTCTATCTGATAGTAAGGATTAAGTACTACGTAATTGTTAGGATTTGTCATGCTCATAAAAAACAATCATCTAAAAAAATAACAATTCATCTAAAAATTGCTAAATAAAAAATTTAATATGGACCATATATGAAGTAGATCCAGTCCTACTCATAAAAGAAACAATCATGTAAAAAATAGCAATTCATCTAAAAATGCCAAATAAAAAGTTTAATATAGACCATATAAGAAGTAAATCCAGTCCTACTCATAAAAAACAACCATCTAAAAAATAACAATTCATCTAAAAAATGTTAAATAAAAGTTTAATATGCACTATATAGAAATAGATCCAATTCCGCCATCAAAACCAATCATTTAAAAATAACAATTCATATAAAAATGCCAAATAAAAGTTTAATATAGACTATAAATGAAGTAGATCCAGGTCTTTGGTCATAAAAACAATCATCTAAAAATGCCGAATAAAATTTAATATGGACTATATATGAAGCATATCCAAATTCCGCTAATAAAAATAATCATCTAAAAATAACAATTCATTTAAAAATGTCAAATAAAAATTTAATATGGATATATAGAAAGTAGATCCATTCTACTCATTAAAAACAATTATATAAAAAATAACAATTCATTTAAAAAATACTAAATAAAAAGTTTAATATGGACTATATAAGAATTATATTCAATCCTGCTCATAAAAAACTATCATCTAAAAAATAATAATTCATCTAAAAAATGCCAAATAAAAATTTTAATATGAACAATATAGTAAGTAGATCCACTCCGCCATCAAAAACAATCGTCTAAAAATAACAATTCATCTAAAAATTCCAAATAACAAATTTAATATGGACCATAAAGAAAGTAGATCCATCCCCGCTCATCAAAAACAATCATCTAAAAAATAACAATTCATCTAAAAATGCCAAATAAAAGTTTAATACGGACCATATCTAAGTATATCCAGTTCGCCATCAAAAACAATCATCTAAAAATAACAATTCATCTAAAAATGCCAAATAAAAGTTTAATATGGACTATATAAAAGTAGATCCACTATACTCTATAAAAACAATCATCTAAAAATAACAATTAATCTAAGAAATGCCAAATAAAAGTTTAATATGAACCATATAGTAAGTAGATCCAACACGCTCATAAAAACAATCATCTATAAAATAACAAATCATATAAAAGTGCCAAATAAAAATTTAATATGGAGTATATAAGTAGATACAAGTCCTACTCATAAAAAGCAATCATCTAAAAAATAACAATTCATATAAACAAATGTCAAATAAAAAGTTTAATATAGACCATATAGGAAGTAGATCCAGTCCTGCTTATAAAAAAACAATCATCTAAAAAATGCAAAATAAAAAGTTTAATATCGACCATATATGAAGTAAATCCATTCCAGCTCATCAAAAATAATCATCTAAAAAACAACAATTCATCTAAAAAATGCCAAATAAAAAATTTAATATGAACCATATATGAAGTAGATCCAGTCCTGCTTATCAAAAACAATTATCTAAAAAATAACAATCATCTAAAAAATGCCAAATAAAAAGTTTAATATGGACCATATTGGAAGTAGATCCAGTTCTGCTCATCAAAAAACAATCATCTAAAAAATAACAATTCATCTAAAAAATGCCAAATAAAAAGTTTAATATGGACCGTAGGAAGTAGATCCAGTTCTGCTCATAAAAAAAATCATCTAAAAAATAACAATTCATCTAAAAAATGCCAAATAAAAAGTTTAATATGGACAATATATGAGGTAAATTCAGTTCTGCTAATCAAAAAACAATTATCTAAAAAATAACAATTTATCTAAAAACTGCCAAATAAAAAGTTTAATATGGTGCATATAGGAAGTAGATCTAGTTGTGCTCATCAAAAAACAATTATCTAAAAAATAACAATTATCTAAAAAATGCCAAATAAAAAGTTTAATATGGACCATATGGAAAGTAGATCCAGTCGTGCTCATAAAAAACAATCATCTAAAAAATAACAATTTATCTAAAAAATGCCAAATAAAAAGTTTAATATATACTATATATGAAGTAGATCCAGTCCTGCTCATAAAAAACAATCATCTAAAAAATAACAATTCATCTAAAAAATGCCAAATAAAAAATTTAATATGAACCAAATATGAAGTAGATACAATCCGCTCATATAAAAACAATCATTTAAAAATAACAATTTATCTAAAATGCCAAATAAAAATTTAACATGTACCTTATAGGAAACATATCCATCTCGCTTATTAAAAATAATCATCTAAAAAACAATTCATCTAAAAATGCCAAATAAAAATTTAATATGGACTATATAAGAAGTAGATCCAAGACTACTCATAAAAACAATCATCTAAAAATAACAATTCCTCCAAAAAAGCCAAATAAAAAGTCTAATATAGACCATAAAGGAAGTAGATACAGCCTTACTCATAAAAAACAATTATCTAAAAAATAACAAATAATCTAAAAAATGCCAAATAAAAAGTTTAATATGTACCATAGAGGAAGTAGATCCAATTCTGCTCATCAAAAAAGCAATCATCTAAAATATAATAATTAATCTAAAAAATGCCAAATAAAATGTTTAATATGGACCATATAAAAAATATATCCAGACCTGCTAATCAAAAACAATCATCTAAAAAATAACAATTCATCCAAAAAAAGTCAAATAAAAAATTTAATATGGAGCATGTAGAAAGTAGATCCAGTTCTACTCATAAAAAGCAATCATCTAAAAAATAAAAATTCATATAAAAAATGCCAAATAAAAAGCTTAATATGGACCATATAGGAAGTAGATCGAGTCATGCTCATAAAAAACAATTATCTAAAAAATAACAATTCATCTAAAAAATGCAAAATAAAAAATTTAATATGTACCATATATGAAGCATTTCCATACCATCTCATTAAAAAATAATCAACTAAAAAATAACAATTCATCTAAAAAATGCAAAATAAAAAATTTAATATGAAGCATGTAAGAAGTAGATCCAGTTCTACTTATAAAAAGCAATCATCTAAAAAATAAAAATTCATATAAAAAATGCCAAATAAAAAGTTTAATATGGACCATATAGGAAGTAGATCGAGTCATGCTCATAAAAAACAATCGTCTAAAAAATAATAATTCATCTAAAAAATGCAAAAGAAAAAGTTTAATACGGACCATATATGAAGTAGATCCAGTCCTGATAATCAAAAATAATCATCAAAAAAATAACAATTCATCTAAAAAATGTCAAATAAAAAATTTAATATGAACCATATATGAAGTAGATCCAGTTCTGCTTATCAAAAACTATGATTTAAAAAATAACAATTCATCTAAAAAATGCCAAATAAAAAATTTAATATGGACCACATATGAAGCATATCCAGTCCTGCTCATTAAAAAATAATCAACTAAAAACTAACAATTCATCTAAAAAATGCCAAATAAAAAATTTATTATGGACCATATAGGAAGTACATCTATTGCTATTTATTAAAAACAATCATCTAAAAAATAACAATTCATTTAAAAAATACGAAATAAAATGTTTAATATGGACCATATAAGAATTAGATTCAGTCCTGATCATAAAAAACTATCATCTAAAAAATAACAATTCATCAAAAAAATGCCAACTAAAAAATTTAATATAAACAATATAGGAAGTAGATCCAGTCCTGCTTATCAAAAAATAATCATAAAAAAATTTATAATTCATCTAAAAAATGTCAAATAAAAAATTTAATATGGACCATAATGGAAGATATCCAGTTCGCCATAAAAATAATCATCTAAAAATTAACAATTCATCTATAAAATGCCAAATAAAAAGTTTAATATGAACCATATAGGAAATAGATCCAGTTCTGCTTATCAAAAAACAATCACATAAAAAATAATAATTTATCTAAAAAATGCCAAATAAAAAGTTTAATATGGATTATATATGAAGTAGATCCAGTCCTGCTCATAAAAAAATATTATCTAAAAAATAACAATTAATCTAAAAAATGCCAAATAAAAAATTTAATATGAACCAAATATGAAGTAGATACATTCCTGCTCATAAAAAATAATCATTTAAAAAATAAAAATTTATCTAAAAAATGCCAAATAAAAAATTTAATATGGACCTTATAGGAAGCATATTCAGTCCTGCTTAGTAAAAAATAATAATCTAAAAATAACAATTAATCTAAAAATGCCAAATAAAAAATTTAATATGAACCATATAGGAAGTAGATCCAGTCCTACTCATCAGAACAAGCATCTAAAAAATAACAATTCATCCAAAAAATGCCAAATAAAAAGTTTAATATGGACCATATAGGAAGTAGATCAAGTCCTGCTCATCAAAAACAATCATCTAAAAAATAACAATTATCTGAAAAATGCCAAATAAAATTTTTAATATGAACCATATAGGAAGTAGATCCAGTCCTACTCATCAAAAACAATCATCTAAAAAATAACAATTTATCTAAAAAAATGCCAAATAAAAAGTTTAATATGGACCATATAGAAAGTATGCTCATTAAAAAATAATCATCTAAAAAATAACAATTTATCTAAAAATGACAAATAAAAAATTTAATATGGACCATATAGGAAGTTGATCAAGTCCTACTCATAAAAAACAATCATCTGAAAAATAACAATTCATCTAAAAAGTGCCAAATAAAAAGTTTAATATGGACCATATAGGAAGTAGATACAGTCCTGCTCATAAAAAACAATCATATAAAAAATAACAATTTATCTAAAAAATGCCACATAAAAAATTTAATATGAACCATATAGGAAGTAGATCAAGTCCTGCTTATCGAAAACAATCATCTAAAAAATAACAATTTATCTAAAAAATGCCAAATAAAAATGATTCACTTCCTATATACTATAATTGACTTATTACTTCATATTACTTTCGAATTAATGATTCACCCTGTTTACTTTCATTTTTTCCATTATTTTGTTTAGAGACTAATTTTTCATTTTTTTGCAATATCTCTTCTAAAAACCCGTGGATTCCACGGGTCTTATAAGCTAGTAAGAAGATATTTGAACCACTGGATCAAACTTGAATCTCGAGTCTTCTTTCAACCCATTGCACAGGTAGAATTTTAGACCTTTAGTTGATGTACAACTGAGTACAGGTAACTTGAGTATATTTCATACATCAACTTTTTTGATGTTCAAAAGGTTCTTAATTTCTCCTCACAATAGAAAAGGTAAACTAAATTAGACAAAGCAAAACCAAGTCATCAAATTACATAATCCATAAGTCATGAGCTACAATCCTTTTGTGTCATCAAGGAGGAAGTTCACAAAAAGCTCAAAACATCACGAAATACATGCTTACCAAAACCATCTAGCGGATACAGTATATGAGGTCGTTGGCATTATGATGGAGCACCAAAGGACTGTTAAACTTTGGGGTATTAATCTGTGGCAAACATGTCATTTGATTCGTTGTGAAGTGAGTGGTGAAAAACACAATATCAACGTATATCAAAATAACCGTAAAATTTGACAAATCGACCCTTTAGGAAAAAGGTCAACGTGCCAAACCTCACGGGTGTGATAAAAGTGATACCGGGAAAGTGATTTCCCCGGGTCGTGTCCCAACGAGGTGTGAATGGAAGGATTCGTTGAGTTTCGTGATTTGAACTTGAATTGGTTTTATAATGATTTGGATTGATTACGAATTCTACAAATTAATGAACGGGAAAGTAATTAAGGCAAGGGAACCCTAATAAACTAAAATTAAACTATCACTAAACCTAAGGAATGATAAAACGACGCTACACTAAGTCCTAGGGTGCAAAAACGTAAAAACGTAAAAACGGGAAAACAACCCGAGCCATAAACGTAAAAATGTTGCAATTTAAGGGCTACGGGTGTGAAATCAATTTTCCTACGCTCTATTTGACTAAAAATGATTTTAGGAAAAGCGGAATATTTTTTGACTTTTAAATTAATTTCTATGAATTAAAAACTAATTAACACTAATTAAATGATTAAAAATACTAAACTAATTGAGAAAAATCAAAATTTCTGTAAAACTACTTTAAGTTATGCTTGATCTAGGAAAATAAAAAAAAAATGGGTTGCTTATCAAAATAAGCTAGAAGTAAGCTAAAGTAAGCTTAAGAGCAAAACCGACTTGAAAGGGTAAAAGGATTATCCATGTAAAATAAAGCAAGACAAGACCCAGTAGCGTTGGTTGAGGTGTTGTGTGTTGAGGCTTTGAAGGCTAGAGGTCACGTGTTCGAATCTCGGCCTCTACCCTTTGCAAAACATATATTTTTTTTTTCAAATTCTGCTATTGAACATTAAAGTCACAAACCAAATGAGCACTCTTACAAGAACTGCACTTAAAAGAAAAACACCCAATAAGCTGATTGGACAGCTTATTCCCAACAGATTGCAAAAACTTCAACGAGTACTCTTTTTAAAGCCACTGTCACAAACCTTTTTTACTTGCTACAGATTTTTAAAAGAAACAAACACCCCTTTTAAGCTAAAAACCCAACACTCTTTTTGTAAAATATGACAGTGAGGTCTAACCACAGATAAGCAAAAACAATAACAGTTTTACAAATGAACCAACATCACACTACACACTAGATAATAGCAATAATCTACTAGAAACTGAGGCAATCTAAATTAACAAGGAAAATGGGTTGGTAAACCAAACACCCTTAGTGGAATCCTAGGCGATGAAGGATCAAGCAAACCACAAGTGGGTTCAATAAGCATTCCAAGAATCGACTACGAGACCATGATAATCCTAACCTATGCTAAAAGAGCAACTAATAAATCAAGTGTGCTAAATCAAAATCCAATAAGCCACTGAGTAAAAGAAAGAATGAAGGAAACTCGTGGGGTCTGGTCAGAGTCAAAGCTACAACAAAGCACTGGGGTCTGTTTAGACTTATTAATAAGCTGGAAAATCAACTTCCAAACCAGGAAAAAGCTGCAAAGATAAGAGTTAGCATGGGTGACTTTTAGAAAAACTGATTTGGAGAGCATAAAAGGGCTTCTAACAGCTTAAAATTAAGCCATTATCGCTAATGGCCCATATTTAACGTCTGTAACACAAAAGTCATAGAGCAGCTTTTTAAACTTGATTTTTACTATGCTAAAAGTAATTCTAGGCTACTAAACCTGAAACTAAACTAAGTTGGGCATACAAGGACTTGATAAAACAAATTTTGCATCACTTCTAAGCTCCAAATAAGTAAAAAAATAGCTCAAAAAAAACAAGAATTAGGTCTTGTTTGAGCTCAGAAAATAAATGAAACCAACCCAATCCTGTCCAGATTTGAAAAAAAACCTTTTCCACCCTTTTCAACTAGTCTAGGGGCTTAAAAGTTGCTTGACTTGGTGAGTCAAACGGGTAAAAGTTCTAATTTGACCAATTAAAATTCTTGACCCAAACAGTCCCTTGTGAGGTTTTTACCAGGTAAAACAGAATGAAAACTTAGAATCTCAGAAAACCTTTGATGAAAGCTAACATTTAACTAGACTTCACTAAAAAAATAAACACTCAAATTATCACTAGCTCTCGTAATGTATGTATATAAAAAGTAATATTCATTAACTAAAAAAAAGTTGCATTACAATAGAGAAAACAGAAAGTTAATTTTAAAACTAAGTAAAAAGAAGGGTGCCTTATACTTTGGATACATGACCTATTTATACTACAATCTTCAATGGTCTTCAAATCTTCTCTCTTGTGCTTCTTGTGTGAGAGCAGTCAAGCAAAAAGACCAAGGTGTGCTTCTTGAAGTTGATCCCATCCTTTGATTTAGTAGGTAACAAATAAACTTGAATCTGAGCCATCCACTGGTACTTTGACTTGGATTGATGAGCTGGATATTGGGGGGGGGGGGAAATGGTAGTGGGTTAGGGATTTGGGATTATTTGGGTAAATAGGATTAAGGTGGTTTTGGGTTTGATGAAGCTGGATAATAAAGAGAAGGAGGGTTGAGTGTTCTTGGTTGTGGAGAAAGAAAGGTAGGGTTCTAGGGTTCTTGGGAGCAGGTCATGGTGTTGGGCGGGAAAATGGGGAAGACAGAGGTGGATTGGGTGTTATTACGGGTTGTGGAGGGTTTGATCGGGTTTGGATTATGGGTTGGACCATGTTGGGTTGTTTGTTGGGCCTAAGAGATAACACTTTGGACTTATAATTATTAGTGTAACCATGTAATACTTTAAGGACCAAAAGTGCTAAAACTGAAAATCCAGGGGCCACATATGAAACTTCTGAAAAGCTATCCAAGGTCCAAACTTGTAAAAACTCAAATAATGTAGGGACCAAATCATCATTTGTGAAACTTCAAGGATCTGAAATTGTAGTTTTCCAAAATTCTCAAAAGACCAATTTTACAAGTAAGAATTACCAAAGGACTAAAATGTTTATTTTCCAATTTAAAATGTCCAGGTGGATTCTGTCATTCTTTGAAATTCCGAGGACTAAAGTTGCCAATTTTGAAAGTGGGGACCTAAACCGCCAATTATGCAAACTTTGTTCGCTTTTCATCTGCTTTGCATCCGAAACATATAAAACACAATTTTGAGATATTTTTGAGATTTTGATGCTTTACTGAGTGTTTTTAAATGTTTTGTACTCGATTGACCTAAAACGATGAGTGAATACGCACTCATCAAATCCCCACACTAAAACATTGCTAGTCCCTAGCAATCTTTTGAGAAAACTTAATCGATTTGAGTCTCTTTACCAAAAGTCATTACTCGAGTAGCCAAATGTTTTAGTTCAAGTAAGAACCATGGTACACCGATAACCATGTGATTTTGAGCAAACCACCGACTTTCAACGGGTTTGATTTGTCTTTACCGTAAGCCGCTTGCTTCGGACTAGCCAACTCTTAGATAAATTATCAATATTATCTTTGGTGAGTCGATTACCAATTATGGTTTTCCAATCGCTTTACCACAAGCCATAAACTGCGGGCTAGCCAACTCTTCACTAATTAAAGATATGGTGAGTGAACACCATACAATTTTGGGCAAATTGCAAGCCGTCAACGGATTTGATATATCTTTACCAAGAGCCGCTTGCTCTCGGATTAGCCAATCCTTTAGTCTTACGTATATGGCGGATCGATAACCTAAATAAGTGCAAAACACTTATTCCAAAAAAATTTTGGCCAAAGACGGGAATTGGGTGGATAATACATGATAAAATTCGTGAGAATTCCCCACACTAGAAATGAAAATTGCCCTCAATATTCAAAGTACCCCATGTTATGCGAAACAAAGAACGAAAAGGGAAATACTACGGCCATTATTTGAATTTTTTTTTTTATAAAACCTTTATACAATAGCGGGGCAACTCCCACACTAGTGGTGGAACACACGGTGAAAACCCATGTTTAGCTATGTTTTGATTACCGAGTCGCTAGCTTGACTCGACCCAATTAATTGGTTCATGGGGAAGCAAAGTGGAAGAAACAATCTCCATCGGACTTTCATTCAAGATGTTTGAACAAACATTTGAAGCATGTGAAAGTTCCACATCGATGAGATATACATAAACCGCTCAAGAATGATAAATGAAAATGCCGGATCAAAGATAATGTCTTCATTCCCAAGGAGTGAAGAAGTGAGAAGCCACGGATAGGTGAAGAAGAGATAGAAAATCATGATAAACATCATGATTAACTCATCATCATCGTAAGGAGAATTCATAATAGCATGAATCTCATCATTTAAGCTAAATTGGTCTAGACATATCCCGGTGTGTCTAGATCAGTAGAAGTTATCATACTCCGCGGAGATATGATATGAGTGAGTTCATCCGAGAACTCCATGAAGGTGAATGAATCATATTCGAATTGATATGAGTGGGTTCACCGCGAACTCCTCCAATGTAAATGATTCACAATCGGGAGAGAATTATGAGAATGAAAAGTGGTACCGCCACTAATCTTCTCTCCCATATTATCAAACAGAGGCTTTCATTTCCTAATAGAATCATCGGAAAGAATGTCACTATCCTTAATGGGGATAGGAGATGAAATAGGTTTTCTTTGAAAGCCTCGATTTTAAAATGAGAAGACCGACATTCAATAATGTTGCTCAAGAGCTTCATCTTTGATTTCAAAGTGTCGAACTTCATCATTCTCTTCTTCTAAGCTAACAAGCTCGAAGGTGAATCTTCCACATAAATGATGTCTCCGCAAGATAACGAATCATCATCATCGAATCGGAGAACATCTCAACATGATCCATTTGGAAGACAAGAGGAGGAGGATATCACACACATGTTCAAGAATTCCTCGTGACTCTCTTGGGATTGGGATAAGGTTCTCAACACTAGACTTTATGAATTCGTCCGATTCCTTTTCAGAACAAATGTCGAGATGCTCGTCCCCATAATAAGAGAGAGAGTGAATCTCGGGTGTGATAGCGCTTGTTTGAGATGGAATCTCAATTGCGTGGATATCAACATCGAGGGAGTTGAGAAGTATTATCTTTAAAAGGATAAAACTCTCATCGTCATCATCATAAAGAGTCGCCTTGAGAAATTGGGAACGCCTTAGAGCCGCTTGCTCTAGGATTAATAATTCTTCCCTAGATTTGCGAGCCTCTCGCTCTTCTCGTTCTTCGCCAAGAATTCTCCTATGGTCTTTTCACCACCCACTTGATTCTTAAAGTTACTAATCATATCATCAAGTGTTTTCATTGTGGTTTCAAAATCACGGAGATTTCTCGAGACAACGGCTCGTGGAGTTTGAACCGTATAGTGTTTGTGGAGGTTGGAAATTGTCAAACATGTGAGAGTCATGATTGTTACAAGGAATTGGGTCCCGATTTGACAATCGAGTGAAATGGGACCTCCACGAGATCGCAACAAGAAAACTGCTGAGTCCGGAATGGTGAATCATATGGATTTTGGTTATAACCAAAGTTCGAGCATCATCGAAAACTGTTCATAGACAAACGTGTTCCGGATTGACACTCAAATCCTTGGTGAGGACCTCCACAAAATTCACAGCAGAAGTGTTGATTATATGAAGATAAGTCGGGTTGTTGTGGGTAATTGGAAAAGTTTGAGGGTCGTTAAATGAGTTCGATTAGGATCATAATCAAATGAATTCTCGAACCACAAAACAAACAACTCCCGTTATGAATATCATTACCACATTGTACACACACGACACCAACGACTGTGGTGAACCAAAGAGGCTCACCACAACCGACACAAGGAATAAACGATTGCATTTGAGAGTTATGAAGAGGAATCGGTTTATTCAAAGAATCAACAAAACCAACATGATGATCCGAATGACTATCAAGTCTCAAGAACATTCAAAAATCCGGAGGTGGGACAAGTGGTGTGCTCGAGAGCTAGCAATTTCCACCACTCCGTTATGGTCTCCGGTTTTGGTTCTTGAGAAACGTGAAGATTAGGCAAGTCATTCTTGCTAGTCACCGGTGTTTGAACGGGTTCATCGTAATCAATTCTAATTCTCGACCTTTTTTCATCGGCTTGAATTTGTTCGACAGATTACGGGCTCTATCTTCATAGAAAGTGTCCTCGTAATCCTCGGTGGGTGCTTGGGGTAGCTCGACGCTTGAACCGGTTTGTCAAGATTAGAATGTATTTCGTGTTGTGGCGGGTGGTCGAAATAACTTTGAAAAGAATTTTTGATGTATAATTCGCACGAATTGCAAAATTCGCTTGAACTAGACCCTCCACACCGCTCACACACATTTGTGACGATGATGTTGACGATTGTCGACATAAGAATTAAACATATAGAAGATTAAAGAAATAGAATTAAACGGTTTTGAGGTTAAAGAAGAATAGAATCAAACGGTACGAGGGGGTAAGAGAAAGAGAATCATACGGATAAGAGGAATGAGAAGAGTATTTTTGTATTTTTGGATTTTGTGAAAAACGGTAACTTCACGAGGAAGGATCTTCAAGTCACTAATGGCAAAAACTTCACGAAATTGTCGCAACACACCTCCCCGGCAGCGGCGCCAAAATTTGATTCGTTGTGAAGTGAGTGGTGAAAACACAATATCAACGTATATCAAAATAACCGTAAAATTTGACAAATCGACCCTTTAGGAAAAGGTCAACGTGCCAAACCTCACGGTGTGATAAAGTGATACCGGAAAGTGATTTCCGGTCGTGTCCCAACGAGGTGTGAATGGAAGGATTCGTTGAGTTTCGTGATTTGAACTTGAATTGGTTTTATAATGATTTGGATTGATTACTAATTCTACAAATTAATGAACGGAAAGTAATTAAGGCAAGGAACCCTAATAAACTAAAATTAAACTATCACTAAACCTAAGGAATGATAAAACGACGCTACACTAAGTCCTAGGGTGCAAAAACGTAAAAACGTAAAAACGGGAAAACAACCCGAGCCATAAATGTAAAAATGTTGCAATTTAAGGGCTACGGGTGTGAAATCAATTTTCCTACGTTCTATTTGACTAAAAATGATTTTAGGAAAAAGCGGAATATTTTTTTGACTTTTAAATTAATTTCTATGAATTAAAAACTAATTAACACTAATTAAATGATTAAAAATACTAAACTAATTGAGAAAAATCTGAAAATTTACAGAAAACTACTTTAAGTTATGCTTGATCTAGGAAAATAAAAAAAAATCAGTGGGTTGCTTATCAAAATAAGCTAGAAGTAAGCTAAAGTAAGCTTAAGAGCAAAACTGACTTGAAAGGGTAAAAGGATTATCTGTGTAAAATAAAGCAAGACAAGACCCAAGGGCGCGTTGGTTGAGGTGTTGTGTGTTGAGGCTTTGGAAGGCTAGAGGTCACAGGTTCGAATCCTGGCCTCTACCCTTTTGCAAAACATATATTTTTTTTTTCAATTTCTGCTATTGAACATTAAAGTCACAAACCAAATGAGCACTCTTACAAGAACTGCACTTAAAAGAAAAACACCCAATAAGCTGATTGGACAGCTTATTCCCAACAGATTGCAAAAACTTCAACGAGTACTCTTTTTAAAGCCACTGTCACAAACCTTTTTTACTTGCTACAGATTTTTAAAAGAAACAAACACCCCTTTTAAGCTAAAAACCCAACACTCTTTTTGTAAAATATGACAGTGAGGTCTAACCACAGATAAGCAAAAACAATAACAGTTTTACAAATGAACCAACATCACACTACACACTAGATAATAGCAATAATCTACTAGAAACTGAGGCAATCTAAATTAACAAGGAAAATCAGTTGGTAAACCAAACACCCTTAGTGGAATCCTAGACTGATGAAGGATCAAGCAAACCACAAGTGGGTTCAATAAGCATTCCAAGAATCGACTACGAGACCATGATAATCCTAACCTATGCTAAAAGAGCAACTAATAACTGAAGTGTGCTAAATCAAAATCCAATAAGCCACTGAGTAAAAGAAAGAATGAAGGAAACCTGTGGGGGTCTGCTGTAGTGCAGGCTACAAACAACAGCTGGGGGGTCTGTTTAGACTTATTAATAAGCTGGAAAATCAACTTCCAAACCAGGAAAAAGCTGCAAAGATAAGAGTTAGCATGGGTGACTTTTAGAAAAACTGATTTGGAGAGCATAAAAGGGCTTCTAAAAGCTTAAAATTAAGCCATTATCAGCAGCGAGTGGCCCATATTTAACTGATACAGAACACAAAAAGTTGCGAGAGCAGTTTTTTAAACTTGATTTTTACTATGCTAAAAGTAATTCTAGGCTACGAAACTGAAACTAAACTAAGTTGGGCATACAAGGACTTGATAAAAACAAATTTTGCATCACTTCTAAGCTCCAAATAAGTAAAAAAAAATAAGCTCAAAAACAGCAGCTGTAGGCTGCTGTTTGGACTGCAGAAAATAAATGAAACCAACCCAATCCTGTCCAGATTTGAAAAAAAACCTTTTCCACCCTTTTCAACTAGTCTAGGGGCTTAAAAGTTGCTTGACTTGGTGAGTCAAACGGGTAAAAGTTCTAATTTGACCAATTAAAATTCTTGACCCAAACAGTCCCTTGTGAGGTTTTTACCAGGTAAAACAGAATGAAAACTTAGAATCTCAGAAAACCTTTGATGAAAGCTAACATTTAACTAGACTTCACTAAAAAAATAAACACTCAAATTATCACTAGCTACTGTAACAGATGTATATAAAAAAGTAATATTCATTAACTAAAAATAAGTTGCATTACAATAGAGAAAACAGAAAGTTAATTTTAAAAACTAAGTAAAAAGAAGGGTGCCTTATACTTTGGCTACATGACCTATTTATACTACAATCTTCAATGGTCTTAAAATCTTCTCTCTTGTGCTTCTTGTGTGAGAGCAGTCAAGCAAAAAGACCAAGGTGTGCTTCTTGAAGTTGATCCCATCCTTTGATTTAGTAGGTAACAAATAAACTTGAATCTGAGCCATCCACTGGTACTTTGACTTGGATTGATGAGCTGGATATTGGGGGGGGGGAAATGGTAGTGGGTTAGGGATTTGGGTTTATTTGGGTAAATAGGATTAAGGTGGTTTTGGGTTTGATGAAGCTGGATAATAGAGAGAAGGAGGGTTGAGTGTTCTTGGTTGTGGAGAAAGAAAGGTAGGGTTCTAGGGTTCTTGGGAGCAGTCATGGTGTGGGCGGAAAATGGGGAAGACAGAGGTGGATTGGGTGTTATTACGGGTTGTGGAGGGTTTGACGGGTTTGGATTATGGGTTGGACCATGTTGGGTTGTTTGTTGGGCCCAAGAGATAACACTTTGGACTTATAATTATTAGTGTAACCATGTAATACTTTAAGGACCAAAAGTGCTAAACCGAAAATCCAGGGCCACATATGAAACTTCGAAAAGCTATCCAAGGTCCAAACTTGTAAAACTCAAATAATGTAGGGACCAAATCATCATTTGTGAAACTTCAAGGATGAAATTGTAGTTTTCAAAATTCTCAAAAGACCAATTTTACAAGTAAGAATTACCAAAGGACTAAAATGTTTATTTTCCAATTTAAAATGTCCAGGGTGGATTCTCATTCTTTGAAATTCCAGGACTAAAGTTGCCAATTTTGAAAGTTGGGGGACCTAAACCGCCAATTATGCAAACTTTGTTCGCTTTTTCATCTGTTTTGCATCTAAAACATATAAAACACAATTTTGAGATATTTTCAGATTTTGATGCTTTACTGAGTGTTTTAAATGTTTTCACATTTGATTTGACCTAAAACGATGAGTGAATACGCACTCATCATCATTCTATCAATTGCTAATGGTTTTCAAGTTATGTTCGAAGGTGCTTATTCTGTGGGTTAATCATGGTCAAAGCATAAATGGTTTAAAGTTCCAAGATGTTCATTTCATCAAGCATTTCTCATTTCACCGATGAGTCATTTATAGTCGTTAGAGGGTCTTTGTGTATCTTTATCTCCTATTTAATAAGTCCCTTAATCTAGGGTTAGATACAACTGTGTGTGCAGTCATTGTCTCACATTCTCATCTTTCTGATCATTACATTGATCTTGTCTCTTCTTTGTATTTGTATGGTTACTGTCTCATTGACATTAATCTAACCTTGTAACACTTTGGATACTATTGTTGATTTAATCTAAGCCGACTATTAAGGCTTAGGTTTGAATAAAAGTTCTATTGTTTAATTGTTGCTGATACTTTCGAACATGGTATCAGAGCTTTAGGCTCATAATCATTATTGATTCACCATCCAAGGGTTTCTTCATAGAAAATTGGGGACATCTCTTCAGCAATAAATTGGTGGTTTGGGGTTATTGCTATTGGCATAATCACTGGTTATTTCCTATTGTGATTTGTTCTTTCCGTTGCATATTGCTCTGTAAGTCTAAGTCTAATCTCTTCTTCAAACAAACAAGACTTAAGTCTTTGTGGGTGCAAACGGGTAGACTAACATCTTGATCTCGCCACCGAGTGGTATGAATACTTGCTATGGTTTACCCCACCACGTGCTTAGTGCTTGTTGTTTCTTAATTACATAGTCTTATTTATTTCTTTATCTCTATCTACTCTTGTTGTTATCACCGCTCGTGTTATTTGTCATGCCTTATTATTTGCATTATGGTGTTGGTGATGATAATCTGGTGATGGTGGTGGTTCTTCCATCGAGAAAAGCTTATCCTTTGGTGATGCTTTGTATTTACACCCCAATAACACCAATGGTACTCCCATTATTTCTATCAAACTCACTGGAACTGAAAATTATAAAATATGGAATACGGCCATGACCTTCGCCTTAAGAAATCATAATAAGTTAGGGTTTATTGATGGTACTTGCATAAGAGATGACTCAAACCCTAGTCTTGCTAATCAATGGGATATTTGTAACTCTGTTGTGGTTACCTGGATTCTTAACTCTCTTATTCCTAAACTATTTACTGGTGCTATCTATGCAAAAACTGCTCATGAAATGTGGAATGATCTTAAAGATACTTATGATAAGGTTGATGGTTCAAACTATTTTAATTTGCATAAAATATAAACTCTTAGTCAAAATGGGTCTTCTCTTGTTGAATATTACAACAACCTCAACTCTTTATGGAAACAATTTGATTGTATGATTAGCTTGCCTCCCTGCACTTGTGAGGCTGCAAAACATTTTGAAAAACACAATCAGCTAATCAAATTAATGCAATTTCTTATGGGTCTTGATGACACTTATGTTCCTATCAGAAGTAATATTCTAACTAGAGATCCATTGCCTAATGTCAAAACTGCTTTCTCTGTTGTCTCTGGAGAAGAATCTCATAGAAATGTGTCATCTGGGAATAGCTCTGCTAAACCTAATGCCACTGCTTTTGCTGCAAAAACTTTTGATAGTGGAAAATTTTTTGATAACAAAAAAGGATCAATCAACAAAAATTTCAATAAAGGGCCTGGTTTTAATGCTGGTAACAACTCTAATAACAGAGGACCAAACATGAATCTCAAAAGTAGTAACTGCAAAAAACCCGTCACACGGTTGATAGATGTTATGATCTTGTTGGTTATCCCTTTGGATATGTTAAAAGAACTTTAATGCTAAACCTTTCAAAGAAGAATAATGTTTCCACCGATACTAATCATATCACGGATAATAGAGCTAGCAACTCTCCTGTCTCTTTGTCTAATGAATGCTCTCCGGACTTATGAGTCTTCTTAATGACAACAATGTGTCCTCTCGCTAATGCCAACATGGCGGGTAAAATTTTTCAGAACCTTCTTTAATGGCGATGTCAAGTTTAACATAAACTTCAACAAATTTTTTAACAACAACACAAAGACCTTATCTGGTAACATCATTCTTGGTTGGATTGTTGACTCTGGTGCAAATCAGCACATGAATGTATCTGCCAAATTTTTAATTAATATTGTTGACATTTCAAATCTTGGTCTAACTGTTGGACATCCCAATGGTACTCAGGCCTTAATTACTAAAATTGGTGACTTAAAGGTCAATAATGACCTAACTCTTTTTGATGTTCTGGTTGTTCCTGAGTACAATGTCGGTCGTTGTCTCTGCTCATAAGATTGCTAGAGACAATAAGATGTTTGTTGGCTTTAATGAATCTAATTGCTATATCTGATTTACATCAAAAAGGATTGTGGAGATTGGTAAACAATGCAATGGGTTATATATGTTTGATATTGATTCTATATGTAAGATTACTTCTAATAACGCATTTTGCTTGTCATGTTTCTAGAAATCTCGGCATCAAAGACTTGGTCATCCTCTAACCAAGTCCTACATATACTTAAATCCACTCTTAAACTTGATAGTTCATCCGAATTTGACCATCTTTGTGATACTTGCAACAAAGCTAAACAAACCAGTGGAACCATTCTCTAAGTGAACATAAATCAACTAAAATTGGTCAACTTGTTCATCTAGATGTATGGGGACCATATAAAGTCACTAGCAGAGATGGTTACAAATATTTTTAACTATTGTTGATGACTATTCTAGGGCGGTGTGGGTTTATATGCTTAAGGAAAAGATGATGTTTATGTTTTCATTGTTAACTTTACTCATATGCTATCAAATCAATTTGAACACAATGTTAAGATTTTCGTATGATAATGGGACGTAATTTGTCAATAATAAACTTCAACACTTCTTTCATGAAAAGGAATTTTACATCAAACCTCTTGTATTTATACACCACAACAAAATGGTATTGCGTAAAGGAAACATAGGCATCTCCTTAATGTGGCTAGATCCCTTATGTTTGTGGGAATTACCTCTATATCTTTGGCCCGAATGTGTTCTAACTGCCTATGTCATAAACAAAGTTACCTCTTCGCTTTGTCCGCAAGTCCCCTTCTCCTCGTGTATGGGCATGACCCTTCACTCTCTCCTTAGAGTCTTTGGTCGCTTATGCTATGCCACTATTCTCAACATCTCTCGATAAATTTGGTAGTAGTTCGAGAAAAGTGTCTTTATTGGTTATTCAAATGAGAAAAAGGTTATAAACTTTTGAGCATAGAAACAAAAATATCTTTTATTTCGTAGATGTCAAATTTTATGAAACTGCTTTTCCTTCAAAATGAAAAATACTTTGTCAAAACCTTTTGTTGAAACTTATGTGCCTAAAGATTTAAATCACAAAATTTCTTTGACTCACAAATAAGTCCCAATGATGAAGGAGGGTGACATCCTATGATGATGGCACGGTGTCGAGTCATCCTACTAGGGATGATGAACCCGTTGCAACGCCTATAGATGATAATACACACCCCGAGGACACCATATCACATGAATCACATCCGCCGATGCATCTTCCGATCCTCGCGATACATCATCCGATTCAAATCGAACTCGAACAAGAAGGAGGCTTGCCACCACTCATCGCTAGAAGGTCAACCGAGTTTCTAAGTTGCCCAAGAATCTTAATGACTTTATTGTAGAAGGGAAAGTCAAATATGGTGTTGAAAAGGTTGTTAATTATTCTAACCTTAACAAAGATAATTATTGCTTTTCTTCTAGTCTTAATAAAAGTATTGAACCTACCTGTTATGAAGAAGCTATCCTTGATAGTAATTGGGTTGATGCTATAAACTCTGAAATTGAGGCCTTAAATGAAAATCATGCTTGGGATATAACTGATCTCCCACCTAATAGAACTCCTATTGGTTACAAATGGATCTTTAAAATCAAATATAAAGCCAATGGTGAAGTTGATAGATACAAGGCTAGATTAGTTGCTAAAGGTTACAACCAAAGGGAAGGAATAGACTATGATGAAACTTTTCCCTGTTGTGAAAATGTTCATCGTTAGATGTCTTATTGCCTTAGTGTGAAAAACAATCGCCTCTTTTCCAACTTGATGTTAACAATGCTTTTTGTATGGAGACCTTGATGAAGATGTCTATATGACCATCCCTAAGGGTTTCAGAATGAGAATAATAAGAATAAAGTTTGTAAACTTGTCAAGTCTCTATATGGCCTCAAACAAGCTCCCGTGAAATGGAATGAAAACTTGTTAGTGTTTTAAAGGAAAATAACTTTGTTCAATATGTCAATGATCATTCTTTGTTCACCAAAACAGAGAATAACAAGTTTATTGCTCGCTTATTTATGTGGATGATATTGTCCTTATCGAAACCGTATTGATGAGATAAACCTATTCAAAGAGTTTCTAAAATCAAAATTTCATATCAAAGACTTGGGAAACTTAAAATATTTTCTTGGCATTGAGGTTTTAAAAGCGGGAATGACATATGTCTCACCCAAATAAAAATTGTCTTGAACTCCTCAAAGAATTTGGTCTTCTTGGGTGCAAACTCGTGTCCACTCCCATGGAACCCAACTCGTTCTTCAATACATTCCCACCGCCGATGATCCCTTACTTGTCAACATCATCGGTTATCGGGTTACTTGGGAAACTTATCTATCTCACCCATACAAGACTTGACATCTCATACTCGGCTCATTGTTTGGCACAATATATGCATTCTCCTTGAAATCTCATCTAGAATGTGCCCTCAATGTTCGAGATATCTAAAAGGAGCTCCAGAAAAGGTCTAAGGTACAATTTCAAAGATCTCCGAAAATCATCTTAAAGGATATAGTGATGCGATGGGCTAAATGCAAGAAACCAGAAATCATCACGTGTTATTGTGTTTTCTTTAATGATTGTTTGATCTCATGGAAAAGTAAAAACAAAACACTCTTTCAAAATCTTCCATGTAGCGAGTATAGATCTATGTCCACCTGCCGTCAGGAAATTATTTGATTCAAAAATCTTAAAAGATCTAAAAGTTGATATCAATCTCCTCGTTAATCTTTTTGTGATAACAAATCGCTTTACAACTTGTCAATCCTGTTTTCCATGAAAGATCAAAACACTTTGAAATTGATGTTCACTTCATCGTGGAAAAATTGCAAGAGGTGTTATAAGTGCCAAAAGATTGGCTCTTCAAACCAAACTGCAGATATACTTACTAAAACCTCCTGCTTGTCAAGATAAATTCTTGTATGAAAAATTGATATTATTTGATATGTTTGCCCATCGATTAAGGGAATGTTAAACTTTGGGGTATTAATCTGTGGCAAACATGTCATTCTATCAATTGCTAATGGTTTTCAAGTTATGTTCAAGTCGACCTTATTATGTGGGTTAATCATGGTCAAAGCATAATTGGTTTAAAGTTCCAAGATGTTCATTTCACAAGCATTTCTCATTCTCACGATGAGTCATTTATAGCCGTTAGAGGGGTCTTTGTGTATCTTTATCTCCTATTTAATAAGTCCTTTAATCTAGGGTTAGATACAACTGTGTATGCAGTCATTGTCTCACATTCTCATCTTTCTGATCATTACATTGATCTTGTCTCTTCTTTGTATTTTTATGGTTACTGTCTCATTGACATTAATCTAACCTTGTAACACTTTGGATACTATTGTTGATTTAATCTAAATCGACTATTGAGGCTTAGGTTTGAATAAAAGTTCTATTGTTTAATTATTGCTGATACTTTCGAACAGGGACTTAGTAAATTGGTTGAAAGCAAGTGTTTCTTATGGCACATTCATGACTTGAATCGATTGCAACATGTCAGATACAACAATAACAAGGTCACCGGATTTAATCATACCCCGGGCTTTAAGTAGCACAAAAGTTTTGTTGAGGTTGCTTTCCATGTCATCTGAGAAGTCCAATCTAAAGGGTGTTAGACCCCATTGTAGGTTTAGGCGTATTCTCACAGCTAGAAGTTTCGGTCGTGAAAGGAAAAACGGGGCAATCTGGCCGGCTCCGGGAGAGGAGAGACGCTATGTGTCCTTTGTATAGACGAAGAGAGCTTCAACCTCTAAGTTATTAGTGCAAAATCATCATATATATATATATATATATATATATATATATATATATATATATATATATATATATATATATATATATATAAATTGAAATTTAGGAATTAGGACCAATAAGAATATGCTCCCACTGTAATGAAAACTACAACTTTCAAATCTGTAGATGGTTTGGTAGAAATTATTACACTTTACTCAAATATATCTCAAGTATTTTGTCACGGAAACCTAAAAAATCAAGAAGAATGGAATTGCTATTTTGTAATAAACAGGTGGCTTTGGTGCAAAGTCTCAGTTGAAACTAGCAGACCTTGATAGATCTTAAGCTCTCGTAGATCGTTAGTATTGCTTATGTAATCACAAACAAACAAAAAGAAAATCTCTACAACTTGTATTCGTTAGCGGAATATAAACACAAGTATAAACACAAATAACTAAGAACTCTTTGATCCTCTATGGATCGTTATATTGATAATTCGTAAACTTCTAGTACATAATTCATTCTATTGTGTTCCTTTTATAGACAAGGAACCCTAACTTGTTCTCAAAGAAACGTAAAACTAAATAAGATATACACAATCACTTCCTAATAAAGTTCATGTATATCCTAACAACTGTAGAAGTCTTCGAGTAATCCATACACTTCAATCGAATTCATTCAAGAAGAACGCCAAGATAATCCATACTTCACATAATTCCCAACAATCCTCCCTAAACCGAATTTGACTTGGTTAAGTTCCGGTTTCTTGATAGATCTGTAACCATTCAACACTAGAGGATTGTACTTGAATAGTACCATCAAAGAATCAAAAGAAGAACACCTCAATGATGACAAATCATGAAAACGCCAGTTCTTTGCAGCAACAATTGACAACATGTACATCAAAACATATTAGTTTCATACTATTCTCATCACATCCAGTGTGTTAACTCCGTGAGAGGTGAATCATTGAAAATAATGGATTTGATGTCTCTTTACCAATAGCCATCACTCTTGGAGTAGCCATATGTTTAAGTCCGAAACCATGGTACACCGATAACCATCGATTTATTAGCAAACCAAAGAACTATATAACGGATTTGATATGTCTTTACCGTAGCCGCTTGCTCGTGACTAGTCAATTCTTAGAAGTGGTGAATTGATTACCTAATATGGTATTCCACCGCTTTACCACAAGCCATATACAAGTGGGCTAGTCAATTCTTGGATTCCAAAAGGAATAAACCATGGTGAATTGAGGACCATACAACCATCGACAATTAAGCATGGGTAGTTGCAAACCCTATGATTTTGAGCAAACCATTACAATTTATCAATGATTTGATGTGTCTTTACCAAAGTCAGTACTTTGGACTAGCTAACTCTTTGATATACACAAGGCACATCCGGTGAGCTAAAACCATCAAGAATATACAACAAACCCGCAATAAAAGTTAGACATACGAAAAAATAAATTTTTTTAACTAAAACACAAAAACAAAACAAATATTACAAAGTATACAAACTTCCAAATACCATAATCAAGATGAAGCTTGATATTGCGAAGTTTCGCCTTAATCACTCCAACACATTGCTCGCATAAAGCCTATCATTTCCAATTGGATCGGAGGTATTTCCAACTTCAAGAAGCATACTTTCCATGAGCTTAATGCACAATGGATATATCTTCTCGCACACATACACACAAGAATACCACTCTTTGTCTCCACCACATGCACATTAGGAAGAGGATAAAATCTCCAAGTTGCAACCTTCCACTTATGTGAATGCTTCCAAATAGAATAACCTTGACCATTTAGAGATTGAGAATCAAACAACACATGAAGATCACCCAACAAAAAGAATCCAGATCCCTGTGGTGTATGAGTACGATAATACTTAGTGACAATGTCATACAAAGTATGCAAATCCGCTCTATCTACCAAATGCAATATCTCCTTCAAAAAGTTGAACTGCTTAGTAGATTGATCCAATCGATATATGACATTAAGCTCATCATCTTGTAATGTCCAATTAACCAACACATCATGAGATCCTTCAGGAAAAACATCAGAAGATCCCTCTTTAATAAATGTTGATTCAGCAGCTTTGAGATCCAAAGCACTAACCTTTGAAGATTCCTTAACCTTAGATGTATGTGTCCCAACTGATTTCACAGATCTCCATAGAGAACCATGTTTTCGTTTAGCCATCCTTTTCTTTCTCCTACCTACATAGACGTCCAAAGATGGTACATCCTCAGTAACATCCTTAAGATGTATGGAAGAAATAGAATCAGTCTTCATAGGAGCAACACCACGTAAGACATACATCTTCTCGCCTACTTCTCGGCCTTTTTAGCTTTAGGCGCCTTTAGTTCAACTTGTCTACCAAACCCTTCTCCAACTTTGTCAATAGGAGCAACCTTAGGTCTTGCTTGTAAGGTGATGTTTCGGAAGAAACAACATAAGGTCCAAATTGATCGACCTTTAGCAATCAAGGAATAGCTTCAGAGATACGTTAGAAGCAACAATGTATACTTGACTTTGAAATATGAGCCTCAAAAGAATCTATAATTTCAACTATCCTTGGTCTTTTAACTTTAGGAGCATCCAAGCATCGCAAGTCTTTTCAAAGTAGAGGTAGAAGCGAGGACTAGATGATGTGAACTTCATAATCTTGTTATAACGATCGATTAACTCATCATCGTGTAAAGCCTTAACTTGCTTCATGGTCATACCAGAGTTATATAGAGTGCAACTCGATTCTTCACTACTTTCCTCATATAATCTTTCTTCCGACCTTGATTGTGGTCTCTCTCTTAGCTTTATGCTTTTGAGCTTGAATAGCTTTCCTTTTGCCACGCTTCTTTCTTCTTTTGTTGTCCAAGAGCCATCATTTGAGCCACAAAATCATCACTATTAAAATATGCTCCCAAAATACTTTGAGCAATAGTAGGATCGATGCGACTTGATTAATACATTCATCCCATTTAGCATCGTGCATCTAAGTAGCTAATTCATCCAATTCTTTATGTCTCTCGGAAGACAAATTTGAAGTAGACTCACCGCAAGTCGCTTAGCCAAATCCTCACTTTGCTTATTCTTGTTACATTCAATTAACATTCTTTCTTGCTCTTTAGCTCTTCTTCACTCACTAGACTGCACTGCTACCGCTTCAAGTAGTATTTCTTTCTCCGTAACAATGCACTTTTTTGAGAACTAGTTTGAGGAATATCCATAGAACGAACTTCGTAAGAAACTCCCAACTTTGCTACATGTAAGAAACAGTTGAGACAATTCTTCAACAGTGATGAAAATACAAAGATTAGGATCCAAAAGATAACTTCTTCCAAGAACAAATACTTGTAATTATCCATCAAGGTAGAGAACTTGGTTGATCTTGTACAACTGAATCTTGACCATGTACAGAAACAACATCCTCCATTGAAACATCAGCAGTTGCATCATCAATATTTGGTTCTTTTGAAGTTTCAGTGGATTCCCTATTCAGATATTGTCTTCTCCTTTTTCTAGTAAATTGAATAGGTAGCTTTTTCTTTGAAGATTCAGCAACAACAGGAGGAGAAACAGGAGTCTTTTGAGCAACATCAGCCAAAATCTTAAGAGGATTATCCTCTTGCTCTTCATCAGAAGAAACCACTAGCTTTCTTTTAGAATGATGCCCAAGTTGTTCTTCCAAACTCTTAACCTTAGTTCTTAGGTCCACAATTTCACCACCAAGAGAAGATTTAGTCTCTGAAAGTTCCTTTTTGAGCTTAGCAACCTCACCTGCATACCTGTTCACTAGAGCAAAGACAGATGTAAGTGTAATAGGATCCTCAGTTCCACCAATTGATTGTTCAGTGGTAATAGGAACTTCATTGGACCTTATAGGAGAAATATGATCATGCTCAACATTAGGAGAACCTTCATCAAAGGATTCCCTAAGAGGACTAGGTGTGGTCAGGCTAACCTGAGTAGGTGATGGACAAGGACTAAATCTAGGTGAAGGTATAGGTGGTGGTTGGTCAGGAGAAACATTAGTTGCTTCAGCAGAATTAGAAGGGCCTCATCAATGGCAACCAAGGATTACCATCGCAGTAACATTGGTAGTTGTAGATTAACATCATTATCCTCATCGCTGACCACATTGCCTTGAGGCAACATCGCTGTTAGCAAAGGATAATGTGTCCCCTGAAATTTAGTTCTCATTGAAGTAAATAATTTACCAGATAAAGCAGTTATGGGATAAAAGGCTTGGGCTTGGGTGAATATGTCTAATATAATTTTCAAAAACCTAGGGTACATTAAGAACTTATGCTTTTTCTTTTGAATATTCTCAGCCATATTATCAAAAATAAACTTGGAAAATTATAAGTCGACCCCGAGAAAGACACACAATACCACATCCCAATTGAGTAGAAAACCGATCCCATCCTCCCGATTTATTGCTTATACATCAAGCAATGTATGAACAAGAAACCTCCACATCGGGCACAATTAATTCTTGAGCCACATGTCCATGACGCTCACCTTGGTATCCAATAGCTCTTAGTCCTCAAATATCACCACCGAATTAGAATGATAAACACCATTCTCATCATCCAACTGAAGTCGTCTTCGTATCAACTCCTCTGTCACAATGTGCTCCATTCCATCAATTCTATCCCTAATCTCTGTTTCACTCTGTTTTGTAGCAGTCGTCCAAAATTGAGTAACCAACGATTCATATATTGCATTCGGAGAATGTGTTAAAGCATAATGAATCTTGGACCTCTTTAAGAATTCCACCATGGGTTTGTACAACTCATCACCCTTTGCCGTTCCCAGAAAAGCAACTTGATTATGATCGTGCTTGAATTGAAGCGCCATGAGAACTTTAGATAATTTGTTAAGATTCTATCAACTGAAGGTGTGTTTGAATCGAATAAAGAGGAATCGTTATTATTAGGCGAAGATATGCGAATAGGTTATAAGTAGAAGTTTCCCAAATTATGGTCAAATATATTAAGTTGTTGACCAATGGCGACGTAATGCAACCTTTTACCAAATTCAAATTCAAACTTCGGCAGAAACAATGGTCAAGCTGCTCAAGTGATACAATCAGCAGAAGAAATTCACGTATTCAAGAAGCTTCAGTAAATACTGTTTCACCCAACTTGCATTAATTCTCATTAAGTCTTGAACCCGTCTATAAAACAAACCCCGATGCACTCTTAACTCTCATCAATTACCCCCAATTTCCATCACAAACCCTAAATTCACCATAAGCCACAATCAACCACAATTAACCATGAATACTAAACCAGAGGTTGTGAATCCAATCTCTTCTCCATCATGATCATCATCCAGTGATTTCCTTCAGTTTTGGTCATGTCCACCTGACCCTCATCCTTTGAAATCCCCATTTCTCAATTCTTCAGATGATGACAGTGTAGTGAATCCAAGTGAATCTTCTGATGACTCTGATGAGTCCACTAAGAAGAGAACATCTTACTCCCAACCTCCAGCACCTCAACCTCAACAAAGGCCTTGTACCAAAAGAGAGGTGGTGCTAGCTCTTCCTGCGCCATGAATTGGTGCATCATCACATATCGTATAAAGGAAGGAGTTAAGGAAGGTGGAAGGATTGCTTTTTGGTGAAACCAAGTAGATGAAGCACAAAGGACATATGTGGTCATCTTCATCATCATCGTTTGCATCAATCCATCTTTCCCATTTTGATCCTTAGCATCTTCATCGATCGGTCATGCATATCCACCATCGAGATAGAAGGAATGGGTGGTTATGTAAGACATCACAAACGATATCCAAAGAAATTGTTAGAATAGATGATATGAGCTAGTGTTTAGAATAGGTTTAGTAGTCCTTGTATTTCCATTTGAAGTAGATTGTACTGTAGTCGAAGTCAGTAAACTGTTTCTTGAATGAATGAACAATTAGCTTCTGTACTTCTTTTCAGTGGAAACACATAGCTCAACTTTGATCTCAGAGGAAACAAGCTTCAAATCTTACTTGACAACCAATCATGATGAACTACAATTTACTAAAGCAATCTGCAAATCAAAACAAACAGAGAAACATACAAACCAAACAAAAACAAACAAAACTATCATTACATTAGCTGGTTAGTGTTAGAAAACAAAATAAATCAAAAGTATACATAGAAATCTACAAAAATACATACTAAATATGCAAAGTGTACACAAATCCTCCCATGAGGCATATGCCTCCCCTTAAACTTTGCATTTAAGGGTTAAGCATACCAATATGGACCACAAGGTGTTGAAACCTTGGTCCATCAAAAGCCTTTGTTAACAAATCTGCCACATTATCATCAGTGTGAATTTTAACCACTTTTATCAAATGTTTGTCATATGCATCTCTTATAAAGTGGTGCCTGATTTCAATATGTTTTGTTCGACCGTGAAAACTGGATTTTTAACAATGCATACGGTACTTTGATTATCAATAAAATTGTTGTGTTCATGAAGTTATACCCATAATCCAACAATTGATTTTGTATCCAAAGAACCCGTCCACAACAATTTGCAGCAAAGAACGCACTGCCTTGAGAGATGAGGTAGCCACAATAGTTTGTTTCTTGCATTGCCAAGAAATTAATCTTTTCCTAGGAATTGGCAACCTCCGGTGGTGGACCTCCTATCCAGATTAGCACCAAGATAGTCACTATCACTATATGCTTCCAGCTTAAATGGAGACTCTTTGGGTACCAAAGGCCTAGATGAGGTTGGCCTTTGAGGTACTTAAAGATCTTCTTAACAAAGATTGAGATGGGAAGTAAGGAGTAACTTGATGTCGAGAACAAACACTCACAAAGAAAAGTAATATCGTGCCCTGAAGTCGTTAGATACATCAAAGAACCAATCATAGATCCGTATAAATGAACATTCACCGGTGGATCTACTTCATTATTGGTCTTTGTCTTTGAGCTTCATAAGGTGTAGTGGCGCCCGACACTCTCCATACCAAATTTCTTTAATATGTCCTCACATATTTGTCCCGATCGATAAAGATACCATCAAGTTCTCACGAACTTGGAGACCCAAGAAGAAAGTCAACTCCCCATAGCACTCATCCGAAACTCTCCTTCATAAGTTCCTCAAACCCCCGCACCAAGCTTCCTTTGTGGATCCAAAATAATTTCATCCACATACACTTGCTCAAGAATAATATCTATGGAATTCTTCTTAAGGAAAAATGTCTTATCAATAGCACCTCTGCGATAACCATGCTTCAAAGAAATGATGAAAGCCTAGCATACCAAGCTCGGGTGCTCGATGTAGTCCATAGAGAGCTTTGACTACCTTGTAAACATGATTAGGATGATCGGGTCTTCAAATACTTTAGGTTGAGTGACATAAACCTCCTCTTCTATTTGACCATACTGAAAAGCACCTTTAACATCCATCGATATACCGTAAATCCCATGTAAGATGCATAAGCTAAGAATATCCGTATGGCTTCAACTCTAGCCACAGTGCAAACACCTCATCATAGTCAATCCCCTCCTCTTGTCTATATCCCTGTGCAACTAATCTTGCTTTGTTTTAATAACAACACCCCTTGCATCTCTCTAATTCTTGAGAATCCATTTAGTCCCAATTGCATACTTGCCATCGTGTAGTGGTACCAAGATCCAAACTTGTCGATTCGAAATTGTTGCATCTCTTCTTGCATTGCCTCAAGCCAACTTGAGTCTTCAAGAGCCCGAGTAACATCGGTTGGTTCCACTTGAGAAAGAAAATAAGCAAAATGCACAATGTTCATAGTCTGTGTGATTGTCTCTTTGCCGATTTGAGACATAAGAGATAAAAGCCACTTGACCATATTTAGAACTTGTCACGTAAGCCCTAGTTCTAACAGTGCATTAGGATCACCAATAATATTTGATTGTGGATGAGTATTGTTGATCCTTTTAGTAGTCATGGTGTTGACATCAATGGATGAATCAAGATTAGTCATGATGGGTTCAAAATCGGTGTCATAGGAAGGTGAGGTGAAGATGCCACCTTGGGTTGATGATGACCAAGATCCGAAGTTTTTGAAAACGTGTATAAGGTTCTCCAAAGTCCTGTAGACACTCTAGTAGAAATAGGAGTAGAAACAACATGTCTTTCAACAGATTTGGTGATGTTAGGAGAAACAGGTCACTTTCAGTGAGAATGGTTGTTTCCATCGATTGCTTCGCTTGCACTCTCCTCAAAGATTCCTCTCACCTCGAGATTAATGCATACTCTTGTTTCTTCGCCTAGCAAGGTCCTCAAGATAGTGTGTTTCATCTTCACTCTCATCCGTAGAATCTTTAGAAGTGTCACCGCAAAATTGTTGGGGAGAAAGAAGGCACTAGAATGGGTTGTTCATCATCTTCAAACTCACCGTCGTAATCAAGATCCATAGGACTCGCATTGTTAGTTGGAGACTCTTGAGTACCGGTATGTTGGTTAGCCATATGTCTAGAGTAACCCGATAATCGCTATAATCAAGGTCAAAAGACCAAACATGACCCTCGCCCTGAACATTTGGCTTGTCTTCTAGAAACCTTAGGTTCAAAGTCTCCTCAATCTTCTTAGCAGATAAATTGTAAACCCTGTAAGCCTTACTATGAGATGAATATCCCACAATGTAACCATCATCAGCTTTCTCATCAAACTTGCCCAAAGGATCACTTGTATTTAGAATGGTCACTTGACGACCAAAAGGTTTGAGGTAATGAATAGCAGGAACTTTCCCATAGAGAAGTTCATATGGTGTTTTGAAGTGAGGTCTAGTAATGGACACCAGATTCAGAACATAACAAGTTGTACCAATGACTTCAAATTCAAAACATGGTGGGTAACTTAGAATCGCCAAGATTGATCTTGCAGCTTCTATTAAGGTCCTATTCTTCCTTTTAGCCACCCCATTTTGTTGTGGGGTTCTTGGAGTGCTATAGTCCCTTTTATCCCTTTTGACCTACGAGTTCTATAAGTATAGCATTCTTGAACTCTGTTCCATTATCACACCAAATTCCTTTAACCTTTTTGTTCAACTGATTTTCAATAAGGGTAATGAACTCTTTCAATATTGGAGATGTTTCATCTTTGGTCCTTAGAAAGAATACCCAACAAAATCGCTATAACCATCATGATAACCGACAAAAATACTTTCGATCAATGCTTCTAACTTGAGTTGGACCAAAAGATCCATATGAAGCAGTGAAGAGGTTCGAAATAATGCTCACACAAGATATGACTTTGTATGAGGCTCGTGGTGCTTTCCTTGTTGCAGCAACACAATTATGATCATTGGTGAAAACTTTCGAAGGAAGACCTTCAACAAGACCCGCTTTAGAGAGCTTGTTTATGGTCTTGTAGTTCACATGAGCCATCCTCCTATGCCATTTGGTAGACTCATCCAGGATGCTTTAGCCACCAAACAAGTTAATTCACCTTCGGTTTAACATCGCTTAAGTTGAATGTATAGAGATTGTGATTTCGAGGAACTCTCACAGAATTGAAGTTTCTTCGGGAGTTTGAAGTCTTTAGATAGCACAAGACATTCATCCTCCGAGAAGAGTACTTTGTTCTTGGTGTCAAAGATTTGTGAGACCGAGAACAAATTGAAGTGTTGGAGTTCCTTGACATAGTATACATTCTCAAGTCCAGTTGAGGTGTTTTGATGGTCCCTTTTCCAGATAATTCTTCCATCACTTCCTCCAAAAGTCACATTGCCTCCTCCTTCAATGGGTACAAATTTGTGCATCATATCTCGCTTCCGACATACTTCGAGCAACTACTATCAACAATGCCAACATCTTTATGCTTAAGAGGATGATCCTACAACCACAACAAAAATATACAAAATATAATTACACTATTGAGGCTCAAGTCATTCTCGACTTGAACCGCCTCATGGATCATATGAGTGATGCCATGAAGGATAAGATCCACTATTGTTCTTATGCTTCCATTGAAATTTAGGTCCCTTTGAATTCTAAGAACAACTCGCCGAGGACTTGATGCAGATCCCAATACCCTTTCCCAAAGATTCATTGAGTCAACATATCCAAAGCCAATAACCATTATTTAAATATGAACTTGTTGGTTGAACATATGGTCTAGCAACCGAACTTCTCCAAGAATAAGGATAATTGGTATAAGTTGCATGTGGAACATAAGGTGGTATACTATTAACATTATTCCACATTGGTCTAGATTTCCTAGAATCATCACACCTACCCATCCTTTGCTCATGATAATCACAATCCTTAATTAAATGAAATTTACTTCACACACAAAACATGTCTTCTGTTTAGAAGATTTATTCAAACCAAAAGATGTTCTTTACAAGCGTAAGTATTCAAACCAAAACCATGAAAAGAATTGTTTTAACATAATTATTATGCAAAGAATTAAAAGCAAGTCTTGAGGCAACTATCTTGGAAGTGGATTCTTGGCAAGAACTCCGACATGCTTATTGGTAGTCTTGGGTGCAGTGGGGTGAAGACTTGGAAAGTTCGGACTTGTCATTTGAATCACACTCTATAGACCCTTGGTCGGAGGACTTGTCATCATAACACAAGAGACAAAGTCATTAGAAGAAGTATCAGGTCCGCAAGTCTTTTGACTTTTGCCATACGATGATGTGATCCATCAAAGTCAACAAGTAGTGGAAAGGTCACTGTATAGGTATACCTCTAATAGAACCACGTACATCATGTAGGTCACCTTCTTTCACAAAATTAGCTAGGCCTGCTGGTGTAGATTTGCGTGTGTCATCCCTAGCTTCTAACCCTACATACTTCTTAAAGCCTAAACCTATAGAAGTATTTGGAGTTTGACTAGAGTAGAGCTCTTTAGCTAGATTTAGACCAGATTTTAGCCAAGAATTATGTCTAGCTATTTCTTTATCTAATTTTTCTTTTAGCTCTAAATTTTCTGACACTACATCTGCTCTAAACTTCGCACCTTTTAACTCATTTTAGAAAATTCGAGATCCTTTCTAATACACCTATCTTCTCATCATAAGCTATTTGATTCTTCCGAAACCAAACCTTTGTCATCTAGTGTTTTTAAAGCCCTGCTTATAAGCTTCAACTTCCACATAGCATTCATTATATTTAGGCTTCAAAATATCATAAGCTTCTTTGAGTTCATTATAACGCTCACTACAACAAAACAAACAGTTTTGTACCTGAGAGATGCCCATCAAGGCAATCTGATCATGCCTATCCTCTGAAGTACAACTTGCAATCAAACCAACATTATCAATAACAGGACCATCATCATCTTCCTGCTCATGTTGCTTCCAGTCCACATTGCTATCAAGAGTGACCAAAGCAGCTGATCCCTTTGAAGTTCCAACATCCCTTTGATTCTGCTGATAAGTAGAGTATCTCGTCTCATCACCAGCTTTCCTATCTTTGCACTCTCGGAGAAGTGACCCATCCGTTGACATGTAAAGCACTTGACCTTCCTTTTTCAAACCTTGTGGATCTCTTCCTTGGAATCCAAACCTCCTCCCGACTTTGCGCTCAAACCTCTTGATTTCCATAGATAGCATAGCCACTTACCACTTCAACTTCATCTCCTCCATCTCCGGTGGGTCAACTCGATCTAAATCCTCATATGCAAGTTCTCACGAGGATCATAGTCGACAAAGAAGGATCCAAGCACATCTTCCATTATACTACTAGATTTAGAGTGAGAGCTTGTTGAAGGAGTAGTATAAGATGATGACGAGTAAGTTGGACTTGGACCATAACTCATCTTTGGGGTGGAGGCTCCTACAAATCTTGTGTGACTAGTAGATAATGAACGAAAAGGACTTCTCACATCATGTTCAAGAGCTTTAAGTTTGTTATCTGACCCATCAAAAGTAAGCATATCCGACCACCTTTAGCTTTTAAAGCAATGCTCACTTGTAGCCGTGGATGGAGGTAAAGACCTCAAGAACTTAGAATTACAATCATCATTATCTCGTTTTGCTGCGGTGATTTAATCGACTTAATATCTTGTGAAACTTGTCATAGCCCTTGTAAATTCCTTCCTCTTCGTAGATTTGAAAATCTTGAAACTGTTGTCTCAAGATCGACTTTCTCATTCTCCTAGACTCCTCATTCCCACCGAACTTTGCCTTGATTGCTAACCATATGTCCTTAGCATCATTCATGAAGTGAAAATCACTCAAGTGATCCTCGTGAATAGCTTGAAGAAGAATCGTCTTTACTTTGGTTTCTCTCGAACCGCCAAGATCTCTTCAAAGATATTTGGGAGGAACAAAAGTAAGATTGCCATCAAGATCATTGGTAGTTCTATTCAAACTATTTCCTTCTTTACTATCTCCCATAGATTCCAATCAATGTTGGAAACCAGCTTTGCATCTTCATCGCCCAAAGATCATATTCCTCCCTTTTAAGATAAGGAAACTTAGCATTATTGTTTCGAGACTTAGTTGTTGCGGTTGTGTGGAGTTTTGGTTGTTGGTGATTTCGATATCAACGTCTCGATCCAGCATGGTGATTTTGTTTTGGTTGTAAGGATGTTTAGAAAAACCGCTTAGTATCGTAGAGACTCTCACGAGGCTCGATACCACTTGTTGAAACCAGCGCACCTTGATAGATCTTAAGCTCGTAGATCGTTAGTATTGCTTATGTAATCACAAACAAACTAAAAGAAAATCTCTACAACTTGTATTCTTTAGCGAATATAAACACAAGTATAAACACAAATAACTAAGAACTATTTGATCCTCTATGGATCGTTATATTGATAATTCAGAAACTTCTAATACATAATTCATTCTATTGTGTTCCTTTTATAGACAAGGAACCCTAACTTGTTCTCAAAGAAACGTAAAACTAAATAAGATATACACAATCACTTCCTAATAAAGTTCATGTATATCCTAACAACTATAGAAGTCTTCGGCAGAATCCATACACTTCAGTAGAATCCATTCAGCAGTAACATCAGCATAATCCATACTTCACATAATTCCCAACAGTCTCCGTTAAAACAAGTGGACACATAAAATTTGTGATTAGAGGTTGCCTTTTCGACCCATTTATGTAGATTATTTCTTTAAAACATTAAATCGGTCACATTAAAACTAAGCCAAAAATGAAACAGTTGGAATGAGTCTATCAAACGGGTCAAAAGTCACACAAAGTGTATCCAACTGTTTAGAACCTTCCAAACTGATTTATTGAAAAATTTTCAGATTGTTTTTGATAGTTTTGTTTTTGTAATCACAATTGATACATTACTTAGTTATAGATTGGGAGTGTGTGCCCATACTTCTCTTGGGACAAATATAAAGTTTCGTTGCAATTTCGGTACTAATAATAACAATCAAGACTTCTCACCCATTTTGGCAGCAGAAATGCAGATCTCTTCATAAATACTATCCGAAAAAAAAGAATCCATGTCTGGGAGATCCTTAACTTCATTTTGTTTCTCTTCCCTCCACCATCTCTCAATTCTTAAACTGACACTTCTCAAGACAGTCAAAGCTATGTCGGAATCGACCCATGGTCGACTCCACCGACAAAGATAAGAGCATCGGCTCGTTCGATCGCTTCGTAAACGTCGCTACTTCACTCTGGTGGGTATAAGGTACTGATCATAGATTCAAGCAAGCGAGAAGGAACACCATCGCTTGTTCAACTGTCTCGCACACATCTACAATCCTTTGTTGAGCTAATGGAACCTGTTCTAATGGAATTTGTGCTCCCAAATCGCCTCTGGCTACCATGGCCCCATCTGAAGCTTGAATAATTTCCTCCAAGTTTTTCAATGAGTTAATGCTCCCTATTTTTACACGTACTACTGTGTCCCTGCATAGGGCGACTCGAGCACAACAAACTGCCACATATAATACATTCCAATATCCATAGAAAAACACAACAATGGTCTTAAAATATACCCCACTGCTAGAAATTGAGATCAAAATATGTGGTAAACATATCATTCTATCAATTGCTAATGGCTATTCTAGTTATGTTTAAGTGCAGGCTTAATTACAAAGTATAAATGGTTTAAAGGGTGTTGAAGTTTATCTGCGATGGTGTTTATCTCATAAGACTTGAGGGGTCTTTGTGTATCTTTTCCTCCTACATAACCCTCCCCCTAATCTAGGGTTAGACAAACAACTATGTGCAGTCATTGTCACACATTCTCTCCCTTTTCTGATCATTGTTCTAATCTTGTTTCTTCTTTGTATTTGTTTGGTTATTGTCTCATTGACAATTAACCTGACCTTGTATAACTTTGGATATTATTGTTGGCTCAATCTATGCCAACTGTTGAGGCTTTGGTTTGAATAAAGTATTATTGTGGTTCTGTTGTTGCTGATACTTTCGTACATGGTATCAGAGCGTCAGGCTCATAATCGCGGCTGATTCTCCATCCTAGGGTTTCTTCATAGAAACTTGGGGGATATCTCTCCGGCAACAATCAAAAGCTATTCTGGGTTTCAAAAGGTGGTCAATCTCGATTACCTTATTTTTTTTGTGCTAATTGGAAAAATTAGGGTTTCCTACAAAACCCTAATTTACGGTGGTTGGAGTTATTACTATTGGCATAATCATTGGTTGTGTCTATTCACAATTAGCCCTAGACTAAGTGAATCTAGGTAATTGTGATTTGTTCTTTCCACGCATATTACTGCAGACGTCTACTCTCACCTTCAAACAACAATTGCTTAAGTCTTTGTGGGTGCAAACGGGTAGACTAACATCTTGATCCGCCACTCGAGTGGTATGAATACGTGCTCTGGTTTACCCGGTCCACGTGCTTGGTTCTTGTTGTTGTTTAATTTCAAGTTTTTTATTTTACCGTCTCTTATCTGCTTATCGCTTTAGCTATTATTTTCCGTGTTATCTACTTTCCTTTTGCATTATGGTTGTTGGTGATGATCTGGTGGTGGTGGTTCTTCCACCGAAAAAGCTTATCTTTTGGTGATGCTTTATATTTACACCCTAATAACACTAATGGTACTCCTATTATTTCCATCAAACTTATCGAATGTAAAATTATAAAATATGGAATATGGCCATGACCTTTGCCTTAAGGAATCATAATAAGTTAGGATTTATTGATGGTACTTGCACAGTAAGAGATGGCTCAAACTCGTTCTTGCTAATCAATGGGATACCAGAACTCTGTTGGTCACTTGGATTCTTAACTCTCTTAGTCCTGAATTATTTTCGGTGCTATCTATGCTAAACCGCTTATGAAATGTGGAATGATCTTAAAGATACTTATGATAAGGTTGATGGTTCAACTATCTTTAATCTGCATAAAAATATAAACTCTCTTAGTCAAAGTGGGTCTTCTTGTTGATTACTACAACAACCTTAACTCTTTGTGGAAACAATTTGATTGTATGATTAGCTTACCTCCTGCATGCTTGTGAGGTCGCAAAACATTTTGAAAAACCTAATCAATGAATCAAATTAATGCAATTTCTTATGTGTCTTGATGACACCTATGTTCCCATCGAAGCAATATTTTAACCGAGATCCTTTGCCTAATGTCAAAACCGCTTTCTCTCGTTGTCTCGGAGAAGAATCTCATAGAAATGTTTCATCCGGGAATAGCTTTGCTAAACCCAATGCTACCGCTTTTCTCAAAAAACTTTTGATGGTGGAAAATTTTTGAAAACAAAAAGGGTTTAACAACAACAATTTCAATAAAATTACGGTTTTAATGCCGGTAATGACTCAAACAACAGAGGGCCAAACATGAATCTCAAATGTACTAACTGCAAAAAACCCGGTCACACCGTTGATAGATGTTATGATCTTGTTGGTTATCCCGCCGGATATGTTAAAAGGAACTTTAATGCTAAACTCGTCACTAGTAACAATGTTTCCACCGATGCTAATCATGTCACCGATAATAGAGCTAGCAACTCTCCTGCCTCTTTGTCTAATGAATGCTCTCCGGACTTATGAGTCTTCTTAATGACAACAATGTGTCTTCGCTAATGCCAACATGGCGTGCAAAATTTTTCAGAACTTTCTTTAATGGAAGTGTCAAGTTTAATATAAACTTCAACAAATTTTTCAATAACAACACAAAAACTTTATCCGAAACATCGGTCTTGGTTGGATTGTTGACTCGTGCAAATCAAGACATGACTCAGATCTCGCAAATTTTTAGTCAATGTTGTAGATATTTCAAATCTTGGTATAACTGTTGGACATCCCAATGGTACTGTGCCTTAATTACTAAAATTGGTGACTTAAAGGTCAATAATGACCTAACTCTTTTGATGTTCGTTGTTCCCGAGTACAATGTCAGTCGTTGTCTGCTCATAAGATTGCTAGAGACAATAAGATGTTTGTTGGGTTTAATGAATCTAATTGCTATATCTGTGATTTACATCAAAAAGGATTGTGGGGATTGGTAAACAATGCAATGGGTTATATATGTTTGATATTGATTCTACATGTAAGATTACTTATAATAGCGCATATCTGTTTGTCATGTTTCTAGAAATCTACAGCATCAAAGACTTGGTCATCCTTCCGACCAAGTCCACGCATATACTTAAACCCACTCTTAAACTTGATAGTTCATCCGAATCGACCATCTTTGTGATACTTGCAATAAAGCTAAACAAACCAGGGAACCAATCCTCTAAGTGAACATAAATCTACTAAAATTGGTAAACTTGTTCATCTAGATGTATGGGGACCATATAAAGTCACTAGAGAGATGGTTACAAATATTTTTAACCATCGTTGATGACTATTCTAGGGCGATCTGGTGTATATGCTTAAGAGAAAGGATGATGTTTATGTTTCCATTGTTAACTTTACTCATATGCTATCAAATCAATTTGAACACAATGTTAAGATATTCAGAAGTGATAATGGGACAAAATTTGTCAATAACAAACTTCAACACTTCTTTCATGAAAAGGAATTTTACATCAAACTTCTAGTGTTTATACTCCACAACAAAATGGTATTGTAAAGGAAACATAGGAATCTCCTTAATGTGGCTAGAATCCTTATGTTTCGTGGGAATTACTCTATATCTTTGGCCCGAATGTGTTCTAATCACGCCTATGTCATAAACAAAGTTACCCTCTTGGTGTTGTCCTGCAAGTCTCCTTTCTCCCTTGTGTATGGGCATGACCCTTCACTCTCTCTCCTTAGAGTCTTTGGCTGCTTATGCTATGCCACCATTCTCAACATCTCTGATAAATTTAGTAGTAGGTCTGAAAAAAAGTGTTTTTATTGGCTATTCAAATGAGAAAAAAGGTTATAAGCTTTTAAGTTTAGAAACAAAAAATATCATTTACTCCAGAGATGTCAAATTTTATGAAACTGTTTTTCCCTTCAAAATGAAAAATACTTTGTCAAAACCTTTTGTTGAAACTTATGTGCTTGAAGATTTAAATCACAAAAATTGCATTGAGGTTGTTAATGGGTATTCTATGTATATTTATTACTTCATTCGTGTATCAAGAACGATAATTTCATAACAAGCAATCCGATTAACGAAAGGTAGCATGGTCATATTAAACGCCGATTTATACATCAATATAATTAAGGATCTTTCAATGCAAATGTTAATTAATCATCATAGAAAATTACCACATAATTTTCAAATAATAAGAAATGCCACAAAATAATTACTACATAATTAAAAAAAAACATGTAAACCAACATGAGTACTTACATTCTTGAATCAAGGAGACATAGATCGTATCCCCGAGCACTAACGTACATCGATCATTCAACCAAAACTCCAATAACACCACTTGTGACTCAAATGCTTCAACCTCTAAAGATGAATACCCTTACTCTTTTATTAAATCCCTTGTTTGCAAGACACACTTGTAACAACAGGGTAGTGATCACACAATGATCAAGAAACCAAGAACAAGATCGAAATGATTTTATCTTGCTTCTTAGGGGTCGACCGAATGAAATGAGGGGAAAAGGGAGATAGAAAGTTTGTTAACTGGTCCTTAAATAAGCCACTAGTCATAATCACTTCCATATTTAGCACTCATTTTAAAATACGGTTTGTTTGATAAAACAAAATGATTTAGCGCTAAATGATTAAAAGTATCTGAATGATTTAAAGTCTCTAAATGAAATTGGTTCTGAATGAAACATGTTGTTTGACAAGTATTCTGAGTGGAGGTATTGAAGACATAAATTACAATCGTAAAACTTTGAACATGTGATTTATTTTTCAATTATTAAAATCATTTTATCATATCCATCATTTGATAAATTAATTATACATTAAACTTTTGGGTAAATATTGTTTAGCTTATAAGTTAGGTGTATAATTTTAGCTTATAAGTTAGGTGTATAATAAGTTAGGGTAAATATTGTTTAGCTTATAAGTTAGGTGTACAATTTAGCTAAAAGTATAACATCAAAAACGCAATTGAATAAGAGTAATGATATGCACACTTTCATTGGATAATAAGAGAAAGAAACAAAATTGAAATAAATAAACATTAAAATAAAAGTCTAGTCAAATGCATAAGTAATAGACTAATAGGTATCGTACTATTAGTTATTGTACTATTGTGATGACAAATATATATTTTAAAGTCACTATAAAAGGGCCCATTGAAGATTAGATTTGTATAACAACTAGCGGGTTAACCCGCGCGTTACCCCGAAAGTGCGTTGGCCTTTATTATTTTATGTACGGGAGTCTTTGTCATATTTTTTTTCATTAAGGACTAAATTTGCAAAAGAACGATAACGGGGGACTAACGGTGTGATTTTTAGCTAACGCGAGGACCATTTTTGTAAATTTCTTAGCTATAGTGCACAAAGTTTAAGCTAACGCGAGGACCATTTTTGTAAAAGTGAGTTTCGGCAAAGTTTAAGCAACCGTAAATAATTCATTACAACCCCGCTATACAAACGGTTGGTCGTTTTGGAAAATATGCTTGGTAATCTCGATTTTATTAGAAGACATCTCGTTACAAAAAGTTCTACGTCAACGTTAAAAATAGCCTTCAATATGGTCGTTTTGTTTACCGTAACACTTGTCTCGTAAAAATAATATAGTTTTTCTTAAATAAGAAAGTTACGGCAATTTTATGAAAACGTGTATATTTTAGTCGTTATAAATCCGTTTTCTACGTATTATACGTCCTTATCTTCGTATCAAAGTATACTAATATATTTTTGATAAGTCGAAATAATTTATAAAGCTTAAGACTCGCTTTTGACTCGTACAAAATAAAAGCAAAGTTGCTGAAATTTTCGAGAAAATATATATTTCGTCGTCAAACTTGAAAAATTCATAACTTCTTCGTTATAACTCCGTTTTAATCCGTTCAAGCGGCCACGGATTCGTTTTAAAGTATATTTTCTAAATATCTAGGCCAAAAATTCGTGTCTACTGTCGGATTTTCCAGAAATTCAAAATAAGATCAGACCACTTTTTATACTTGTCGAAAAGTGTTTTTCTCGTACTAAACCTATTCCAATCCCTTCAAAACAACTCCAAAGCTATTCTAATCCTACCATACACCTTCTTAGGGTGTCATGGGTTCCTAAACATCATCAAGACCAATCTATAACAAGGGATAAATTATAGGATGACTTATATATATCAAACTCTTAATAACAATGTAAAAATGGTATAAATAACAATAAGTCTTGCATGCTTGCTAAAAAAATGATGAAATACATATGAAATGGAAATGAAAGATGTAAAATGAAGTGATATGCTTACAAGCTACTTTGATGAGGTGATTAGAACAAGGATTAATCTAAACACCCTAGGTTTTTATTTCAAAACCTTTAATAAGAGTGTATCCTAAATTGTTTTAAACTTGAGCTTGGAAAAACTTTGATGAAATCTCTTCACCCTTTGGCTTGGCCGGTTTTGAGACAAAAAAAGGAAGAGAGAAAGAACTTGACTAACTTGTGAATTATTGAGTGTGAATGAAATGAATGAAAGTAAGTAAGATTGAGTAAAGATTGCAATATGTAAGAAAATTGTTACCAACAATTAATGTCTCATCCCCCTTGGTCGGCCAATGGGGGATGTTTTTCAAAAATATATTTTTTTTTTCTTTTTCTTTTATTGTATATATATAATTGTGTATGTAATATATATTTAAGTAAAGGATAACTTGTAAAATTGTATATACATTAGTGTATTTAAGGTAGTTTTAGCTAAAAGTAATTTTTAATAGATCAAAGTAAAGTATATTGAGATCATAAAAATTGTAAAAATACATTTCTTGTAAAATTTGAGTGATATAGTAATTGTCGTGTAGTTTTTTAAGAAAAGCGTCGTAATAATATAAATTTAATGATTTGTATACAAAATAAATTCAAAACACTGGGCAAACTCAAAATATCATTTTTATAAACTTAATATAAGTATAAAAATATGTCGGGATAGTTTTTGGAAGTATTGAATTAAATGTTCAAAATAATATCTTACGCGATAGCGTTTATTTAATATGAAATTTACGCGTTTAAGGTGAAATGAAAAATCATGAATGAACTAACATGATGGAAATGATGTTAATGATATGTAGACTAAACTTAGTCTATATGAAATGTCCGTGATGATATGATCATGAATTCGCAGCTAAACCTTTTTGAACTCGTAAACCTAGTTTACGATAAATGATGAAATTGTGAAACTTGAGAAATGACTTGAAATTGCTAGTTGTCACATTCACCCATCCAAAAAGGAATTCAGTCCCTGAATTCAGTTCGTGTTAGTCTATTGAATTTTTGAGTTTGTGATGAATATTGAGGAGAGAAGACATGAGGAAGTGTCGTTCTGGTTATCGATGATTGAGAGTGTATAAAACATCATAGTAGAAAATATCGGATGAATCTCTCATAAGTAACACTTTGAATTGGAACATGTTAAAATTTTGCTTGCACTAAGATTTATAAGTAACCGCTCCCAACATAACATGATCCCTCCAGAATTAGACATAGTTAGCTAGGCTATGTATAATTAAGGAACGATGACGTGACGTTCGGTTTAGTTGTTATAACTCTCAATGTTTACAAAGATTTAAACCGTGTCGTTAAAATGGTAGTTAAAGTGAAAGGAATTAAAATTCTCGTACATGATATCGAATCGAAAGGAAATAAAGTACGATAGATGAGAATATTTTACAACGAGTGGTTTAGCAAAAGTAGTACATCTTTAAGTTATAAAGTTTCGGATACGATGGAAGACATAAACTTAGTACGACATAGTACATAAGGAGAAATAAGACTGTTAGTTTCCGAACTTCTTCAGTCTTCCGCGTTGTTGAAATCCTGTTGAGCTTTGCCTCCTTCTAACATGTATGCATTCCCATGAGCACCTTCAACTTGTTGATCTTGGTTTTGGGGACATTGGTTCGATAGTGTCCTTGCTCCCACATCCGGGCACGTGACTACGGCTTTACCTCTACAATCCACAGCTGGGTTTCCTACTTTATGACACTAAAGCATATACCACATGGACCATTATGATGTAGCGTGCATTGGTGGCATCGCGGTAAGTTTCGGTATAAGCTCTTCCCTTTGTTGGTGCAAGAACATAGACCCAGCGACTTCTTGTCTTCTATTACATTGTTGATGATGGTTAGTGTTACGGTTTTGGTTGTTGTTGTTATAACCTCCTTGGTCGTTTTCCCATTTTCTTTTGTTGTTGTTGATTTGGTTATCGTCGTTGTTGTGGTTGTTTTGGTTATTGTTGTAGTTGGTGCGGTTGTTGGTATTGTTGTTACGGTTGGTGTTGGTGATGTTGCCCCTCTTTACTACTTGTGCCATAAGCTTCTGAGACACTCGAATAGATTCCTCAATCGTTTGCGGATCAAAGGAAGTCACATCACCTTGAATAATCTCGGGAAGTCCTTCAATGAAAGCCTCCAGTAGCTTCTCATTATCCGAAACCATAGATGGGCATAACACGGCCAATTCTTGAAACCTTCGAATGTAAGTATCAATGTCATACCCAATAGTTACCAACTCATAGAATTCGGTCTCCAACTTCTTCACTCCGACGAGGACAAAACTTCTTTGTTACCAAACCTTTGAATTGCTCCCAGTGAGCTTGAAAGCATTCTCCATTCCCATCGGTGAGCATCTGAGTTCCACCATGACAACGCCCATCAAGTAGTGTACTGTAGCAAACTTGACCTTGCTATCATCCGGGCAATTACATAACAAAACACGGACTCCAATTTCTCAAACCATCTAACCATGGCGGTGCCCCGGTACCCTTAAACTTCGTGGGATCTCCACTTTTGAAATCCTTATACGAATGACTTTTAACTCCGCACCCTCCTGCATTTCCTGCAAGCAAGAACAAGCCTAGCGGCTGACTTCCCTCGCAATTCTAGCGGCTTGAAGAGTCAGCGGCCTCAGAAAGAAGCGGCCCACCGTTCCCTTTCAATCCTTAGAGCATCACTATGCTATCCCTTACCAACTTTTGAATAGCCGCTTGGGTCATTTCGGTGTGGCTTTCTTGGCCATATCTTCTTCAAAATAAAAGGAAAGGTGAGATGTAACAAAGTCCTATGTTAATAATAAGCGCTCTAAAGAGATGTGATAAGAGATGATAAGTTTGAGGTTATTTTTCAAAATGGTCGACGGGTTCGAAAAGGTGGGTTATGAGGTGTCGTAAAGTGCTTCAAATGTATAATGGTTTAGTGACTTAACGTGTGAATAGCGTGTAACTCGACATGTTAGTGGTGAAACAAAGGAGTGAGAGTGACTTTGCCGCATTTTAAAGGTTTATCTCGGCATTGACGTTATCGGTGATGAGTCACCGATATTAAAATTGTGATAGGGAATGACAAGGAATTCTCCACATTAGAGTATGAAGAAAGAATAATGGAATGGGCATTTAAAGGTATCCATGTGACAATCGATGTGAAATGAAAGTAAATAACTCGAAAATGTAGGCATAAACCGCATGTAAAGTGAATATGCACTTATGATGAAATGATGAGATGCTATGATGATGTAGTTATAGTCTAGGGTCAATGATGCAACCTAGTTCTCTATAATCAAGCTCGATGCCAATCTGTCACACCCCAAATTACTGCTTTGCAATGAATGGAATTTCGGGATTGACCGTCATAGCATCACAATCACGATTATATTGAGCGACCTAAAGTGTCGTTTGGAAAACACATCGTTTGATTTAATAAAACAATCGAGTTTACAAAGTGTAGGTCCCAAATGAAAATCAACTTGTGCGGAAATAAGTTTGTTACAATTCAAACGATGTTTTAAAGTGCGTAAAACCCAGTGAGACGAGTCGTCACCGCGACTTCATGATGTGTCCACATGCATGCCATGAAGTGAATGCCTTAGATACCGAGATAAAAACATGCTAAAGTGTCAACATAAAGGTTGAGTGAGTTCATAGAGTTTGTGTTGAAATGTAAAGCCTTTCAAAATCGTTTATCAAAGAAAGGCATTGTAAATCCACCCAGTTCCAAGTCCGCCCATACAAAACTTGCAACCTATGTGTTCACAACCTTTGCCAAAATGTGTATAGTTTATGTTCAAACACTTGATGCCAAATGAATTCATAATAGTACCTAACTCGACGTAGAACAATAGAGCTTAACCAATAGGACTAGACTCAATGTATCGGTAGTCAATCGATTTAGAACATTATCTGACGATGTATCGCAGTCAACCGACATAGAACTTTATACGACGATGTATCGCAGTCAACCGACATAGAACTTTATCTGACGATGTATCGATAGTCAAGCGACATAGAACTTTATCTGACGTAGAACTATACAGACAAACAAGAACAACTAATATAGTACAACATTCGGTTTGAAATAATGATGATCATGATAGAAGTTATCCTTAAAAGATAAAGTACTTATGAAAATAGTTAAGCATGTATCTCCCAAAAGTAATTCAAAAGCAGTTAAAGAGTAGGGGCTATGACTCACTTGAGGAATTGGTATGATGACAAGAGTGGATACATCGAAATGTAGCGTGATACTTTAACCTTGACCTATTGTGAATGATATGATACGTAATGAGTTATGATGTAATGTTATGCATGCATTTTCGTATGTTATTTATACCATTTGTGAGTTTTGAAAATAATACTTATCGTCGAAAAATACTCTTTTGTCGTCTTGACCATTCGTAAATTACTTTACAAGTATTTACGTCAAAATGTCATCCTACAATAGTTTATCAATGATTTATTGTGAAATTTTAACTTTTCGTCAGAAGATAATGTAGTTGGAAATTTCATGAAAGTGACAAAATGGCCTCGAAAAACTAGTCAGTAAAATGGTGTCGTCGATCGTTAGAAGCGAATTCAACGGTTTGGAAAGCTTGTATCAAAATCTAGAAGTTTTAGTACATGAGTTTTCGTCATAGAGGTCTCGAACATAAAGATAATAGAGGTTAAATATGGTGATTTTGTCCAAATGTTGTTTAAAAGTGAGTTTCGCAAAGTTTAAGCAAATCAGAATAATTCATTACAACCCCGCTTATACAAACGGTTGGTCGTTTTGGAAAATATGCTTGGTGATCTCGATTTTATTAGAAGACATCTCGTTACAAAATGTCACACCCCAATTTACTGCTTTTGCAATGGAATGGAATTCTGGGATTGACCGTCATAGCAGTTATTAAATGAGGGCTATGACTCACTTGAGGAATTGGTATGATGACAAGAGTGGATACATACTTGGTATCGTAATAAAATGTATGCGTGATACTTTAACCTTGACCTATTGTGAATGATATGATACGTAATGAGTTATGATGTAATGTTATGCATGCATTTCGTATGTTATTTATACCATTTGTGAGTTTTGAAAATAATACTTATCGTCGAAAAATACTCTTTTGTCGTCTTGACCATTCGTAAATTACTTTACAAGTATTTACGTCAAAATGTCATCCTACAATAGTTTATCAATGATTTATTGTGAAATTTTAACTTTTCGTCAGTAAGATAATGTAGTTGGAAATTTCATGAAAGTGACAAAATGGCCTCGAAAAACTAGTCGTAAAATGGTGTCGTCGATCGTTAGAAGCGAATTCAACGGTTTTGGAAAGCTTGTATCAAAATCTAGAAGTTTTAGTACATGAGTTTTCGTCATAGAGGTCTCGAACATAAAGATAATAGAGGTTAAATATGGTGATTTTGTCCAAATGTTGTTTAAAAGTGAGTTTCGCAAAGTTTAAGCAACCGTAAATAATTCATTACAACCCCGCTATACAAAGCGGTTGGTCGTTTTGGAAAATATGCTTGGTGATCTCGATTTTATTAGAAGACATCTCGTTACAAAATTCTACATGTCACACCCCAATTTACTTTTGCGCGGAATGGAATTCTCGGGATTGATTGTCATAGCATCACAATCACGGTTATATTGAACGACCTAAAGTGTCGTTTGAAAACACATCGTTTGATATTTAATAAAACGTTCGAGTTACAACATAGGTCCCAAAAGTTTATAAAGTTTGCGGAAATATAAATATATTACAAGTCCAAACGATGGTTTTGAAAGAAAGTGCCATAATGTACAATGATGTAAGTCGCCTTGCGACTCAAAGGGTTCCTTAACCATGCCATGATGAGTATGCCTTAGTTACACGAAAATACATTGCTAAAGCGGTCAACAATAATGTTGGTGAGAAATCATAGGTTTGGTAAATGTTTTATACGACTATGTAAGTATAGATCGTATGACAATCATGTCACATAAAAATGTTATAGGTATGACAATCATGTCACATAAAATGTTCTGGTATGACAATCATGTCACATAAAATGTTACAATTGCTATAAGTCCATGACAAAACTAGGCTGTTCATAATGTATGCCCCAACAGAGTGTTTGCCGACAACTCAATAATGTTATTAAATGAGATGCATCCGTATGACTAGTTGGGATTCACCAACCCGGATGGGCGTCACCCTCGATAGATCTATCCACTCACCCTCGCTTCAAAGATTAACGGTTCATGTTCGGGTAATGGGGACTTTCAATTGGCATGCGGTAACTTAAGCAATGTAAATGAATTTAACATACTTGGTATCGTAATAAAAATGTTGTGCAATGTATTCTCCCCCGTAGGTTTGAAAATAATTAAAAGCATGTACGACGGGGCTATGAAAACTCACTTGGTAAACTGGTATGATGACAAGAGTGAGTACACTGAGATGTATCGGGATACTTTAATCTGGACCTATTACGAATGATATGATATGTAATGAGTTATGATGTAATGTTATGCATGCATTTCGTATGTTATTTATACCATTTGCGAGTTTTGAAAATAATACTTATCGTCGAAAAATACTCTTTTGACGTCTTGACCATTCTTAAATTACTTTACAAGTATTTACGTCAAAATGTCATCCTACAATGGTTTCGTAATGATTTATTGTGAAATTTTCACTTTTAAATCGTAAAATAAAGTCGTAGAAATTTCATGAAAGTGACAAAATGGCTTGAAAAACTAGTCGTAAAATGGTGTACGTCGAGCGTTAGGAAAGCGAACTCGACGGTTTTGGAAAGCTTGTATCAAAATCTAGAAGTTTTAGTTCATGAGTTTTCGTCATAGAGGTCTCGAACATAAAGATAATAAAGGTTAAAGATGGTGATTTTGTCCAAATGTGGTTTAAAAATGAGTTTCGCAAAGTTTAAGCAAGCGTAAATAATTTATTACAACTCCGCTATACAAACGGTTGGTCGTTTTGAAAAATATGCTTGGTGATCTCAATTTTATTAGAAGACATCTCGTTACAAAAGTTCCACATCATCGTTAAAACAGACCTTCAACATGGTCGTTTTAGTTACCGTAACACTTGTCTCGTAAAAATAATATAGTTTTTCGAAAATAATAGTTACGGCAATTTTATGAAAACGTGTATATCTTAGTCGTTTCAAATCCGTTTTCTACGTATTATCGTCCTTAGCTTCGTATCAAAGTATACTAATATATTTTTGATAAGTCGAAATAATTTGTAAAGCTTAGGACTCGTTTTGACTCGTACAAAAGAAAAACATGTTCTTTGAAATTTTCGGAAAATGTATATCTCGTCGTCAAACTTGAAAAATTCATAACTTCTTCGTTATAACTCCGTTTTAATCCGTTCAAGCGACCACGGATTCGTTTTAAAGTATATTTTCTAAATATCAAGGCCAAAAATTCATGTCTACTATCGGATTTTCCAGAAAAACAAAATAAGAACAGACCACTTTATATACTTGTCGAAAATAGTTTTCTCGTACTAAACCTATTCCAATCCCTTCAAATCAACTCCAAAGCTATTCTAATCCTACCATACACCTTCTTAGGGTGTCATGGGTTCCTAAACATCATCAAGACCATTATATACCAAGGGAATAATTATAGGATGACTTTATATATATCAAACTCTAAAATCAATGGAAAATGGTATAAACAACATAAGTCTTGCATGTTTGCTCAAAATATGAAGAAATAAATATGAAATGAAGATGAAAGATATAAATGAAAGTAATATGCTTACAAGCTACTATGATGAGGTAATTAGAACAAGGATTAACTTAAACACCCTAGGTTTTATTTCAAAACCTTAATAAGAGTGTAATCTAGATTGTTTAACTTGAGCTTGAAAAATTTTGATGATCCTTCTATACTCCTATGTATGACGGTTGTAGAGGAAGAAACAAAGAGAGAGAAGACTTTATTACTTGTTGAATTATGATGTGAATGAGATGAAATGAAGTGAAGTAGGACTTTATAAAGTGTATAGATCTATACAATCAAAGAATGCCTACCAAATCATTTAATGCTACCCCTCCCTTGGTCAAGGGAAGTAATAATAAAAAAATGTAGGGGAGGATATATAAATATATATATATATATTTATATATAGTATATATATTTTGTATAATGGTTAAACTTGTTAAAAATATGTAAGTAAATGTTATGTAATAATAACTTGTAAGGTAAATGGTAGCTTTTAGGTAAAAGAAATTTTAATAGATCAAAGTAGAGTATAATGAGATCATAAAAATTGTAAAAATACATTCCTTGTAAAATTTGAGTGATAAAATAATTATCGTGTAATTTTTAAGAAAAACGTCGTAATAATATAACTTTAACGATTTATATACAAAATAAATTTAAAACACTAGGTAAACTTAAAATATAGTTTTTATAAACTAAATGTAAGTATAAAAATATATCGGAATCATTTTTGGAAGTATCGGATTAAATGTTCAAAATAATAACTCACGCGATAACGTTTATTTAATATAAAATTTACGCGTTTAAGGTGAAATGCAATGTCATGAATGAACTAACATGATGCAAATGATGCTAATGAAATGTAGACTAAACTTAGTCCATATGAAATGTTCGTGATGATATGATCATGAATTAGCCGCTAAACCATAAAGGTTACGCAATTTGGAACACGTAAACCTAGTTTACGATAAATGTTGAAATAGTGAAGCATGAATTGTTTTGAGAAATGACCGAAAGTACGAGTTGTCACATTCGCCCATCAAAAAGGAATTGGTCCACGAATTCAATCGTTATTAGGTTCTGATGGTGTCATCGGTGAAAAGTGAGGATATATGAGTCGTATCGGTTCGTCAATGTTTTTCGAATCGCACTTCGCTTTCCAAGGCAAGATTTTGAACATAATTTGTTACCAACTTGAAATTCTAATGGTTTTGCGGCTTATGGGACATATTTCCAAATTTTGCATCGTATAACGATGTAGCTTATCTAGCTATATGTTGTTACTTGTATGGCGATTCTTGATTTGTATAACTTCTTTGTTTGTTTCATGAATGAGTTATGGACTAATGAATTGGAATTTCCTGATTTTAATCCTTGAATAAGTGATTGATACCTCAATCTTACAGTGCCTCAAATGGTGTAGTCAATATGTTCATGAGCTAACTATTGTTGCAAAGAAACTTGTCGATGGAGAATGATTTGCCTAACCATTTCTAGAAAGTCATATTGGCTTGAGCATATTATCTAATGTGGGAATTGCTCTCTAGCTCTAACCATTGAAAGTGAGGATAGTAGCGGTAATCATGTCCTAGTAGGTTTCATGGAAATCTGAAATGGTGTCGTGATCTAAGGTGAATCGAATAGCTTATAATAGGTACAAGCGGAATTGATACCACGTGTCTCGTGTTAGATTTCAAAATGTTAAATCATCGGAAAGGACCTTATTGAAAAGAATAGATTATAGGTATGATTGTGATTCCTCGCGTTTCTAGTCCTATCGAATGTCATGACTCGAGTCTTACTTGCCTAAGGTGCTTAGTCTCTATGACTAAAATGTTTATTGTTTGATTATCGAAGTGTTTCCATGCTCCATGTTGTAAAGTCACAAACCTTAAATATTTAAGTGAGGTGGTGTAGTGGTTGGTTTTCAAGATTTGTTCCGATATTGAGTGCTTCCAAAATAGTTCATCACTAATATTGTTATCATGCTAGCAAGAAAATAGATATCAGCTCATACTATGTCGAAGAATGTTTGTTCTAGTTTCACTTGTAGATGGGGAGTCATTGATTGTCCGACATGTTCAAACCTGTGGCATCTCTTGATATGGAAGTGAGGTTACTTGGAATTTCTAGAGAACACAATGCCTTAGGGGAAGTTTATATCGATAACCTTAATTTAACTAAATTTTTCCTTTAAGGGAAACTCATTGTAGGGAAGTTCACATATTGTTGAAGCCTTGTTTAATGAAATGTTCTGTAGTCTCAATTAGGAGGATTGGTTTATTCCTATAGTGTTGCTTAGTGTGTATTCGATTAGTACTAAGTCTTGTAACTCGGTCTAGCTAGTACTTATGAAATGGCAGAATTTGGATTCTAATCCAAAATAGTGGTTCGAAATGTCTCGTGATGTCTTAAGATTTTTGTTGAGTTTTGAAACGTCTCGCTACTTACTTCTAGCCCTTGTTGGAAATTCCAAAATCCTTTCATTGTTTTCTTGTATCGAGGAATCCTCCTCACGAGATGGTATAGGAAGTCTTTCCTAAAGGTCACTCGTCAAATCCTAACTTATCGGTTGAGTGAGAGATAAATGGCGTAAGCATCTATAGAGTGTTAACAAAAGAAATGTTTATGCACGATTTATCGATTATAAAACTTTGCTTTTAAATGAGAATTGTTTTAGGAGATTTGAAATGATGCTTGTTACTTTCATGACATAATTCTTCTGAATTATACATAGGTGATCGGGCCATGTATAATCAAGGACAAATGATGTGATGCTTGTTTTGTTGAAATGGTATTATGTTCCTCCGAAGTTTTAGATGGTATTCAACGTTTTGTTTTGTAAGATAATGGCTCAATGATTTTCGAGTAACATGAAAATCGTTTCGCATGAGGATATTAAATAGTTGATAAAATGATGAAACCAATTGATAAGTTGGTAATAAAACAACTTGCGTTAAAACTTTATGAAACAACGTTTCTAAGATGGTGATAAAATAGTTCGAAATAAAATCAAGTGAAATAATTTCATGAAATAGTAGCGGATAATTTGGAATAAAATTTGTTGGATGGTTTGTAGGATACATAGGAGAACCTTATCGAGTAGTAATAGTCTACTAATTGGTCGAGAATAAAGTTGGCCTAACCCTAGTAAGATAGTGATGTATCGTCGCGAAATGATGGTAAATTGGGCAATTGGAGTAAGGAATGAAATAAACAAGGTGGTGATTATTGTGGAGATAATAAGTGATAAAGATTACATTAGTTAGAAAGGTACTTATTATTTATTCTGTCGATGGTCTAATCGTGTTTCAAGTGTAGGCGTAGTAGGCGGTCTAACAACAATAGCCTAGAACTCTCAGGTCCTCAAACCTATGAGATGGTGTAGTGTCTATAGTCTTAGTGGTAGATGGTAATGGTGTGTCAAATCATGCATGCTTCCCAAGCTGCAAGTCGGTGTATGAGTATCGTGTATGAGATGTGATGGTACGGATGGTGCTCGAAATGATAATGATGATGAAAATAATGACAATGATGATAATGGAAATCCTTGTGGTGAGTTAAGAAAATAGGTTCATTAGGACTAAGCCTATAAGTTCTACCCAATGGTATGATCGTCCCAACCGAGTGATAAAATTGTCACGATCCTACCGTGAATCAATAGTGATCGTGATGGTGTAGGTGCAACTTCGTCCTCCTAAAGGTCTCGGTGTCATCATCTGATGTTATCGGTGTTGAGTCAACTGATGTTAAAATTGTGATAGGGAATGACAAGGCATTCTTTATGTCAAAGTGGTGTGAGTATAATGGGATGGGTATTTGAAGGCATCTATGTGACAATCGAGTTCGAAATGAAAGTAAATAACTCGTAAAATGTGCGTATAAAACCGCATGTATAGTGACTATGTATTTATGATGAAATGATAAGATGCTATGATGATGTAGTTATAGTCTAGGGTCAATGATGCAACCTAGTTCTCTATAACCAAGCTCGATGCCAATCATCACACCCCAATTTACTGTTTTTGCGTGGAATGGAATTCACGGGGATTGTTGTCATAGCACCACAATCACGGTTATATAGAACGACCTAAAGTGTCGTTTTTAAAACACATCGTTGGATATTTAATAAAAGCGTTGAGAGTTACAACATAGGTCCCAAAAGTTATCAAGTTTGCGGAAATATAAATATATTACAAGTCCAAACGATGGTTTTGAAAGAAAGTGCCATAATGTACAATGATGTAAGTCGGCGACTGACTCAAGGGGTTCCTTAACCATGCCATGTTGAGTATGCCTTAGTTACACGAAAATACATTGCTAAAGCGGTCAACAATAATGTTGGTGAGAAATCATAGGTTTGGTAAATGTTTTATCGACTACGCAAGTATAGATCGGTATGACAATCATGTCACATAAAATGTTCTTGGTATGAAAATCATGTCACATAAAAATGTTACTTGGTATGACAATTATGTCACATAAAAATGTTACAATTGCTATAAGTCCATGACACGAAACTAGACTGTTCATAATGTATGCCCAGAAGAGTGTTTGCGAGACAACTCAATAATGTTATTAAATGAGATGCATCCGTATGACTAGTTGGGATTCACCAACCGGATGGGCGTCACCTCGATAGATCTATCCACTCACCCTCGCTTCAAAGATTAACGGTTCATGTTCGGTAATGGGGACTTTCAATTGGCATGTGGTAACAAGCAATGTAAATGAATTTAACATACTTGGTATCGTAATAAAATGTTGTGCAATGTATTCTCCCGTAGGTTTGAAAATAATTAAAAGCATGTACGACAGGGCTATGAAAACTCACTTGATAAACTGGTATGATGACAAGAGTGAGTACACTGAGATGTATCGGGATGCTTTAATCTGGACCTATTACGAATGATATAATATGTAATGAGTTATGATGTAATGTTATGCATGCATTTCGTATGTTATTTATACCATTTGAAAGTTTTGAAAATAATACTTATCGTCGAAAAATACTCTTTTGACGTCTTGACCACTCTTAAATTATTTTACAAGTATTTACGTCAAAATGTCATCCTACAATGGTTTTGTAATGATTTATAGTGAAATTATCACTTTTCGTCGTAAAATAATGTCGTCGGAAATTTCATGAAAGTGACAAAAATGGCTTCGAAAAGCTAGTCGTAAAATGGTGTACGTCGAACGTTAGGAAACGAACTCGACGGTTTTGGAAAGCTTGTATCAAAATCTAGAAGTTTTAGTACAGGAGTTTTCGTCATAGAGGACTCGAACATAAATATAATAAAGGTTAAAGATGGTGATTTTGTCCAAATGTGGTTTAAAAAGTGAGTTTCGGCAAAGTTTAAGCAACCGTAAATAATTTATTACAACTCCGCTATACAAACGGTTGGTCGTTTTGAAAAATATGCTTGGTGATCTCAATTTTATTAGAAGATATCTCGTTACAAAAAGTTCTACATCATCGTTAAAAACAGCCTTCAACATGGTCGTTTTAGTTACCGTAACACTTGTCTCGTAAAAATAATATAGTTTTTCTGAAAATAATAGTTACGGCAATTTTATGAAAACGTGTATATCTTAGTCGTTTCAAATCCGTTTTCTCGTATTATCGTCCTTAGCCGTATCAAAGTATACTAATATATTTTGATAAGTCGAAATAATTTGTAAAGCTTAGGACTCGTTTTTGACTCGTACAAAAGAAAAACATGTTGCTGAAATTTTCAGAAAATGTATATCTCGTCGTCAAACTTGAAAAACTCATAACTTCTTCGTTATAACTCCGTTTTAATCCGTTCAAGCTGCCACGGATTCGTTTTAAAGTATATTTTCTAAATATCTAGGCCAAAACTCATGTCTCTTGTCGGATTTTCGGAAAAACAAAATAAGAACAGACCACTTTATATACTTGTCGAAAATAGTTTTTCTCGTACTAAACCTATTCCAATCCCTTCAAATCAACTCCAAAACTATTCTAATCCTACCATACACCTTCTTAGGGTGTCATGGGTTCCTAAACATCATCAAGACCATTATATAACAAGGGAATAATTATAGGATGACTTTATATATATCAAACACTAAAAATCAATGGAAAAATGGTATAAACAACAATAAGTCTTGCATGTTTGCTCAAAATATGAAGAAATAAATATGAAATGAAGATGAAAGATGTAAATGAAAGTAATATGCTTACAAGCTACTATGATGAGGTGATTAGAACAAGGATTAACCTAAACACCCTAGGTTTTTATTTCAAAACCTTAATAAGAGTGTAATCTAGATTGTTTAAAACTTGAGCTTGTAAAATTTTGATGAATTCTTGCTACTCCTTTGGTATGACCGGTTGTAGAGGAAGAAACAAAGAGGAGAGAACACTTTTATTACTTGTTGAATTATGAGAGTGAATGAGATGAAATGAATGAAGTAGGACTTTATGTATGTGTATAGATCTATACAATCAAAGAATGCCATACCAATCAATTAATGTCACCCTCCCCTTGGTCGGCCAAGGGGGAGGGATTTGCAAAAATATATATATATATATTTTTTAGTTATATATTGTGTATAATGGTTAAAAGAAATATGTAAGTAAATGTTATGTAATAATAACTTGTAAGGTAAATGGTAGCTTTTAGGTAAAAGTAACTTTGAATAGATCAAAGTAGAGTATAATGAGATCATAAAAATTGTAAAAATACATTCCTTGTAAAATTTGAGTGATAAAATAATTATCGTGTAGTTTTTAAGAAAAGTGTCGTAATAATATAACTTTAACGATTTATATACAAAATAAATTTAAAACACTAGGTAAACTAAAAATATAGTTTTTATAAACTAAATGTAAGTATAAAAATATATTGGAATCATTTTTGGAAGTAGCGGATTAAATGCTCAAAATAATAACTCACGCGATAACGTTAATTTAATATAAAATTTACGCGTTTAAGGTGAAATGCAATGTCATGAATGAACTAACATGATGCAAATGATGTTAATGAAATGTAGACTAAACTTAGTCCATATGAAATGTTCGTGATGATATGATCATGAATTCGCCGCTAAACCATAAAGGTTCTGTAATTTGGAACACGTAAACCTAGTTTACGATAAATGTTGAAATAGTGAAGCATGAATTGTTTGAGAAATGACCGAAAGTCGAGTTGTCACACAAAAGTTCTCGTCAACGTTAAAAATAGCCTTCAATATGGTCGTTTTGTTTACCGTAACACTTGTCTCGTAAAAATAATATAGTTTTTCTTAAATAAGAAAGTTACGGCAATTTTATGAAAAGCGTGTATATTTTAGTCGTTATAAATCCGTTTTCACGTATTATCGTCCTTAGCTTCGTATCAAAGTATACTAATATATTTTGATAAGTCGAAATAATTTATAAAGCTTAAGACTCGTTTTTGACTCGTACAAAATAAAAGCAGTTCTTGAAATTTTCGAAAATATATATTTCGTCGTCAAACTTGAAAAATTCATAACTTCTTCGTTATAACTCCGTTTTAATCCGTTCAAGCGGCCACGGATTCGTTTTAAAGTATATTTTCTAAATATCTAGGCCAAAATTCGTGTCTACTGTCGGATTTTCCGAAATTCAAAATAAGATCAGACCACTTTTATACTTGTCGAAAAGTGTTTTCTCGTACTAAACCTATTCCAATCCCTTCAAAACAACTCCAAAGCTATTCTAATCCTACCATACACCTTCTTAGGGTGTCATGGGTTCCTAAACATCATCAAGACCAATCTATAACAAGGGATAAATTATAGGATGACTTATATATATCAAACTCTTAATAACAATGTAAAAATGGTATAAATAACAATAAGTCTTGCATGCTTGCTAAAAAAAATGATGAAATACATATGAAATGGAAATGAAAGATGTAAAATGAAGTGATATGCTTACAAGCTACTTTGATGAGGTGATTAGAACAAGGATTAACTTAAACACCCTAGGTTTTTATTTCAAAACCTTTAATAAGAGTGTATCCTAGATTGTTTTAAACTTGAGCTTGGAAAACTTTGATGAAATCTCTTCACCCTTTGGCTTGGCGGTTTGAGACAAAAAAGGAAGAGAGAAAGAACTTGACTAACTTGTGAATTATTGAGTGTGAATGAAATGAATGAAAGTAAGTAAGATTGAGTAAAGATTGCAATATGTAAGAAAATTGTTACCAACAATTAATGTCTCATCCCCTTGGTCGGCCAGGGGATGTTTTTCAAAAATATATTTTTTTCTTTTCTTTTATTGTATATATATAATTGTGTATGTAATATATATTTAAGTAAAGGATAACTTGTAAAATTGTATATACATTAGTGTATTTAAGGTAGTTTTAGCTAAAAGTAATTTTTAATAGATCAAAGTAAAGTATATTGAGATCATAAAAATTGTAAAAATACATTTCTTGTAAAATTTGAGTGATATAGTAATTGTCGTGTAGTTTTTTAAGAAAAGCGTCGTAATAATATAAATTTAATGATTTATATACAAAATAAATTCAAAACACTGGTAAACTCAAAATATCATTTTATAAACTTAATATAAGTATAAAATATGTCGGGATAGTTTTGGAAGTATTGGATTAAATGTTCAAAATAATATCTTACGCGATAGCTTTATTTAATATGAAATTTGGCGTTTAAGGTGAAATGAAAATCATGAATGAACTAACATGATGGAAATGATGTTAATGATATGTAGACTAAACTTAGTCTATATGAAATGTCCGTGATGATATGATCATGAATTGCAGACTAAACCTTTAAGGTTCTGTGAATTTGAACTCGTAAACCTAGTTTACGATAAATGATGAAATTGTGAAACTTGAGAAATGACTTGAAATTGCGAGTTGTCACATAAATACACTTACAAGTAGAATTACATTTCGTGCAAGCGTGTGACCCTATTGGCCAATAATATAGCTAATAGTAATAGTTATGTGTTTGAACCATGCACGCAAGTCCTTCAAACTCCCACTTGTGTATGGTTGAAATATCGAGATAACATACATACTAATGAATATAGCATCGCCGATCATTTACCCTCAACTATATTACCAGTTCTTAATGTTCTTGAACTTATGTTTGAAAAATATTAATGGTTAATTATAGTTATTTCTTTGTTACTAATACCATGTCATAATCAGTTATGGATCTCACTCATGTCTCATTTTAAGCATTTTATTTCTTGAATGTGAATACAAATAAGATTGCCAAAATCATCAATCAATTAATATTTGGGCTCGCTGAGCATTCTCTTATTTTTTTTCGAGGGTCCCAACGATATTAAACTTTATCCGGATTTTAGAAGAACAAATCCCTTCTTGAGTATATGTTCATTTCCATGCAATCTAAGCTATGCCCATCGTACCAGATAACTCCATATTTTAGGTAGCCCGAGTAAATCATAGCATAGAATGTCTTGCATCGCATGCAACATATATCTGAGGTCTAAGGACTTGAAGATAGACCATTGTTTCAAGATTTACTATTTGACGTCGATCCATATAGTATATATTGCGTTTGGCTCAGTTTAATATTTATCTACAATAAATACATACGAATTTGTTTTCAGCAAATATTCATCAACCATGAATATATATTTTATCAATAATAAAATATAACCAAAAATTTATATTAGTCTTAATTTCATCTTACACTCATAAGTTGACCGACTACAATGATTTAAAATACTTTATTAAAGTATTCACATATTAAACATGTTAATATGGAACTTAGTTAATCATAATGATAAAAGAACATACTACATATTTCTTTTAGTCAATTATGAACTAATTCACAATGTTCCATTATCAAATTATATACTAAAGTTACTTATCAAACCTTATGTCATAGTCTAGCTATTGCTTATAGCAATATAACGACAATTGCAGACTTATAGTGAAGTCACATTTGTTAAGAGTTTGAACTTTCAGAACTCTTATTGCCATTGCCAACTTTACAATCACAGTTGTAACTTGCGAAAGAGTGTTAGTTCTTCCTATTGAACTTTGAGCTCACAGGAAATTAGGATTCACATTTTGTTCCAATAAATGTGTACCAGGATTCTATTAGTTTTATGGATATAAATTAGTAGACGTGAGTTAGGATCGAACTCGAGACTATGGGATTGCACACTTTACGTATGAGAATTTAAAGTTAATAATTAAATATAAATGTTATATTTATTTATTTATTAAACGAAATAACTAACGAACGTTAAGTAATTAATGTAATGGACTAACGGGCGTTAAAGGTATTTGGAAAAGGACTAAATTGCAAAAGTTGGAAAGGTTCCGGAATCCCTTTGAGGGACTCCAAACCGATCGGCCATAGGGACAAAACAAGGAAAGAAAAACCAACTTGTTCACCAAGTTTGCTTGGGTATATAAACAAGGCTAGGGGTTTTATTTTTCCATCTCTTGTGATCATTAGCTAAACCCTAAAATTGTTTTGTGTGTGTTTTCTTGTCCAAACCGATCGTCCACCATTATAGGTGTCGATCTAAAGCTTTTCCACAAACCAAGTTATTTGTTTGATAAAAACTAGCGTTACTTTAATTCGGTTTAGTACGTGTGTCAAAGAACATAGTAATAACATTTGTTATTATCTTGGATTGAATTACAAAACGGTAAGGAGTAATCCACATAATCCTAACTAAATCAAATTAGGGTTCATCCGTTGCTAGTTTGTGGATTTGATTCTTGTTCGGCTAGAATCAAGAAAAGGTACGCATATTCTTTTATGTTAATTAATAAATCATATACGCTTCCGCTTGAATACTTTGATGTTTTGTGGTTATTTATTTGAATGTCATGTTATATAATTCCAACAGTGGCATCACGAGTCATTGGTTTTAATGAGTAATTAATTACATAAACGCGTAATAAAACAAATACTTGTATGTTGTTTGACATGTTTTCTAGGGTTTATGTTTTATTTATGTTTTGGTCGATTTTTTTTAATTAATGGGGCGTTCCCCTATTTTTTTTTAGATCGAAACATGTATAAAATTTTAGGGTTTTGAAAATTGTTTGCTAACCTTATTAAAACCTAGAATTAATATTGATTACGTGATTAATTCGTGAATAATTTGTTATGTGTCATGGAATTTTTATATGCGATCTTGTGACTTATTTGTATAATTGTTATGATATCCATGATTATACATGCATGTTAGTCATGGATAAGTTTCTTTGATAATTGTTTAATTGTTGAGACATATTGATTTACGATAAATCTTGAATTGAGAAGACTCCAATTATGTATATTAATGAATCAATTATGTGCAATTTGGTACAATTTAATTAAGGGTTTACATAATCGATTCATCGATGTATGTGATTCACTTTCTATTGTTCGGTGAAAACCCTAAATTAATATATACATTAATTTAACCTAGATATTGATTATTAATAGGGTTTTATCGAATAAGTTGCATGTGGCTACTTGTTTACACGTATAAATTGTTTATTATGTGCGCATTGTTTTTAGTAGTTTATTTTTATTTATTACTTGTTTGTTTATTATGTTAGACATTTTAAGCAAAGGGTAATTTTGAATAGAAAAATAATAATGGATTAAACAATGGCTAATTTTGATTTGTTTTGGAAGAGTTAAGTTTTCAATAGTATAATTGATTGGTGACTTTGGTACATATGGTGCGAACGGCTCACCCATTAGAATGAACTATAAAGGGGTTAATAAAGAAGTGGGCACAGTCACGCGAAAGGAGGTCTTAGGTTATGCTTGGCTTACGGTCCTCGCCCTGTAAGTTTGAATGGAGCTACTTAGTAAGCCATAATATGTACAAGCTCATCTTAAGGGCGAATTAGTTTTAATTCCATGCGCCACTTCGGTGGTAATTATCCGAAACACTAAGTGTTTACACTTATGCAAAAGTACGGTATAATGGACGATAATTAAAACTAAATTCCTTGATTGGTGAACCCAATACCTCAGTCAAGACTTTGATAATTTGATCTTTATGAATTGGTAATAAAACGTTTTTTATTAAATTTATGCTACAAGATGAATGCATGACATCTTTGTACATATTTGATTTGACCACATAAAATCAAAACTAGTACCCTTTTAAATTAAGAATATGCCATCTAATTAAAAGGAACACTTGAAGTTGCAATTTAGTCATGAGAGTACTTGGCTAGATTGTGATGGAGAGGTAAATCTCTATGTAAAGTGAGACTTTACATGGACATATTTGCAGTTCTTTAAGTTAGACACTTAAGTTGAGTAGGAAGTGAGACTTGGACTCAATGGCATAAAATGGGATGAAACATGTTTATATTTGCAATAGCGTTGGAAAATATAAATCCTATAATGATCTAGGAGTTGGAAATTGTTTGCCAATTAATGTTCGATGATTACCTTATTATATGCGTTCGTTGCTAGCGGATCAATGATGTAATGAACCTATGATAATTTGGATCCTAGTTTTCGAGAAAATTATATGGTTATATGTTTATATTACCGTTGGGTATATTTTATTTTCTTGAAAAGTTGTATTATCGAAAATACTAATACTTGAACTTTTTCGTAGAAATGGCTCAAAATAACGATAACACTAACACTTGCACTAAGTTTTGCGTTCAAAACCTTTTTGATCGAGAAAAGTTGGTGGCTCTAAGAATTTCAATGATTGGCACCGCTCTTTGAGAATTGTCTGTAGAGTTGCTAACAGGTTGAAATATCTTTATGAACCTTGCCCTGAACAACCAATTGGTCCTGAGGTTACTCAAGCTCAAATGGACGCTTGGCAACTTGAGTATAAGCGTCATAATGATGTGGCTTGTCTTATGTTGGGAACGATGGAATCGGCTCTTCAAAAGCAGTTCGAACATCATTTCCCATATAATATGCTCAATGAACTTGAACTATGTTTGAGAAACAAAAGCGTCAAGATTTATGACTTGACCGACGTTACGTTGTGGCGGGGAGAGGGTAAACCGTAAGTGCTCATGTACTTGAAATGAAAGGGTACATGGATCAACTCAAGGCACTTGGCAAAACTTATGATGATGACATGGGCGTGAATCGATTAATAGATCCCTTAACAAGGATTTTAATGGTTTTTGAAATTTCAATATGCGCTGCGTGGGAAGACGATTCTTGACCTACACGCATTACTTATTGATTATGAGAAAGGGTTGCCTCAAAGGTTCCTCGCGGTACTTGCTATTGAGGGTGGAAGGATTAATAAGCCAAAACCGCGGTGTGCGAACAACAAGAAGGGAAAGGTAAGGAAAGGTTGACAAAGGCAAGCGGGTTATGGCCTATCAACCTCAACCCAAGAAGAACCCTACTCCTAGGAAGGAAAATCCTAAAGGGATCAAGCATGCCACCACCGTAAGCGTTGGGCATTGGAAGAAAGCGTGTTCTCTATCTTGATGAATTGCGGGAAAATAAAAGAAGTATGAAGGGTCCTTGGCGCGGTGCCACAGTAATTTATTGTCATTGAATTACTTACTCTAAATCATAATAATTCCTAGGTATATGATACGGCTGTGCTATTCACATTTGTAATACATTGCGGGGTTTAGAGTGGAAAGGAAGCTTGCCTATGGGGAGCAATATCTGCGACGCGGAAATGGCGCACATGCATTTGTTGAAGCCATAGGAACGTTTAGTTTAGTATTGCCTTCGGGCTTAGTCATTATTAAACAATTGCCATTACGCACCTTCTATAATTAGAGTGTTGTTTCCTTTTCGCTTTTGTTGGATGATGGTTTTACTCATACTATTTCACGTAATGGAATTGATGTTTCTTTAAATGGTGTATTTTATTTTAAAGCAATTCTTGTGAATGGTGTGTTTGAAATTGATGTGATTGGAAATGAATCTAACAATAATAATAATTCAATATTTAGCATTAACAAGAAGATAAAGTTAGACTTGAATTCTTCTTATCTTTGGCATTGTAGACTTGCTCATATAGGCAAGGCTCACATGCATAAGTCGCAACAAGAAGGGCTTTGCAAAATATCAATGATGAATCATTTGATAAATGTGAGTCATGCATATCTTGGAAGATGACTAAGAAACCTTTTCATAGCAATATGGAGAGGGCTTCGATCTACTTGGTCTTATTCATACCGATGTGTGTGGACCACTTAGACATGTTTCAAGAGAGGTGCTAGCTACTTCTTAACCTTCTTGATGATTTCACCGTTATGGTTATGTTTATTTACTTAAGCATAAACATGAGGTGTTTGAAACATTTAAGGTTTTCAAAGTCAAGTAGAAGCGCAATTGGGAAGAAGATTAAAGCTCTTCGATCCGATAGAGGAGGCAGTATCTAAGCCAGTGTTTAAAGATTACTTAGGCGAGAATGGAATTTTCGAATCTCACTTCTCCATATACTCCACAATAAAATGGTGTATCCGAGAGAAGAAATCGACGTTGTTGAACATGATACGATCTATGTTTAATCTTACCACTCTACCTTTATCCTTTTGGGATTATTCTTTGGAATCAGTTGTTCGCATTCTAAATATGGTTCCCACAAAGAAGGTTGATAAGACACCATATGAAATATGGCATGGTAAAACTCTAACTTTGTCTTATTTAAAGGTCCGGGGTTGCGAGGTGTATGTTAAACGTGACTCACAGATAAACTCCAACAAAGATCGTCAGAAGTGTATCTTCGTAGGATACCCTAAGGAAACTATGGGTTACTACTTTTACTATCCAACCGAAAAGAAAGTAATTGTTGCTAGGTATGGAGATTTTCTTGAAAGAGATCTCGTATCTCAAGAATTCGGTGGGAGAGTTTATGATCCGGAAGATGATCAAGAAGATGCATTACCTTCGAAAACACTAACGCATTTCGGTAGAACACGATAGTCCGGGTCCTCCACCGAAGTTGAAGTGATTCCGTTCGTAGATCCGTAAGGAATACACGTGCACCTGAACGTCTATGTCTTAACGTAGAGGTTGAGGAAACTATGTTAGGAGATCTTGGAGAGCCTACTAGTTATAAAGCTGCCATGGCAAGTCCTGACAAGGCAAAATAGCAGGTTGCAATGAATGGGGAAATGCAATCCATGAAAGAAAATGAAGTCTGGGTAGAGGTTGACATCCAAACGCCACGGTGGTTGGAAGTAAGTGGCTCTATAAGATTAAGACTGACATGGATGGCAATGTACACGTCTATAAAGCTCGTCTAGTTGCGCAAGGTTTTACTCAAACTTTTGGCATTGATTACGAGGAGACCTTTTCTCCTGTAGCAGACATTAGAGCTATTAGAATTCTCATCGCTATAGCAGCATATTATGACTATGAGATATGGCAAATGGATGTCAAAACCGCCTTCTTAAATGGTCGCTTAGATGAAGACATCTATATGAAGCAGCCTGAAGGGTTCGTAAATCTACAATTTCCAAACCGTGTATGCAAACTTCAAAGATCCATTTATGGATTGAAGCAAGCATCAAGGCAATGGAATAAAAGATTTGATGAAGAAATCAAAAAGTATGGATTTATTCAAAATCTTGATGAGCCATGTGTATATCACAAAGTTAGTAGGAGTAATGTAATTTTCCTAATTCTTTATGTCGATGACATATTAATTATGGGAAAAGACATTCCGAGTTTGCAAAATGTTAAGGCATATCTTGGGAAGTGTTTTCCATGAAGGATTTAGGAGAAGTTGCATATATTAGGAATCAAGATCTCACCGAGATAGATCAAAGCGGTTAATTGGTTTAAGTCAAAGCGCTTACATTGATAAAATATTGAAGAGATTCGGTATGCAAAATTCCAAGAAAGGATATTTGCCGATGGAAGTAAAGCATGGCTTATGTAGCGATATATGTGCTTCAACACACTGAGGTGGCACGCATGCGTAAAGTTCCTTATGCTTGGTTGTAGGATCTATTATGTATTTGTGAGATGCACAAGGCCGATGTGGCGTTCACTCAAAACATGACCAGTTGATATCAGCGAGAATCCGGGTGAACTTAATCGATTGTCATTAAACATATTCTAAAGTATCTTAGGAATACGAAGATATGTTTTAGTGTATCAGAAATCGCACACGAACTTGGTGTTACTGAGTTCTTGTGATGCGTCTGGCGATGTGATAAAGATGATACGAAGTCTCGACGGGTTATGTCTTTGTCATCAATGGAGGAGCGATTGATTGGAAGAGCAAGAAGCGATACGATGCGATGTCTACAATGAAGCGAATACATAGTCGCTCGGAAGTCGCAATGGAGGTCGTTGGATTAGGAAATTCATTTCGGGGCTTGGTGTTATGCCTTCAATTGAATCACCTATTGATATGTATTGTGACAATTCTGCGCAATCATATTTGCCAATGAACTGGAGTCATGAAGGGCACCGGACATTTTCTGAAAGTATCACTATGTTCGGGAACAAGTCCAGGAAGGTGAAATAAATCTACTGAAAGTTCACACAGATGATAACTTAGCTGACCCGTTCACTAAGGCTTTAGCTAAAGACAAGCTTGTAGGACTTGCCAATGGAATTAGACTTCGTTTAGCTAAAAGGTTCATGCATAACTGTGATTAGTATTTGGATAAAGGATATTGTAAAACATTTATTATTTTGATGGAATAAAGTTTGGATTATGTTTATTTTCATTTATAATATTGTTGTCCTATATTTGCATGTTTAATCCGTGAATAACTAAGTTATTCTAAATGTCCGTTGTCGATTAATGATATGGGAGTATCATTAAACTAAGACAAATCTGAGAGATGTGGTAGAATATACTTGAAAGTATATTGATGAGAATGCATACCAATTTCGGATGATATTCAATTAATTGAATATAGGACTTATCCCAACTACATAATTTACTTTGTGGATATTGTTATAAGTAAATTATGAATAGTTATCCTCATACTTGAGATACCGGATAAGTGTCATGAATGTAGTGCATTTACGTGAAGCAACTTAACGCTATACGTGGCGGTAGTCATAAGGGTTGTTTTCGAGAAATGTTACAAAGTTTGTGGGTTATTCTTGTAGTCAAGATAGAATTTGTTCCTTCAAATTTATTTGGAGTTTAATCTTCTTTGGGCCCTCGTAGGGTTGACAAGATGTTTGCGGTCGCACCCAAATCTCCCTAAATATGTAAAGATGATTTCGTAATCTTGGTCAATCACTTACAAACGAGAAACATAATAGTTTTATAAAGAATGACTCAATTTCATATATTTATTTAACGTGTTATTAGAAACAAAAGGATAATAATAATGAGAAATCATTAAAGCCTTGCTCGAGTTGTACTAGAGGCATCGAAGTGTTGCTAGACGATAACCGAATGTGATCACTCTATTAAGATATATGCAAGTGGGAGCTATTAGTTTTATGGATATAAATTAGTAAACGTGAGTTAGGATCGAACTCGAGACTATGGGATTGCACACTTTACGTATGAGAATTTAAAGTTAATAATTAAATATAAATGTTATATTTATTTATTTATTAAACGAAATAACTAACGAACGTTAAGTAATTAATGTAATGGACTAACGGGCGTTAAAGCTATTTGGAAAAGGACTAAATTGGAAAAGTTGGGAAGGTTCCGGAATCCCTTTGAGGGACTCCAAACCGATTGGCCATAGGGACAAAACAAGGAAAGAAAAACCAACTTGTTCACCAAGTTTGCTTGGGTATATAAACAAGGCTAGGGGTTTTATTTTTCCATCTCTTGTGCTCATTAGCTAAACCCTAAAATTGTTTTGTGTGTGTTTTCTTGTCCAAACCGATCGTCCACCATTATAGGTGTCGATCTAAAGCTTTTCCACAAACCAATTTATTTGTTTGATAAAAACTAGCGTTACTTTAATTCGGTTTAGTACGTGTGTACAAGAACATAGTAATAACATACTTTTGTTATTATCTTGGATTGAATTACAAAACGGTAAGGGGTAATTCACATAATCCTAACTAAATCAAATTAGGGTTCATCTGTTGCTAGTTTGTGGATTTGATTCTTGTTCGGCTATAATCAAGAAAAGGTACGCATATTCTTTTATGTTAATTAATTGTTCATTAATAATTCTTATACGCTTCCGCTAGAATACTTTGATGTTTTGTGGTTATTTATTTGAATGTTATGTTATATAATTCCAACAGATTCAACTACATTATTAGCAACACTAATGAATCTTGACTTGGCCTGACAATACTTCAGAGTAGAATTTCAAAAGAATATATACAGAACAATATAGTTAATTAGGTTACTATATGCATAAGAATATAGATAGACAATATCATTGGATTTACAACAACCACCACAATAAGCGTAGAATCAATAGTTGCGTACTCGAAATTAAGTGTAGCATGACGCTTCTTTATTCACTCATTGATTGCAAGAATACACTCTCTATTAAGACTCAAAATTAACTCAAATTACACATAGATTACAAGACTTGAGTGCATAAGACTTGATTACAACATTTATACATGTATAGAAGTATGATTCTAAGCTCATCAACAAGTCCATGATAGATCAATTTGCACATACCGTCCAATTTGAGGAAGTCTATTTGAACTCAAGGGGGTATGTTGCGGACATTGATGTCAAGTGGAAGCATACGGTACTCAATGTCAAGATCTTTCAAAATCTTGATCATTTTCTCAACCAAAGAGCTCTTCTTTCCATCTTCCACCCATGTCTTGGAAATTCGATCGGTGTGTAAGCCATATTGATATTTTGAGCCGATTCATGTCCTCAACATCCCTCACCACGATCATTGGCTCAGGTTGCCAGTGGTCGCTCTTGTTTTCAACATAGCTGCAACCAAGCATGTCGAACATATGTGATGATGAATAATTAGATTCGGTAGCATTTGGATATGAATAATTACACTCATTTAATAATCAATTTCATAAAAAATGCGTAACTTAATTACCTAGTTATTCTTTCCTTCATGTTAGCAATTTTTCCGGCAGGAGTTGATACATGGATGCAGAAATCAATGGCATCCCCCATATCGGGACTACGCTGGTAATTACCAATGGGCATAGCGAGACAAGACTTTGTTTGGGTATGCTATCTTCGATTATCATACCTTAAAAGGTAGTTGTCAATATATTCATCTCTCAACTATCATCGGATACAATATAAAACCATCAAAAGTTAAAAATAGAAAACAAATATAACTTTCGGGTAATCCAATCAAAATCTCACCTGAACACCATCAATCTCGCAACGATCACCAACATCAAATGGATGCATAATAAACAGGAAAATAATAGCCTCGAACAATGTTTTGCATGTGTTTCCAAACACGAATGCTACCAAAATTAGTTGTGAGCTTAGGAATATGAAGAAATGGGTTGTCGCTAGTTTGAGTATAAGAAGCCAAAGGATAAATATTATGATTGCCACAATGATATTTAACATCTGATGGAGCTTGTGCACGGCAGTTTTGTGTCGTTGAGGATAATGCAAGAGCTCTCGTTCTCGAAACACATTAACCTAGCAAACAAACGACAAAGTTTTAGATACACACTTTAGCACAAAAGCTCAACGTTCACGAAAGACTAATACCTAGGAAACAAATGACAGACTTTTAGACTTTCAAATTATTATCAGACTAGTAATTTTGATATCTTTGGAATATTATAAGCTTAAAGATGGATATATACAAGGGCAAATCGCATAAAAGTGTACCTAACTTATACCCAATTTCAATTTAAGGTACTCAACTTTTTTTATACCAATTTAGTGTACCAAACTTTTTTTTATTGCAATGTAACACCACTAGCGGGTTTCCAAGTCACTTAGCCGGTTACCAAATTTTCCGGCGACCTTTTCCGATGACCTACCACCACCACCTTCATTTATCACCACAACCACCATAATCCACCACCACAACCACCATATGTTATGTAGTGCAAGAAATTGTTGATTATGAAAAATATAATGTATGAAAGATGCATAGTTTTAGTGTTATAAGATGGTTATGTCATGTGCAAGTAACATATCTTTCAAGCTTTTTGTATACTGAAGATGATGTTTTGATTAATTGTTGGCTGCAACCACAAAGTCCAAAATGTTCATAGTATATTTCTTTTTCTAGCACACACACAGACATAACAATACATTAGCTGGTCTTTATTATTAGTATAACCGTATAGACCCTTGTCTTAAGTTAAATTGTGAACTATATTAATGGTCTTCCTAAAATTGCACATTGGTTATTATTATTGATCAGTTAAAAAGTCTCTTAAAGTCTCTTTGATCATATATGTTAGATGTGTTTTGGATATATTGATCCCAAGTACTTTTAATTGAATATGTTAGATGTGTTTGGGTGGTGGATTACGGTGGTTGTGGTGATAAATGAAGGTATTGGTGGTGGGTTATTGTGGTGGTGGTGATAAATGAAGGTGGTGGTGGCCTGGTGGGTTATCGGAAAAGGTCGCCGGAAAATTTGGTAACCGGTTAAGTGACTTGAAAACCCGCTAGTGGTCTTACATTGCAATAAATAAATAAAGTTTGGTACACTAAATTAGGATAAAAAAAGTTGAGTACCTTAAATTGAAATTAGGTATAAGTTTGGTACACTTTTATACGATTTGCCCTATATACAATATTAAGAATTTACCTTTGTGCAAATATGAAACTGTATTATTAAGCTTGTGAAGGATACATAAGATGCTAAACCATAATTATATCATGCATTTTCATTTAGAAGTTTGTGATACAAGCGTTAAACTTATAATAATGATATAATTGTCACAATTGTAGCTTATTGTCGCTTTTTTAGTCTGATGTACACTTTTTTGTGATTTCATATAATTATACCTTTCCCTCTATTTTGTGTATTTTATAACTATTTTACTTTTTTGTTTGTTAACCCTCATGTTAACAAGAGAGGGCTAAGACCGTCAAAAAATACACGCAGTAGACGAAATTCAAAAATATAATTATTTAAAGGCACAAAAAAAAAAAACTGTTATATAAACCTCTAAAAAAGACAAGTTAGCTACATTTTTTATTAATTGTCCCTATAGTAATAACGTATTAAAATACATTGGTAATTCATAAATAACCGTACCACCCAGTGTTTTAAATCTCGTTTGCTGATTCCTTTGGTAGCACTTGCTTCATGAAAGAGTCGAATTGTCCTCAAAGCTTCGTCATCCCGCAAAAGCGCTTCAAATCCTCAAGATAAATATATCTGACAAAAAGTCCAACAAACAAAATCACATACATAAAGCTAGGTTCTTGTAACTGAATATAATAGGGAATCTAAACACCATAAAATGAAAGCTTACTTGGATCCTTGTTGTGCCACATTGAAAAATATCTTTTTTGCTGCATATTTAGCCTGGTTTTCGGTCTTTATCTGTTTAGAATTCTCGTCATCATCACTATCACCATCACCATAACCATAACCGGTCATGTCTAGAAATTTCTCATCTGAAATAGTTAACATGCTCGTGTTTATAACATCTATCATCCTGTTCATATTCCAAGCAGAAATATTCTTCTGATTAAATCTGTGCAAATGATCAATGGTGATCCCGTTGACATGCTTTTTAGGAGGACCATTTGCTTCTTTTTTACCCATCACGGGTGTACTAGGCCTCGATCCTCCAATACTTCTAAAACCCTTAACAATATTTGCACCATCACTTTGAAGTTTCTCAACCTCTTCCATCATCCAGTCTTCCTCCTCTTGTTCCTTTTGAGTTTCGATCACAGGCCGGCGGAGAGTGTTTCAATCACATATTGGTTAAATAACGAGTCTTGAATCCGATCAAAAACTTGCTGACATGGAAATTCGAAGCAAGAACTTTAATAATTAAAGTTTTAATAACCATACAAGAGTTCCCACCAAAGACAAATCCAAATTTTGGTAACATAAGGTAGGACCTTTTTCCGTATATGGTCCTTTCAACCTTTTTATCAAATATAATTTGCCAAGCTAATAAAACCAAACCCAACCAAATGCAATTTTGAACTGCGCTTTTTAACCCGTAAACAAAATAAAGAACGCGTTTTCTCAATAAAAAACTTCGTTCAGTAAAAAACACGAAGACTCGAATTCCCCATCCAGAAACTAATCTCCCACAAATGATAGCAAATATCATAACTTCCCATTTCCACCATTCGAGATCATAGAACTTTTTTCTTTTTAGTTTTGGTGACACAAGTGTGAAAATTAAAGCACTAATGATAAATATCAAACCAGTTAACTGAAGCAAAGTCCACTTGTTATACCTTAGTTGCTTATACTCATCCGGCAGATCTTCAACCATTGAAATATCATCTTCTTCAGTATGACCAAAACCTTTCCCTTGTGTCTCATATTTCGGCGTATTATGGGGTGACTTAATGTGAATTTCTTGTTGATCCATTAACCTTGATTTTGTTTTCATCCTCATTAAAGTTGATTTTCGCTTAAAATGAGAATTTGAAGAACAAACCACAACATGTTCCCCACTACGACCAAAGCTACTGCTACGAGCAGTTGCATTGGATCGTCGTGGTTCACTAGTTACTTCATCCAACGAAACGCTAATCTCATTTGGAGTTACTTGTCCGTAGTTATTAGGACTTTCTTGAAACTGTGTACCGAGCATTGTGGGATCCGCCATGGTGGTTGTTGTTTAGTGAGATGCTAGGAAAACTGGAAGTGATTAATATTGATTTCAGGATTAACAAATATATATTGGGTTAAGATCAAACAATGGTTTTTGTTTAAATGTAAAAGCAGAAGGCATTTGATAGTTTTTGTAAGGGACGAAGAGTGTTTTTAAAGAATGGAACTGATAAGGATGTGAGACGTACATGGCGGGGAAGAAAAGTCCAAACCATATACTATTAGCTTGCCTTTGTCATGTTTTAAAACTGCAATATTTTCAGGAAAAAACTATAAATACTCTGTATACTTTTCTTAATAACTCATTATTATTTTTTTTCACTTTTTTTATTGTCATTCTACTTAACAATTTTTCGTTAGTTGTCAATGGAAATGGATCTACTTGAAGAAAAATAAAACTAAGAAGAATTTTGAAATGTTTTCGGCAAAAAATTTCAAATGTAAAAAGAGAATTTAATGGGAGATGCATATTTCTTATTTGATCCTTACTCAGTTGTCATTATGCATAATCAAATCTTTCTCTCATTTGAAATGACTTAAATGCCTTATGTTTTCTTCCTCAAGCCATTGATTTTTTGGCCATACTATTTAGTGCTTAGCTTTTAATTGCAAAACTGAAACATTATATCTTGCAACATTAAAATTATATCAAGTGAAAATCAATGATTCAGAACTTAGAGTAATTGATATCTTCAATGTGATTTTGTTTGTTGCCTTGGTAAGTCACTGATCTATACTGACAAAAAACGATTACATCAAATTATATCTAGTGAAAATTAATTTGTGACATTTTAGAACTTCTTGCAGCCATTTTTTTGGCTTAGTTATGATTCATGTTCCGTAACTTGTTTGAGTTTTATCTTATCTTGGGTTAGTCGACGATCTATTTCGTGGGATGCTGTGCAAGACGACATGCTGCCAGGATGCACTCAAAATCTTAAAAGATTGCTACACTCTTTTTTCAAGTGAAGCCACAACTGAAACAATTGGAGGTTTGGATCTTCAAACCGTGTCGACAAGAAAAAACACAAGCTTGGATCAAGAAGGGACAGTCGTTGTGGCCAACATTACAGTAAAGTACTCAAGAACCTGTATTGGAACAAACTCATGATTGGAGATAGTTTGGGTATGCACCACTCACTACAAGAAAAACTGGATTTAGTGACAAAAAGTATATGGTCACTATCAGTATAAAATCGGTCACTAACACTGCTTAGTGACCAAAACCCGGGTGGTCACTTTTCGTCACAATAGCTCCGTCACTATTTTTATTAGAGACCAAAATTAAAATTGTCTCTAACCAATGACCATATTACGTTGGTCACTATATTTGTGACGATATATTCGGTCACTAATTTTGGTCACTAAGAGGTGAAGGTGGTCACTGAATTGATAGATAGTGATGAGAAAGGTGGTCATAAAGTGGTCATTGTTTTGCTAAAGATAACGGACCGTTAATACACCGTTAACTCCCATCGATGACCATACGTGTGGTCACTTCATATTAATTTAAAGACAAACCGGTGGTCACCACCTATTTACTTTTAAAAATAAAAGTGGTCACTTAAACGTCTTACAAAGCGATTTAGCGATTTCACAAAATATATAATCGCACTAAAAATTAAAACCACATAATTTAAACAACAAAGATATCAAATTACTTGTGATTGCATAAACATAAAAGATTTTTTTCAACATATAATTTTGTATCTCGCTAAGCATAATGTTCAAGTGTTTAACATCGTGTTTATCTATACTACTTATAAAGCATTTATTAGTAATAAAACATGTTTGGAATCACATCCACTCGCTCTTGAATCCAACTGAACAAAACTTAGCACCAAACGACCGTCATCCAACTCGCTCTTGAATCCAATCGAACCTTTAGTCACCCACAAATAATGCAATAAACTCAAATAGACATAATATTATGATGTGAAATCAAAGCTGTTTGTACAACTTCCGATGTGATTCTAAACTTATTGTCAATGGACCGATTTGGGTAATTTTATCTCTAACGGGTTGGATATGTAAAAGAATAAAAATTAGCCCAACAAAGATAACGTGTCAAAATATGAAAACTATAAACTGAAACATCAAGGCGGTTCGTGTTATTATCATAGGCATACAATCGTTAATATTCTTATTGAAAACTATAAACTGAAACATCTTAGCAGAGATATCTATAAATATTAGTATTATAATACCAGAAACTAATATCTTGAATTTGTAACTTTGGCAACCATACTTCAATTTTGGATATAAATAACTCAAAATATGAAAAGCTGAAATACAGGTCACATGATATGATGGATAAAGATGTATCATCTGCTACACCAATGTCAAAGTACTCAATTATCTTGTGTGGCATACAATAGCGGATCAACTTTCTAAACAAGACACATTTCATCTTAGTACATAAAAGAACGGGAAATGTAATGGGTGTGGATGACCATATGCTAACTATCGCCTACCCACCTATAGGTGTTAGTTAGCTTAAGTCGATTAGCACTAGTCGCAATTCTAAATCATTAGTTATCGATATTAATGTCGGATAGTTATCGGTCGATTCTGATTATCAATCGATTCATGATTCGATATTAAGTTTTGAGAACTAGGGGCTTTGCTATGACACGTAGAATATATGGACCGAGATCAAGATGACGTGCACACTATAGAACACCTTAACGAAGAAGTGTTACCTCAATATCACATGCCTTAATCTCTTATTTTTCGACATTTCAAATACACGAGCCTTCACTTAAAATCTCTCACTGATGTACTATCGTAAACCAAACAGTTTTCAATCGCTAGATGTTTGTCTTTGGATATTGCACCTGAATTATCTCTTTTAAGGAAATCACAAACTTGTTTTTTGGTGGTGGTTGTGGGTGTGTGTTTTTTGGTTTGGGTAGCACAGGTTGTACCCACTTTTCATCTTTTATTCACCTTTTTTATTTCATAATTGTTACAAAACATTTAAGTATAGATCTGGAAATCGAGGAAAAAAAGAAGAAGATCTAATAGTGCGTTGAGTTTTGTGTTTGTGTGTGAGAGAGAGAGAACTAGTAGATTGGGGTAGTGGATGTTGTTTGCAAGTGAGTGCAGAAACATGGGTGAAGAAGATGGTGGTGGTGGTTGTGGGTAGTGGTTATAGGTTAGAAATTTTTTGTTGTTGAAGAAGATGGTGGTGGTGGTTGTGGGTTTATGATGGGTAAAAAAAGAAGATCTAATAGTGCTACAATTATCTTTTAGGAGATTAAAAGTAGTTGATTTTGCTATTCTTGTTCACGATGATAAAAAGGATGCTAAATTATGTGTTTGAATTTTGTTGTTGATGTTGTAAAAAGAGATGGTGGTGATGGTGTTTTGAATTGTGGGTTTGAATGTGATATTTGGTTTTGAATCAGGTGTTTTGATTTGATTTAATTTGATTTTTTATGTGTTTTAAAAATAAAATGGTGGTGATGGATGGTGATAAAGATGAATAAAGGAGATGGTGGTGGGTGGTTATTCTTGGAGTAAGTAGATACATAATGAGGGTATTTTGGTCTTTTCCCCTCAAGTTGGGTGACTTAACGAGGCGTTAGTTACTGCCGTTAGAGGGAAGGACGAACGACGCATAACGTTTCACACTTAAGGACGAACGGTGCAACTTTTTTGGTCAAAGGACGAAACCCTGCGGTCAACGCAAACCACAAGGACGAACGGTGTAATTTACTCATTTATGAATGTTGACAACTGGTTTCATTTGTCCAGGAATACATGTAAGAGTTAAAAAATATTTTTACTTATTAACTTATTTATATTAAATGTAAATATTTTTACTTATTAACTTAATTTTAGTTTTAATTTTATCAAAGTTATTTAGATAAAAGAAAAAAGTATACAATATAACAAAATTTTACGAATAATCATTATGTCTTAAATTGTCGATTATTTATATCATATTAGAAAAGATATATAACTTTAGTATATAATATTGATGCATTGTCGTTTTCAGGTTGGCTTTTAAATTGAATAAGTTTAAATGTACATTTTTTTTATTTGAAATTTTGGTAATATTTCATTTTAATTATTCATCTTGTGGATATTTAAAGATACATGACCACTGATTTTCGTCTCAATATTTTATAAATCAGTGACCACCAACCTTGGTCTCTAACTTGAAAACCTAGTGACCACTAATATTTGGTCTTTAAAATTTAGGGGTTAGGGTTAAAGTTTAGGGTTAAGGGTTTATGTGACCACCGTTTTCCGTCTTAATATTTTATAAATCAGTGACCACCAACCTTGGTCTCTAATTTGAAAACCTAGTGACCACTGATATTTGGTCTTTAAAATTTAGGGGTTAGGGTTAAAGTTTGTGTGACCATTGATTTTTGTCTCAATATGTTATAAATCAGTGACCACCGACATTGGTCTCTAACTTAGAAACCAGTGACCACTACCTTTTGTCTTTAAACTTAAAATACATTTTTTGACAGTGACCACCACTTTCGGTAACTTGTTGTTTCACTGAAAAATGGTAGATTTACGGTTTTAGGGACTATGTGACCATTATTTGTCGTCACTAATACTTGTCATTGTGACAAATTAGTGACCATAATTTGTAACGGTCACTAATTATGTGGCAATGACGAAAATGCAGTGACGACAATTATAATGGTGACTAAACTATGATAATAGAGACCAAAGCATGAGTGGTCACAAAATTATTGGTCACTAAAGGCAATTTTTCTTGTAGTGACTCTGTTTAGCCTTCTAGTATTTAAATGCTTTATTGTCTATTTATTTGTCATGGATTCATCTATTTATTTGGCCGGAAGGAATATATGTAAAAGATGAAGATGTAAGAAATGATCAAAATACCCCTAACAAACCGTTTTAGTTATGTATTATGAGATGAGTTTCTATAGTAACTCTTTTACCTTTTTATTTATTTATGCTCAAATATCTATTTATTATCAAAATGGCTACCCCGTCTTGCTTTTTTAATGCATTCCAACAAAACCTGCATCAAATACATGATTTATATGTTGTACGGAGTATTAAAAATTAAAAGAACCCCATAAACCTATTTTTATACAATAGACGAATACTCTCAAAACGATGGTATATAGTGGTAAATAATTATATTTGTAAACTTGTGCTTCTAATGTGACCCTTGATGCAACGTACACTTACAGGTTCAATTTGTATTCATTGCCGAAAAAATTTAGGAGTTAAAGATGAAAAATGATAAAAATTTCAAGATTAAACAATATTTAACTACTGTATTAATTTAGTGATATATTTTGTTACCATATTTATGGGACATTAAATGGTGGACCTTTTTTTCAAATAACAACTAGTTTTTTCAGCCGGTGTGAAATGGGCAAGAATTTTAAAAATTTAAAAGTACAAATAAATATATGAATAACAAACGCTATAAGGATGGCGCAGCACATGGCACGTATTGCAATATTGTAATGCCGATCCATAGGGCCCAACTTTCCAACATAATGCACTCTAAATCGTGCCTTCTAATGAACGTTAGACATTGAATTCCTCATAGGTTATTATTAATATTCATGCACAATATATAGAGATGCATAAGCAAACCCTAATGCATCATACCCTGCAGTTGGGCTTGAGCCATCAAAATTATCGTCTAATACTCCTCACAATCCGAGCGACGAAATCGAGAAAGTTCGTACCGGAGAGAAATCTTAAAACAATAAAGCAATAGCAAATAAATTTTATTTTTTGATGAAGAGATCTGACTGCGAGCGAAAGAAATTCACATAAAAAACAGATAAAAGTAGTAGCAAAATAAAATAACGAAAGACATCCGATAGCAAGCACAAATTAATCTTCATTATGCAACTAGAATAACAGCAAAAGCAAAGCGTAGACTCTTTTTTTTTTGCAACAGCCGGCTTACTGCGGTACGTGGCGGCGGTTATCTTGGTTGGGTTTGTGCAGAATTTAAAACGAAGAGATTGACGCTGACGGCGTCAATAAACTGCAAATGTTTTAAAAGTTATATCCAAAATATATAGTATGCGGGTATGGTTTTAGCAGATTTTGTTTTGTAATAGAGAAGAGGCAAATGGTGGTAGTTAGGGTTTGACGAGGTGGCACACAGCCAATGGTTGAATAGGCCTTGAAATTAGACCCACTCATGATACAATATTGGACATTCAATTTCCGGTAGGTTATAATTATTATTCAGGCACAATATATAGAGATACATGGACCATAGGTGGCGATCGGACTTGGACCATCTTTTTTTTTTTTTTTTTTTTTTTTTTTAACGAGGATCTTTATTAGAATCGGTTAGCAATGAGCTAGAAACAAAAGAAGTTACAAAAGATTACACGCATGAACAAGCAATAACTGGATCACTAGCCAATTTAACCAACGTGGTTTAAAATTCCTGCTCCTTTGACAAATCCATGACTGGGAGAGCAGTTTCGTTGTTGGTTTGTGGGAGTTATAACTCACGTAAACGACTAGAAGTATGTGAGCCTATGGGGGCACACACGCTAAACACGAGAGTACGTGACGAACGGTTTAAACTTGAATACACTAGACCTGTTTCTTGCATGCATGCATACCCGATTCTATTTGTGATCCATTAGACTTGCTACAATTTCTAAGTGGATCAGATGGTCAGTCTTGGGCCTAGACCACCATAAACAAATCGGGTGGTGTTGGGTTTTGTAACTTGGTACGCATTGTTTCAGCCCAAGTTATATGTCGGTATATCTATTATATATAATAAAATAAGCTTTTGTACAAGCGTACTAAGCACCTTGCATTAAAAATTGGTTTAATGCCCTATCTTATTTAGCTTCTAAGTACAATTAGTTTATGCAACACGTTTTTAAAATGAATGTATTGAAACTGAAAAAAAACTTATCATTTTGTATTTAATGTGTTTAAGGAAATTAGTCAACACGGTATACTTATCAAAACACACCACGATTCAAAAATTAAAAACAACTGTTTCATCTCAAATCAGATCATTGTTCCAAAATTAAAATCGAGCAATGATTATATAGATTCAAAAATCGGGCAATGGAAGAATTGGTAAGTACCGATTTAATAATACTATTAGGGTTTCGAATTATTAGTTTAGATTTTGAAATTATTTGGTTTCAATTCATTTTTCATGTATCTGGTTTGGTTTTGAATTTCGTATTCATTTGAAGCTTTAATCATTCATCTACTTTATTTGCATTTCAGGTTGTAACTGTTCATTTGGAATGATGATTGGGTTTGATGGATGAGATAAAGGTAAAGTGTTGATGTTTTTCATATGTTTTTGTATCGTTAATTCATATGAGATAAATTTTATGATTACTTGACAATATGAAACCAAGTGTTTAATGAATACACAAGATTACCTTATGTGCATTTATAGATGTAAATTTTTTGTCTTCATGTTTTAGGTTGTTCATCCCATCCATGACCAAAAGCTTTATTTTAATGAAAGGCACAAGAGAATGCTCAAGGAGTTTGGTAAGATACCTTTCTTTGTTTGCAGTCAAGCATTCAAAAATTATGGAATGAGCTCTTTGATCACAAATTCAGAATGACACCTTATGCTTTATATTCCATGTAATTATTTGGTTTTTTGGTCTCAATTCTTATTATAATTACATACTTTAGTTGTTATTTGTTGACTTATATTTTGTATTGTGTAGTAGGAAGATGAAAAGATATTGTCAGACGTGCGAAAAGGAATAGTAGCACTAGCAGGTAAAATAGAAACCTTGGTTTTTTTGTTTTCGTATATTTATAGAGGTTGTTTGGGATTAATAGATGACTACTTTCAGATCATACAACTTATTATATGACCGAAAGTACCACCGGTAGGTATATTCGGTTTTCTTAGAGATTCTACTTTTGTCCCATTTAGCTATAAGCAGGTTGATCTACGATATTCTTTTTGTGAGACTGGTCAAGTAAGTTTGATTTTTTTTTTATTTCTTTTAATAAAACAAGGTTGAAAATGTTAAAAGTTATCCAGGATGAGTTTAAGCACATATTATCTCATGGATCATTCTACTTAAAAAAGTTTCAGGTTGCACAACGTTTTTAATCCTTTTCCTGATTTTTCTCACAAGAAGAGTTGTTGCATGTCCATATTCTATACTTGATTTAGGCGACTTTGTAATTCCAGGTATGGCATTCTTAGTGGGTGGCAAATATCTATAAATTGTATGGTTTTGTCTATTAACATATTGGTATGTTCATCAGGCATTTTTGTAGCTTCGTCATTGTGGTTTGATGTTTCAACATGGAGTAAGAGCAATTACTTCAAAATTGTATTCTCAGGATATGTAGTTGGCGTGATCCTTACAATTGTTGTCATGAATTGGTTTTGTGGAAAACTAAAGGGGGGTTGAATAGTTTTACCAATTTAAAACTTCCTTTTAAATATTTAGATCGACTTATGTCAATCTATTTGGTTGTTTATGTTGGACGTTGATAGATAGATATATAAACGTGTAATGAAAGATAAAGAGTAAGAAGCACATCACCACGACACAAGTTATTTATAGTGGTTCGGCTACAAGGACACCTTCCTTGCCCTACTCCACTCCCGAGTCACCTACTCGAGAGTTCGTAAGCACTACACCAACTCCTTATGGCGGAGAAGCCTTCTGGCGTCGCTTAACCGCTTTTCCGGTACAAAGCTAAATACCGAGTTCTTTTACACTAAGGCGAACCACACCTAACACAACGTCGCCTACCCTTTATACGGTGTTAGGCTAACCACGAGTTCTTTCACACCTTAGAGAACTAATCCTATCACAACGCCGCCTACCCTTTATTAGGTACTAGGCTAAGCACCTAGTTCTATTACTATGGAGGAACTACTACCCTTCACGACACAACACCTAATCTCAAGGAGATATACTCCTTGTTACAACACCATCAAGGATATCACCATCCTTGTAAATAAACAAATACTTATATGTATAACGATGAACCTCATCGATTATACGACCTAGGCATTCTTTTCAAATGCGACTTGATTTGTTTCTTCGGCATCCTTCACTAATGCCTTTAACACAATGCTTGGCACCCTTCACTAATGCCTTCGTCTTGACACCTTTAGCATTCTTCACTAATGCTTTGACACGGATGATGAGCACCTTTCACTAATGCTTTCATCTTGACACTTTCGGAATTCTTCACTAATGCCTTCAACCCAACATCTATGGAGAAAGGTAGAACTATCAACAAGAGAACCTTCGTTGTCTTGATGATGACGAAGCATGGCAACTCATGGACTTGAGCTTGCACGTCTTCAAGAAGTGGTGATCTTTCCTTCAAGAGGAACCTACAAGATCACACGAAAATAAAAGACAAACTACATAGATCACTTGGATCTGAGGTTAGAGGTTAGAATACTTGGGAAAGTGTGTGTAAAGTGATGCCTTGAAAGGAAGAAATGGCTCTCTATTTATAGAGAAAATTTCTCTTGTTCCGGATCCCACGGATCCCTTCCACTGGGATCCGCTAGCACAAATCCAGGATCCGTGGGAACGCTCCTCTTGCCCATGGGTATTTTTGGTTATGAGTCATGGGTCATGGGTTATGGGTTGATCCATGGTTTTCTTTCTAGATACAATGAACTTGGTTAAGTGGTATATATAAAACCATGGGTTATGGGTCAATATCATTTGCTAGTTTTACCCATTTAGTATATACTTGTTTTACCCATTTTAGTATACACTTGTTTTTACCCATTTTAGTATACTTAGTTTAAGTATATATAACCCAATATGTAAACACTAGTTGTTGTACATATATATCTAAATCATAAAATCACTTATACTTGTTTTAGTGTTTTTATGTGAAAACGTAAGTGTGTTAGTAAACTATTAACTCAAACTATTTACGTACTTTATTTGTTTCGTTAAAATGATTTTACGTTTGTTATCGACAAAACATTAGAAGATCGTAAAATATAAATAAACGTTTTTACGGCTTATTTGTATTAACAGGTTTCAAGATGCACAGGTCAGTAACTTGGTTTGTAATTGCTATAAAAATGACTTAGTGCCCAGTTCTAAAGCTGTTTTGATAGTGCCCATTATAAGATGTTTTGTTTTTGGTATCTTTAATGCCCAGGACCCACGAATGCATAAAGCTTCAAGCATACCCGCAAAGCTCTGAGATGTCAGATACGAGTAATCTAGACATGAATGACTTGCAATATGTAACTGTAATGGGAATGAGGCTCTGTCAGGACTACCAATGAATCATAACAATAATGTTCGCGCTGGGCTCAATGTTCATGACTGCACGAGACAACGAGTATGTAAATATTTGGTATAACTTTGTACACCTTTACGCAAAATTAAAGATTTGTGGGCTCCTTTTTTAGGAAACATTTTTTGATAACTAATTCCTGTTACTCTTTTCTGCAGGGGCATACAAGATTGAGTCACTATCGAGATGTTTATTGCCATGTGAAAGGCGATCTGCACCATGGTTTTATTCATTGTTTTTATATTTTCTTGGATGCTCTGATTAATAAGGATCAGGTACTTTCGTATGTCCGTCGTTCTCCCCTTTTATTATTGTATTTTGTGTTAGTACTCTGCATAAGGTAGCTTCTTCCTCTAATTATAGTTCAGTATTGACCGGTGCAACTTGGCAAATCGGTTGGGTATGGTTTTGCAGGTGATGATTTAAATTGGACTGCATCTTTCTTATTTTGTAGGGTTTTGTGATTAGAGGCTGCTGGCCAACTTTCAAACAAAAGTTTTTTTGTTTTATCTAATCTGGTTCTACTTATTTTAAGTTTAAATAAGCATATCCTGAAAAAGCAGGTTAGGAGCCTGCTTATTTCATAATTTTATTTTAGTTGAAGTTATATAGACATTTTAATAACATTGTTAATTTGTAACTTTTTCATAAATGAATTTGATATAATAAGAAAACACATAAAGATTTTCTATCATAGCTAAACACATCTTTAGAAGTATTAATCTTTTAACCAACTTATTAATACTTGCAACAAAGCAGAAGTGTAAGTAGAAATTAAATCCCTAACACCCCTGTAACTATTGTTGTTTGTTTCTTTGGCTGGTGATATCTTTAGACTCAATCAGCTTTTGGCCTTTTTTTGATACCGACTGTTTAGATCCTTTTGCTTTCTTGACCCGGTCTAATTCTGGATCCGCTGTAATAAAAATGAGATAAGTTATTAGCCCTTTTTGAAATGTTGAGTTGCTTAAGTCCCTTTCTTTGAATACTTTTATGTACAGTTCATAACGTTAGTGTAATTCTTTACCTACTTAAAATCTTATTAGTAAACAAAATGGGCTTTATGCTAAAGCCCCTCTTGAAATAGCTTTATGCTAAGATGTAAGTTTTTGAGCAACTCAACCTATTTTACTTGCCTACTATTCATTTATATAACAATATAATATAAAATTATGATACTGATGGATGGTATTGAAACAAGGCTATAGCGAAAGCAAATATATGTGATGAAGAGATCCTTGGGTCATCAAGGCAGAAGGCCACATAAGCAAAAAAGCGGTTGATCGATCTTGATGTTAATAGACCTTTAACTCAATCACAGACCCAAACCATAACACGTTGTTCGTCCACTATCAAGTTTTTGTTTTATGTTATTAATGCATATATGTGTTTCATATCTGTTCATATGCTTCAACTTTTGCAGGCTGATGTGGAAGAAGCTAAGAATCTCGAAAATACAAACTTCCAGAAAGTTTTGAAAGAAATGCAGGAACAATCCCAGCAAATGGAAGAAGTGATTCATATACAACGCGAGGCTGCAAAGAAAGAAATTGAGCAAGCTCGTGCAGACAACGATATTTAAAGCAAGGAGATAGTTGAGAAGCTTACTGCCGAAATAAGAAACTCAAGGTAGAATTTATAAACTCAAGCATATTTTATACTTTCTTATTTGTATCCCAATGTTGTGGCATAGAATTTGTTACAATTCAAATATGATTCAAAAGGGTTTATGCACTAAAAGTACACTTTTGATGATATTTGAAGGCCGCATAGTAATTAGCCTCTTGTGATTTTTAGACGTTATGTGCACGTTGTTAGCAGTTAAGTTTTGTTTTAACTATTATTGTAGTCAATGTAGTTTAAACATTTAAGATCATGTTTCATGTTTGGTTCGTCAAGAGAAACAAATAGTGAAGTGCGTCAAATGGGTCGACCAATGATAACTCTACTGTTTAGGTTCAGGTTATACGGGTTGAAAGTAATAGATAGCATGTTGACCATAGAGCCATTTAATCAAACACATTGTGCATGTGTATCAAGGTAAGGAAGCAGAGCACGGGTCATGGGTTTGGATTTATAAGAAGTTAACCATGTTTGAAATTTTGATTTGGGTATCTGGAATTAGTACTATACTAAAAGCTTTAGGATTTTTTTTCCTTTAGTCTATATAAAGAAAACTATATTAAATGTTTCTTTATTCTGCAAGTATCAAGTAAATGTTTCTTAATGTATTAAACATTTTTAGTTCTTATTTCCTTATTATGATGATGGATGCATTGGTTTTTGAAATGTTGAGTTGCTTAAGTCCCTTTCCTTGATTACTTCTATGTACAGATCATAACGTTAGTATAATTCTTTACCTGCTTAAAAGCTTATTAGTAAACAAAATGGGCTTTATGATAAAGCCCTCTTGAAATAGCTTTATGCTGAGATGTAGGTTTTTGAGAAACTCGGCCTATTTTACTTGCCTACTATTCATTTATATAACGATATAATATAAAATTATGATACTGATGGATGGTATTGAAAGAAGGCTATAGCGAAAGCAAATATATGGGATGAAGACATAACTACTCTCACTAAATGAACACAAGATTGCGGAACATAGGTTATGGAGGAAAGGCAAAAAATCAACTGAGGCTTATATTAGTAGTCACCTGAACGATGATTACGGGCTACAATTTCAATCCCATAATGTTAATGATGATTACAAGTTACAATTTCAATCCCTTAACCAAAAAGTGGCTTTTTTGGGTCATGTTATATTCCATATAACATACCATGTTTACTATGGTATATGTTATGTGTCTATAGTCTATTTTGAGTTTTAATAATATTTCGCAAATTGCTAATTTTTTCTTTTACCATAAATTTGATATATTTAAAAACATTTGGTAGATAACCAGATGATCCATCTATTGTTTCTATTTGTTCATATTTATGTTGTAAAACTACTTAAGTGTATGACGTTGAGTGCATAGCTTTGCTATTCAAGACCGTCAAATTTGGAGACGAGAACACCATCGATGTTTATTATTCAATTGTTACAAACTCAATTGATTATAGAATAATTCATCTATTATCTCATTGTTTCTTTCATATATTAATGGAACACGTTTACTTTCGTTGTTTTTCTTATTATTTCATTTTCATATTTCTTTTAAAATTTCGTGAATCCACGGGTCTTTAAGTTGGCATTATTAAAGAAAAATGCTGGTAAATAGATTATGATACAATGAAATGAAAGCAACCCATATAGGGGAGATTTAACTAATTATTTGATTAAGGTGGCTTTGTTGAAGCATTTATTAAATACATTATATCATACAAGAACTTTGTTAAGAAACAGGAAAAAACATAACTTGAAATAGGGTGAGTCACATGGTTCAACCCCTATGTCGTTAAGCGTTAACTCCTATAATTAGCCTCATATGGCCTCGTAATTAGCCTCATATGGGATGTCTTGATTCGATGCATTGACAAATTTGTCAATGGTTGTCATTAATGACGAAGATGGCTTTTGATTCGATGCATTGACAAATTAGCCTCATATGGGATGTCTTGATTCGATGTAAATGATTGCTACAAACATTGTTTATGAAAACCTACTTCAAGACCTTTGATCAAACTTGAAAACTAATTAGTTGTTCTTTATTTGTTTTTTACATCCATGATGTTTCCAAGTAAGAACCTATTTACCTATGCTTTAAGGATTAATGGAGCTAAATACTTACTATAAAGACATAACTTTTGTTTAGCTTTACAAAAGCCGATATTCACACACAGACAAGTATATGCGGTTGTTTAAAGGGTTTCTATGGACTATTGGGTGTACACCGAATGGACATTGACTATTATATTGATTAGTGTTCACAGACGTCATTTGCTATTCAAGACCATCAAATGTGGAGATGACAATGCATTGACGTCTATTATTTTAAATGTTACAAACTCAATTTATTGTTGAATAATTCACGTCTTATATCATTATTTCTCTTTTATATTAATGAAACATGTTGACGTTCGTTGTTTTCTTATTATCTCATTTTCATATTTCTTTAAAAACTTCGCGAATCCGCGGGTCAATCTATTTTAGATTGGCAACGCGATGGTTGTAAATCGATTGTGATTCACACATATTTTAAATTTAACAAATTTACGTTATTACTTTTATTATCATCTCATTTATCTATTTCTTTAAAAAAAAATAACTCGGTGTCAACGTGTCTCTAAGCTAGTTACTTATATATACAAACTCACACATGCATTCATAGAAGACACTTTACTGATATCCCTAAATAATCAGTAATTACGAATCACATGTCCCTACAACCTTATTAAAATAATCGACTTATCCTAACAAATAAAAGTATCTATTGGTTTTATAATAAACCAATTAGAGCTTGGTTTGTTTTGATTAATAAAACCTTACTTGCATGTTCAAGTTGTGAGGTTTCCTATTGGTTAGTTTCTTGCATGTTTCATGGTCAAAAATTGACGGCAAGAATAAGGTTAAAGTTTGTTCCTGCTTGTATCTTTTCTCGGACAGAACTTGGGAGATTCTCGGATAGTTTTATCCGATATCGGGTATAAAAGCAAACTGCTTCTCGGGCAGTTTTATCTCGGGCAGAAAAGAAGAATTTGGTTCTTGGGTTTTGTTTTCTTTGTTCGTGACTATTCAAGTATTCAAGGGGTTGATTGATAAACGTTCTCGACTAGCGTAATTCGAACGTACTTGGTTTAAGTGTTTGTGTGTGATACTCGTAGAGGTATCTATTTTAGATACTTGAGTTTCGTTTGGTTTATTGTCCGTTATTAAAGTCCAATTGCCAAGCAAGGTTAGGTTTTCTTTTATCCATTTTATTAATTAATTGTTTATTAATTAATCGTTTATTATTACGTGGTTAACCTAATTGCGATTACTAGATCTTTATCCGCTTCGTACTCGTAGAGGTTAATGGTTAACTTAGTTCTAAAATCCCAACAGAGGCATCACGAGCCATCTCGTTTTTGCGATTATGGGTTACACGTTTCTTATTAATAAACATGTTTAAAAGGCTACATGAAACCTATGTTAGTTATTCATTTTATTTTGTTTTGACAACTATATGCAATACTTGTCAATTTTTAATAAAAAATAACTAGTCACACACAAATTAATTATATTGATAATTAGAATTAATTTGTTAATTTTAATTACATGTTAATTAGAATTACTTTGTTAATTGGAATTAAATTGTTAATTAAAATTACATGTTAATTAGAATTACTTGCTAATTAGAATTAATTGTTAATTAGAATTATAATGATAATTAGAATTACATATTGTTAATTAAATACATAAAATTGCGTAATTACTTGTTAATTGAGATTGTCATGTGTTTTTATATGTTTTCCGACCACAAGACCCACTCAATTGCTTTTGTGATGTATGGGGCGATCTAGATATTGTATCCTATTGACGGTCTTATGGCTCTCTGTTTGGGGAAGACTCGCAAGAGGACTCGGAACAATATGTGGTTATATAACTCTATATAGAGTAGGGATCCAGTGAGAAGTAAATTAAAATAAGTAGTGGTGAGAAGTGACCAAAATCACGCATTTGAGAGGCAACGACTTGCATTAGATGCATTTCTGTTCATATAGATGCAACATCTTGAGTTTCGAAAGTTAATTTGATGTATACATTGTGCAAATTAATTTTCATGATTTCGGCACGCGCATAGGAACAAAAAAACAAGAGAAATCATGAAATGCATCTAATATACGTATATGCATCGATTAAAAGCTAGAAAACACACTATGGTGAGTTATAATCGTCTAAGCTTAGAGGATGCATCTAATTTAGGTCGGTGCATCTCGGTTACGTTTATAGTTCTTCTTATTCCTTCTTATTTTAAGTAATCTTCTTATTTGATCCTAACTATATATATATATATATATATATATATATATATATATATATCTATATATATATATATATTGATGTTTATTGATAAGGTTTTAAAATGTACCTTTTTAGGGTCGTTTAAGCCCTTATTTGATCACTTTGTATCCGTTATTACTTAATATCGTTCCTTTTCACTTTTTAGGTCTCTTGAAGGCAAATTGTTGTAATGTCACTTATTTGGACCTAAAAGGCGGATATACGAAGAAAATGGCCAAAGTCAAGAATCAAGACACTCCAATGGGCTGAAAAGACAAAGTAGCGGACGTCCATGCTAAGTCTTGACGCCGTCGGAGGATTTTGTGACGACGAAGCCAAATCTCTTATTTTCAAGTGACGGTGTCGGGGTTTAAAAGAGTAGGCCGTCGCAACTCGGGACGGACTAGATTCGATCCGAACGACGCCGGAAGCGAAGAGGCGGCATCACAAGCACAAGGTGACGCCGTCGCAAGACTAACGTGGCAAAGATGAAACCCTAATGACAGCGATCCGACGGCGTCACAAAACATAAGGTGACGTCGTCTCATATGTTATCTTATATATATAATCCGAATTTTTCAGTATTAGGGGTGTAGTCTTTTGGAGAAAAAACTTAAACCGAACCAAGGCTATCTTATACAGTATTTTAGGGTTCCAAACCCTATCTTACATCAAGATAAGTGTTTTACTTCATTAATTCAATTGTGTCTTTGATTATTTGTGTGTATGCTTGCATGTTCTCCATGTCCGGCTAATTTACTTGTGTGTTTGCTTAGGGAATATTAAACTTAATTATTGAATATTGATTGGTTGTCTCTTATCTTAGTTGTTAATGATCTAGTAATGCGATAGGTCATTCGTTGTGTACTTAATGCTTGATTAATCTTTGTGAACCTTAGGTTATAGCACCTTGAGCGGTTGTAAGCTAAACTATCCAAAGAGGCCTTAAAGTTAGAGTTTATAAACCCTAGTGGGTCTTGTAGACGAGACCCTTTGGTAACTTCAAAGAGTTAGGGATAAACGCATACCCTACAACCTTAGACACACAACGCGATTAAGAATAAGGACGTGACAATTCAACCACCAATAGGAGATAATTAAGGAGTAGTAAAACCTAAGTAAACAAATCTTTAAACTATCATACAAGCACACAATAATTAGACATAGACTACATACACCTTAGATTAGATAATTAGATAAGTAGAGTAATCGGTAGCAATACCAACCCCCAAATCCAAACCCCGAGATTCGTACCTTTCCATTTCCTAAAAAATAAAAAGATAAAAATAATCTTCCTCAACCCCAACCTTAGCGTAGTAACTTCTCACTAGCATTCTTATTCCCCTAGAGAACGATATCAATGCCCGTGGCTTACCCTAATACTACACTACAACGATTAGGTTCACTGCCTAGGGTGTTATAAAACTTGCTGGAAGAAAAGAAATTTCCTTTGACCCCGAACGACGCGTGTAGCGTTATCAAGTTTTTGACGCCGCTTCCGGGGAATAGAATAGCTAGTTAGTAGTCCACCTCGTTTAGGTTTCTTTGCTTGATTCCTATCAAGTAAAAATTTTTCTCATTTTTTAGCTTTCTTATAGTCTATCCCCCTTCTTAGTGACTTTTGTTCGTAAAATCCATCACTCACCATGATACGTGTCATCCACCGAAGATTCTTCACCCTACCCGTTCCCAATCCCGAAATTGAGAACGCAGTCCCACAAAACCCCCTCACCCGTTCACCATTTTGGAAATCACCTAGGGCATAATGAGATAAATTGGCAACAACAAAGTCCTTTCTATGACTCAGATTCCGATGAGGAATTTGATTATGGTGAAGCACTTGATAGCGGGGAGGTCATCAATAAAGTTAGTTCTGAAATAGAGGAAGACACCTCCCAATGTTTTGACCCTGGGTGTAGAATTGAGAAGGATAGGTCCTTTAACATGCAATTCCCTTGCAAGATAGGATTATAAGGGTTCGATGCTTACTTGAATTCATTCTTACCATTGAACTTAATTTCAAGGGACCTATACAATAAAATCAAGATCAATGAGTTAGCTTATCAGGGGAACAATGCTGTTGAAGTAGTCACTCATTTGCACGTGTTTGTTGGAAGTTTTGCTTATTTGGTAGAGTTCATGGTCTTAGAAGACTTAAGAGAATTTATTGATAAGGACCTCACTCAAGTAATTTTTGGAAAACCTTTCAAAAGATTGACTAGGTTGAATGAACGGATGATTGATGGTCTAATTACATTCTCTGATGAAGTTGAAGACTTTATCTATCACATGCCACGCGCTCATCCTAGGTTTAAACATAGGGATATTGAGGCATGTAATAGAATGACCCTTATTCCATTGCTTAGTGAAAGGGATAAGCAAAGTGGACTTAGGTACCCATATGAGAAAACTAAGCGGTATTACAAAAAATGCCTAGAATTAGGAGATGATTACAAAAGAATGAAAAACATTGGAATGGCTTAAGTATGAGCACGTGGCGTACTTGCGAGACAACGTGGGAGCACCCACTCACGAGTCTAGCTACAAGACTCTTAAATAAAGAAAAGCGCTTCGTGGGATGCAACCCATGCTTAATTGTTTACTTGTTAGTGTCATATATCTTTTATTGATTGTTTATTCTCATGTTTAAATTTGTAAAAATGCTTTATTTTGTTTTTAACCTCGTCTTAATTGCATATAAAGGTATTTTACATAAAGGATAAGTGTAGGGAGGATTACACACGTTTTCAAAAGAAACGTAAACATGAGAATAACAATTCTTTAAAAGATATATATATGTGTTTGTTCGAGTCAAATGCTTGTATCGAGTCATAATGGATGTTTTGCGAAATTTTCCGATTCTAAAGATATAAATTTTTCGAAGTTTTTCCGTAAAATCGCGAGACCGCTTTTTGTCGGGATAACGGCGTCGAGATCTGACGCCACGAAGGAGTAAAACAACAGTTACTTTTTTCTCGTTTGTGAGCTATTTAAGAACTTTGGAATTTTCGGTCTTAATTTTCAAATTTGTAAACATCCATTCCACAAGCATTATATCCTAGTTTAGTCAAGTCTTATATATATTATTACCGCCGATTTTACGAAGGTTTCGTTTGTTTTCTTCAAATGTGCGGTTTTATTTATCAAGAAGAAGAAACAAAAGATTGGAAGGAGCTTTTCACGCACACATTCTTCTTATAAAGGATTTGACCACTACTTCACACGGATCCTACCGAGCTAATCAGGGGAGTATTAGTTTCTTTCGCTTTTTATTACCCTCCATTATCATAACTTTGATACTTTCGGGGAACATTGGGGACAATGTTCAGTTTAAGTGTAGGGAGGAAAAATAAAACGGGAACTTTGAAACTATGCTTATCGTTGATTATTTGCTTTGTCCAATTGCATTTGCGTAATAAACCATGAGAAAATGTTAGTTAGGGTAATTTTGGCACCAAATTTGAAATTTTTCATGATATATAGGAGTGGGCCATTAGTCTTAACAAAAGCGTCTCACGGATAGGAAGTTGCATGACTAGCACAAAAACCCTTTACCACCTAAATTCCACCCAAAATGTGAGGATCGCCCTTAGATTAATAGAAATTAAAAGCATTCATTTTCAATGCTTAGAGTGTGAACCGGTAGTATAATATATTCTAGAACTTTTTTTGTGATGCATTCCGAGATCGCTAGTAAGACTACACTTGTGTAGTTAGGAATAACCAAATGATAAGAGGCATTAGGATAACCCTTGTTTGATACCGTAATATAATTACTTCTTCCACATCGGTTGAGTAATTCCCCACACCCTTTGCGTTGTACTCATTTTTAGTACACGATACCCCTAGTTAACCCCTCGAGCCTATCCTTTTCGCGGTTCTCGTGATGTTTCGGTTTTCGAATATCAATGAAGAGCATTGTTTACACCCCACCCCGAGATATACACCCAAATCGCCTTAGCCTACCTGATGCACTCACTTTTAGTGCATTATTGTTATCACCCTTAACCCTTAGTTCAATTATCTAGTTGCTTGCATGAGTTGCTAAGTCGAGTCATATCCTTTGTACACGTTTTGGGATGATTGGGACTTATGGGAAAAGTTAAAGTTTATAAAATGATTAGAAGGGAACGTTAAATTCCCTAATTTGCGTAATAACATACCCCAAGTGTTTTGATCTTTTCAATTCGGGTCAAATTAGTGTTAGAGTAATAAAAACTCAAGTGTAGGGATGTGCCTATAAATCCCTATCATTTTGATGGTACCGTAGAGGATGGTAGAGTAAAAGTGTATGTGAAAAAAAAAAAAAATCGAAAAAAAAAAATGAGAAAAAGAGAAAAGAAAAAAAAATATAGAGTAAAAAAAAAACATACGGGCTACCATCCTACATCTATCCTTTAAATTTATGTTTGTTTGTTTCAGTTAGCTAGAGTGTCGAGTCTTGGCTTAGCAACGCCATTCTTTGTATGCTTGTAACATAAAGGTTTTTGACTTGCCACCACTAAATAGCCTATCCCACCAAACCCTTTGTTTCCCTACCGTAAGCCTAACATTACAACCCTTTAAAGACCTCTTTGATAGTCTTTCCTAGGTGCTTACGCCAAAGCGATGGAGGTTTGATCTATTCTCAAGCCTATGGTAATCTATGTACTAGGACCGGTTAATGAGTGTTTATCTTCCATTTCCAACTTGTTATATTTCATATACACCCGAGAGAGATGTGAGTACCCAAACACCCCATGTGAGGTGCTAGTATATAATTTTCGTGCTTGTTATGACTTTTGCGGGGCTTATATGTGTTGTGGACTGTTTTAAACCAATGCTTCATGACCCTTAACTTATAAATTAATTGACTAAAAGCACATTTGCTTGAAGACAAGCAAATACCAAGTGTAGGGATATTTGATAAGGTTTTAAATGTACCTTTTGAGGGTCGTTTAAGCCCTTATTTGATCACTTTGTATCCATTATTACTTAATATCGTTCCTTTTCACTTTTTAGGTCTCTTGAAGACAAATTGTCGTAATGGCACTTATTTGGACGAAAAGGCGGATATCTGAAGAAAATGGCCAAAGTCAAGAATCGAGACACTCACATTGCCGAAAAGACAAAGTGATGGTGTCATTGCTAATCATGACGCCGTCGAAGGATTTTGTGACGGACGAAGCCAAATCTCTTATTTTCAAGTGACGGTGTCCGGCTTTAAAAGAGTAGGCGTCGCAACTCGAACGGCCTAGATTCGATCCGACGGCGTCATAAGTGAAGAGGATGGCGTCACAAGCACAAGGTGACGCCGTCAAGAAGACTAACGTGGCCAAGACGAAACCCTAATGACGGCGATCCGACGCGTCACAAAACATAAGGTGGCGCCGTCGCATATGTAATCTTATATATAGAATCCGAATTTTTCCAGATTAGGGGTGTAGTCTTTTGGAGTAAAACCTAAACCGAACCAAGGTTGTCTTGTACAAGATTTTAGGGTTCCAAACCCTATCTTACATCAAGATAAGTGTTTTACTTCATTAATTCAATTATGTCTTTGATTATTTGTGTATGCTTGCATGTTCTCCATGTCCGCTAATTTACTTGTGTGTTTGCTTAGGAATACGAAACTTAATTATTGAATATTGATTGGTTGTCTCTTATCTTAGTTGTTAATGATCTAGTAATGCGATATGTCATTCGTTGTGTACTTAATGCTTGATTAATCTTTGTGAACCTTAGGTTATAGCACCTTGAGCGGTTGTAAGCTAAACTATCCAAAGAGGCCTTAGAGTTAGAGTTTATAAACCCAGTGGGTCTTGTAGACGAGACCCTTTGGTAACTTCAAAGAGTTAGGATAAACGCATACCCTACAACCTTAGACACAACGCGATTAAGAATAAGGACGTGACAATTCAACCACCAATAGCAGATAATTAAGGAGTAGTAAAACCTAAGTAAACACATCTTTAAACTATCATACGAGCACAATAATTAGACATATACTACATACACCTTAGATTAGATAATTAGATAAGTAGAGTAATCGGTAGCAATACCAACCCCAAATCCAAACCCCGAGATTCGTACCTTTCCATTTCCTAAAAACATAAAAAGATAAAAATAATCTTCCTCAACCCCAACCTTAGCGTAGTAACTTCTCACTAGCATTTCTATTCCCCTAGAGAACGATATCAATACCCGTGGCTTACTCTAATACTACACTACAACGATTAGGTTCATTGCCTAGGGTGTTATAAAACTTGCTCGAAGAAAAGGAAGTTCCTTTGACCCCGAATGACGCGTGTAGCGTTATCATTTATGCTTGTATGTTTGTGATTCCTATATGTGCATTACTACTTTTTTTGATACCTAATTGTATGCAATATGGAATAATACATATCGTAACCATAACATTATTAATGGTCTTTATTTACACGTCTAAATAACATGCTCATTTGTGACCTACTATTTGATTCGTGGAAAATCGTTTTTGTAAAATAAAGTGACCTAATTTAATGAAACACGTTTTCAAGAATTTAAAAACTAAACGCTATGGACACTTGGGATGTCGGCTCACCCACTAGAACAAACTTAAAAGGGGTTCAAAGAGGTGCGTCATGGTCTCACCGAAAGGATGTCTAGGTTATGCTTCAACACACCGGTCCTCCGCCTCCCCTGCGCTCGATTGAGCTACCGTGAACCATGATGATCACTACGTTGTCATTACCAAAAGTTTTAAAATAAGTGTTACAAAGTTATTTTGCATGCTTCTTTGTTTACGACTTTTACCACATTTACATGTGCATACCTATTTGTTAATTTTAAGTCTATGCCATCCAACTATGAACACGTGCACTTGGATTGACTTCTCTGGTCAGACCTAAGGGCCTTTCCAACCCATGGTAATTATTTCTCACTGGTCAGACCTATGGTTATTTTTACACGTTCATACTTGGTCGACTTATCTCGAGTTAACTTAGTTAGACCTTGAACTCGAGGCATAAGATGAGAACTAAACATGCTTTTGACATTATTACTTGATACTAATGCCTTAAACAGTCTCATAAATCTAAGAGTTGCATTTTGCAATTACCTCTTGTTGCTTACCTCTTGTCCTATTTTTTTATACACTGGTCAGAACTATGGTAATTAAGTGAGGTTGCAAGATGGATCTTAGTCTTAATTAGTAATTAATTGGGTAGTTAATTCTTTTAAGAATGTAATTATCGAAAATACTAGAATTGAACTTTTTATGTTCTGATTAATTGTGTTATTGCAACATAATTCGTAAACAAATTTGTTTTTCTTTGAAAGACAAACTTTGTCTCTTTTCCTAGTAAGAAGAGTGAGACTTATACCTATCTTTTCTCCTTAGTTGACTAACTAAGATAGGATTACAAATCAAGAACTCATTTATGATCTTTCATTACCCTTTTGTGGTCTAGAGTTAATTGAAAGATAGAATATTTTGTGTAGCTGGAAACATTGTGTTTAGAGCTACCAAAATAAATAACATCCTGCAATGGTCACGATGTATGAGTTTAAACCGCAATGAGTAAAGAAATTACTAGCATATTTTCTAGGTAATCTTCTTGGACTCTTATTATTCCTAAAGTGCTAATTACCCTTGGGGTATGTAGACGATAAAGGAGGAATTGCATGCTAAAGATTCAAGTTAATTGAATAAAAGAATGGCTAGTCCATTGTCTACAGAAGTAGAACTTCATATACTCTGCTCAATACCTAAGTACATGATACTCGTAGGCATTTGAAGAGAATAGGAAAGTATATAAAACTGCTATATGCTTTCTACTGGAAATGTAACACTTACAATGTTGACAAATCTAGTGGGAGTAGTTGCATTTTATAACTGAAATATCATTCATGTAATGTTGTCAATTTCAGTGGGAGCTACGGGATTTATTTCCTTGTTAGTCACCCATATCATTTAAACTTGCTTTGAAATAATTCATTACTTTCCAAATATGAACAACCATTGCTTAAAGGAAAATTGCATTTTATTTTATCAGATAACTCGTTACCTTCCTGTTGTCGCTTCCTGAAATGTTATCTATAGAATAATAATCTACAATTCCTTATTACAGGTTATGGTTCTAAAACTACTTATGGTATATATGACATTATCATATCGTTTGAACAATCAATCACAAGTGGGAGAAATCTCAAAGTGTTTGCAAGGAACAACAATATTATTGGTATCTCTTGACCGCAAGGTAAAGGAAACTAATAATTCTACTAGGACTTAAACACATGAGATGTTTATTGCCCTACTACATTCTAATAATGATTCTACTAGGACTTGAACACGCTAGATGTTTGTTGCCCTACTACATTCAAATGTCATGATATTGTGTATAGATACTTCAACATTTGACTACATATTTTAGTCAACATAATTATGGTTATATGATAATGATCATAATTCTGAAGTATAAAATTAACTTGAAATTACTATAGAACTCAATAGTTTGCGTTCATGATTACTTTCGTTAGTATAATTATGCTTACATGTTAAGAAATAATTATAAAGTCCTTGAATTTATCAATGACTTATAACATAAAGTATATATAATAAATGTGTTATGTCTTCTCGTTAACACATAAACATAAGGCCTTTGAATTATTCAAAGACTTATAATGTATTATTAAAATGTTATGTTTTCTTGTTAACACATGAACATATAATCCTTGAACAATTATGTCTTCTTGTGAACACGTGAACATAAGTTTCTTGTATTGTTCAATGAATATACATTATTGCATGCACTTGGTTCATAAATACTTAATATGCAATTTGGCTCGACCCAATTGACAAGTATTTGGTCCAAAGAGAATTAAGTTATCTATAGAATTCTGATATAGTTTCACAATTCTAATAACTCATAGGATACCACTTCATTATGGTATGTCTAATGTGTTGGATCAAACCTTATTCATATAGTTTGGTTCTTGATAGCTTTAATTGCTCTACCTCAAAAACATATCAAGGTTAGAAATTGCGTGTGTCATGGATACACTCAATATAGTTCAAACCTAGAAGGTATTCAAGACAACCCATAACTGAAAACCCTAATTTATTAGGGATTTGAGGTTTTACCACTCAAACCAATTGAATCCTAAATCCTTTTGGATTTTTGATTTTTCTACACTTCCTAGCTTGAAGATTGTAGTTTTGGTGTTCTTCCTAGCTTGACGAAACACAAAACTACTGCTAGAACTTTTGGTTAAAGAGTGATACTAAATTAGAGTTTTTCTATAAACCCTAATTTGAGTTGTTGGAAGGAATTCCATTATGTCTTGATTTAAGTTCTGAATATGTTAAAATCTTATGAAGCATTTTATTAACAAATATTGAGATAATGTATTTTGTGGTTCTCCATAAAGAACAATTTATTGTTTCTTAAATACTTAGTATTTAGATAATTGTCTTTACTTACAAAAGTAAGTGGGAGTATATACATATCTCAAAGTTTTTTAGAACAAAATACTTAACCTTCTAAAATCCACTTATTAATGTCATACTAAAGTTAAACAAGAAAATGTTGACCAAAGTATAATGATTACCCTCATTCATAAATCCGAAAGGATGCCTCATCACTTGAGTGATATTTTATATCAATGCTGAGGGATATAAGTTATGAGATTATTGTAAATCAGCTAACTACTAAAATATATTATCACATCTTGAATCTAATAAATATTTTAGAACTATGAATGACAAGATGCAGTCCTTAAAAGGTAAATCGAGTTTTGAGCTTGATTGTTATTTCGCCTAACAGTTAGCCTATGAGGTTGGAATGAGTTTCTTTTGAAGAAAGACTCAAAAGGACGAAATTGTATATATATTAATGTTTGACATTTAATAAGAAGTTTTTAATCATATTTAAGCAATTGACTGTCATTAAATTTTCTTATATAATACATGCATTAATTATATAAAGATATTTAATTGTCATGCATGTGATTTGTATGTTGAATATGACAATTAGATTTTATAACTCTTTCTTTATGATTACCTTTTGCGAGGACGGTGTGTAATCAAAAGGGTTATGAATCTATATTATTTTTATGTAGTATACAAAATTTGAGCAATCCATGTTTTGGATTAGATCATGCATCTAAGAGTTGAGATCTTGAATTTAATTACAATATGATTCTAATTGAATTAAGATACCTCTTGAGTACATCTGACATTGAGTGGGAACATTGTGTTTTTCCTTAAAATTTACATGTTGAAGATATCATTCCAATTAAAATAGATATTAATCCTTAAGTTTTGAATGAAACTTCACTTGGAATTTAGAGGAATAAAACAAACAACCTTGGAATAAATGTTTATCTGGAATAAACAAATGCGGAAAATTAAGTCCAACACAAATGCAATATATCATTCAAGCAAGTCTTAAATGGTATATTTCACTTGGAGTAATTTATTACATGGATGGAAACCTTATGTTGTTTTAACTAAGGATTCATCATGTATATATTATATTGTGTATAAGACTAGTTGTTGCTTTTGTATAAGAACAAAATGAACTGACAAAAACAATATCTAATTGAGAGAGTTTAGATTATTGTTAATATAGTTGTTTACGAATTATAAAGCATAGTGTTGTATAAGTACAAATGATGCTAGAGGATTATTTATACTAGTTGTAGTAGGAGTTTATCATTTGTGATAAATCTACTAACTAGTTGTGCTCAACATAGAGCATTGTTGCATTACACATTAATGAATGAGAATACTTGACACTTTTAGAAATTGTAAAGATGACTGTCAGTATGTCGTTGATTTTTAATACCTCATGCAAGGTAGGGCGACATCTCCATACTATAACTCTTGCAATAGTTGTCACACCCCCAAAATATCGCAGCGGAATGATAGTGTCATTGGGGTATGACGTCATAGCACAAAGTATGGATAAAGAAAATGACCTCTATAATGAGACGTTTTAAAGAGTTTACCATTCGATTAAATAAGTTAAAGTTTACACAACAAGAAATCCCAAAGTTTGATAATACATAAAGAGTTTACAAAACATGTCGAATGGTAATTGTTAAAAGCACAAGACTCCAATGTATGCCATGTGACCCAAAAGCTCCATGATATGCTATCACCTTATGACCTGAGATAAACATGCTAAAAAGTGTCAACACAAAGGTTGGTGAGTTCATAAGTTTGTGTTAAAATGATTTGAAATACTTAGAGAAATGTTCACACAGCAAAGGCATTGTGAATCCACTCAGTTCCAAGTTCCGCCCATACAAAACTTGCAACCTGTGTGTTCACAACCCATTGCCTAAAATAGAATGACAATCATGAATATGCGCAATAAGGTAGTTAAAAGTATAAATGTCACCACAAGGGGTCTTCCAACAACTCGTGTTGGGATGTTCCTCCAACGCTCACGTTGGGTATCCATAAAATGGCCTTCCAACATATAAATGATGGGATGTTCCTCCAACGACTCACGTTGGGTGTATCCAAATAAATGGCCTTCTAACATATAAATGATGGGATGTTTGTTTAAGTCTAGTCACTACACGCACTCAAGTCTAAAGTATAAGTAATGTTGTTTGGCAAAAGAGTTTAAATGTTTTGATAAATAAGCATGTATCTCGCCCCAAATAGTTTATAGGAATTTAAACGAGTAAAAGCGGGGTATGAACTCACCTGGTATGATTGATATGCTAACAAAATGAAGTTCACTAAAATGAGGCTCGGAAACTATCCGCGACCTAAAATGAATGTTATGACTTGAGTTATGATGTGTTGTCGTGAATGCGTGATACAATGTTGTGCATGCAACTCCATATGATATCATACCACTTGTACATTTTGGAAATAATATTTATCGTCAAAATATGTTTATGACATCCCGTCATATAATAACATACTTTACAAGTATTTACGTTGAAATGATATCCTACGATAGTCATTTAATGATTTATTGTGAAATTATAACTTTTCGTCGTAAAATAATGTCGTTGAAATTTTCGTGAAAGTGACTAAAATGGCCTTGAAAAGTTAGTCGCAAAATGGTGCACGTCGAGTGTTAGGAAATGAACTCAACGGTTTTGGGAAGCTTGTATCATTATCTCAAAGTTTTAGTGTTTAAGTTTCCATCCTAGAGGTCTCGATCACCAAGAAAATATAGGTTAAGTATTGTACTTTAGTTCAAAAGTATAGTTTAAAGGATGGTTTTCGCCAAGTTTGAGTGACTATATGTTATTCGTTACAACTCCGCTCAACAAACGGTTTAACATTTTGAAAAATATGCTAGCGAACTTACTTTTACTAGAAGACATCACGTTATAAAGTTCTACATCATTGTTAAAACGTCCGCCAACATGGTCCTTTAGTTGCCGTAGTATGTTTTAATAGAGAATATATTAGTTTTGCTAATAGAATTAAAGTTACGGCAACTTGGTTTATCGCGTGTAATTTAATCGTTACAAGTCCGTTTTCTACGTTTTCTATATCCTTAGATTCGTGTCAAAGCATACTAATATATCTTTGATAAGTCGACAAAATTTATAAAACTTAAGACTCATTTTTGATTCATAAGGTGTAACATTTTCAATGCTGAAATTTCTGAAATTAATAGTTTTCCTCGTCAAACTTGAAAAATTCATAACTTCTTCGTTATAGCTCCGTTTTAATCCGTTCAAGCGGCCACGTTTTCGTTTTAAAGTGTATTTTCTAAATATCTAGCCCAAAATAGTATATCCACTGTCGGATTTTCCCAGAATTTAAAATATGGACAGACCCTATTTTATACGTGTCGAAATGAGTTTTTCTTGCGCAAACCTATTCTAACCCATTCAAAACAACTCCGGTTATTCTAATCCTACCATACACCTTCTTAGGGTGTCATGGGTTCCTAGGAATCACCAAAACTAGTATATAACAAGGAGTAATTATAGGATGGATTATATATATATATATAAAACACTTAAAAAACCTTAAAAGTGGTATGAACATCCATAAGACTTGCATGTTAACTCAAATATGATGTAATGAATATGAAATAAACATGAAAGATGAAAATGGACATGATATGCTTACTAGTTAACTTGATGAGATGAAAAGAACAAGGATTAAGCTTAAACACCCTAGGTTTTTATTTCAAAACCTAAAACAAGAGTGTATCTAGGTTGTGTAGAACTTGATTAGAAAATTTTTGATGAATCTCCTTCTTGTTCATATGATGGCCGGTTTTGGAGACAAAGAGAGGAGAGAAATAACTTGACTTATCTTGAATTATTGTTGTAAATGAAGTGAAGTGAAAGTGTGTAACATGGAGTATAGATCTATACAAGTAAGAAATTTGTTCACTAACTAATTAATGCCTCATCCCTTGGTCGTGAGGGGAGGTATTCACAAAATATCTTTTTTTTTTTTTTTTTTTTTTTTTTTTTTTATAATGTATAAGTAAATGTAAATTTAATTTATATAATTTGTAACTTGTACATACATTTTTGTATTTAGGGTAGTGTTGTCTTAAAAATAAATTTTATGGATCAAAGTAAAGTATAATGAGATCATAAAATTGTAAAATACATTCTTGCAAAATTTGAGTGATATAATAATTATCGTGTAGTTTTAAGAAAAGTGTCGTAATAATATATATTTAACAATTTGTATCCAAAATAAATTTAAAACACTGGTAAACTCATAATATTATTTTTATAAACTTAATGTAAGTATAAAAATATATCGGGATAATTTTGGAAGTGTCGGTCAAATGTTCAAAATAATTAATTACGCGATAGCGTTTATTTAATAAGAAAATAACGTTTAATGTAAAATGCAAAACCATGCACGAACCGTTATGAAATGATGAATATGGAGTATGAGGAATGACCGGAAATTGAGAATTGTGACATTCTTCCCATGTCAGAGGAATCACGTCCTCGTGATTCAATCGATGATACATAAAGTTCTACCCTAAGGTTTCGCGAAATCAGGATGTATGGTCAAAGTGCTTATGCCAAAACTTACGCGTCTAGGTTTCTTATCTAATGAGACTCACTGAATCTGAATAATACGGTGGATCACTTAATGGTCTAGGGAAAAGCGTACGCTTATGCATTGCGGGCTTCCTTAGTCCCTATATAGAATGCTCGACCTCGAGGTGGTGATATTAGTCTGTGGTTTGGGTTATTTCCTTGATTGCCACACTAGAGGAGCTTGCATCGGTGGCTTATTCAACCGAGGACAATTATTCCGGTAGTGATTCGTTGTTGCACTCGTAGCAAGTCCTTTGGTTATTCCTCATGTTGCCCGTGTTAACCGTTGTTATTGGTCTTGCACGCTCTCTACATCGGCTTGAAAAATGATTCGATCGATTGCATATTGTACATAAGCGGCGGGCTTGGACTTGGTGATGATAAGCACATTTAGCACATTTGGGATGTGTACCGCGATACTCTCTTTGCTCGATGCAGGTTGCCACAAAAACTCTTGCCCTTTTTTTGTTGTCTGCTACCACGTCTATCTCGCTTATTCGACCACTTGCTTCCTTCCTCTTATCATCGCTCTTCAAAGTACCATTTCTAACCATCTCGTCATCGTGGTTCCCGCCTCGATATTGCACTTTGTATTGTAGACAGCTCGCTTGTTTTCACGGTTCCACAGTTTGGGACAAGACCATATATGTACCTCGAGATTCTCTTGGACTCGGGGTAACTAGATGAGGAGCTAGTCCGCTAACTCATGAAATCGTGCTGTGTAGGCTGCGTGACGGCTCCTATCATGGAGTGGTGATAAAATTCATCCTCCGGTTACGCATTTCATTGTCCGGCAAGACTCTCTTCAATAACGCCTTAAATTCGTCCCATGTCATACACAGCTTCTCCGCCTACAGCTTGTGGTGTGTGTTCCACCATGTCAATACCTTCCACGATAGCAAGCAAAGCATACTTCACCCTCGATGTGTGGCACAATTGCCGATGTCGATCAACGACTCTGTCTTCTCTACCCATCGAGTATATGCCAGCACCTCTATACCATCAAACTCCACTGGGTTTGCATGCCGAAAATTCTTTATATGTGCATCCAATTCGTTGTTGTTGTTGGTGGTGTTGTTGTTGTTATTCTTGCCACTACATTGTTGGTGTCGCGATCGCCGTTCCGTTCCGTGGTTTCCGAGTTATTCATATGATTTCCAACTTGTGTGACAATAGTGGGAAGCAAGATTTGAGTTGTTGAGCGATGATGGCGGCAAAGTCGGGGTTTCCGCCGATGTTGTTGTCATTGTTACCCATGTCGCTACCGCCTTCTCTACCTCCACGCCCACCGTCATTCCACCCTGGTGCCGCACCACCTCGGCCAAGTCTGCGTGTTACCTGCTTTGGTGCCATGATCTCGCAAGGAAAGAACCGTTGAATTCCCAATGTCTATGCTTAACGTCCTCAAACATAATACCACGCCACAATTGGTTCCTAAGGTGTACCCATCGATCTACGTATCGTGGTCGCATATGTCCACGTGGGTTGTGACGCATTTATAATTATGTTGGCCACCATAATTATAATTGCTTCATTTCACACGTGTACATACCACCAAGCATACATGTCTCGGCGATTGTTGTTACTGAAATAGGTAGCCATTCTATCATCCGATTCTAAACGGTGGAGAAGGAATTTAGGGTAGGTATCTAGGGAGAGTCGCACTTGGTGTATAGGAAATTCCGTTAGGTGCTAAAGTCACGATGAGGTTTGGTTGCCAACAGTTCCCAAAGTATCCTCAAGAGAACTCCCATCCTCGGGAAAAATCATCAAATCTATACAGCTATATAGTAACACTTATTTAGCTCGATCTCGCATCTCATCAAACAAGAACATCACGAGATCAAGTTAGATAAGTGCTCATTCATCGAGCTCCATATCTTTGATGACCCAACTAGATTTTGGGACTCCCTATTGGTACAAGGAAACCTCGTTATCCAATGAGGTGGTTATAGAAGAAATACTTAAGAAAACATATGCGCGCGAAAAGTGTGTAAGGCGATAGGAAAGAAAGGATCGACGTGAAAGCGGTTATAGTCTAGGAACTAAAATGCAACCTAGTTCTCTATAACCAAGGCTCGATACTAATCTGTCACACCCCAAAATATCGCAATGAACGATAGTGTCATTGGGGTATGACGTCATAGCACAAAGTATGGATAAAGAAAACGACCTCTATAATGAGACGTTTTAAAGAGTTTACCATTCGATTAAATAAGTTAAAGTTTACACAACAAGAAATCCCAAAGTTTGATAATACATAAAGAGTTTACAAAACATGTCGAATGGTAATTGTTAAAAGCACAAGACTCCAATGTATGCCATGTGACCTAAAAGCTCCATGATATGCTATCACCTTATGACCTGAGATAAACATGCTAAAAAGTGTCAACACAAAGGTTGGTGAGTTCATAAGTTTGTGTTAAAATGATTTGAAATACTTAGAAATGTTACGCAAGAAAGGCATTGTGAATCCACTCGGTTCAAGTTCGCCCATACAAAACTTGCAACTGTGTGTTCACAACCCATTGCCTAAAATAGAATGACAATCATGAATATGCGCAATAAGGTAGTTAAAAGTATAAATGTTACCACAAGGGTCTTCCAACAACTCGTGTTGGGATGTTCCTCCAACGCCGCGTTGAATTGTATCCATAAAATGGCCTTCCAACATATAAATGATGGATGTTCCTCCAACGACTCACGTTGAAATTGTATCCAAATAAATGGCCTTCCAACATATAAATGATGGGATGTTTGTTTAAGTCTAGTCACTACACGCACCAAGTCTAAAGTATAAGTAATGTTGTTTGGCAAAAGAGTTTAAATGTTTTGATAAATAAGCATGTATCTCGCCCAAATAGTTTATAGGAATTTAAACGAGTAAAAGCGGGGTATGAACTCACCTGGTATGATTGATATGCTAACAAAATGAAGTTCACTAAAATGAGGCTCGGAAACTATCCGCGACCTAAAATGAATGTTATGACTTGAGTTATGATGTGTTGTCGTGAATCGTGATACAATGTTGTGCATGCAACTCCATATGATATCATACCACTTGTACATTTTGGAAATAATATTTATCGTCAAAATAGGTTTATGACATCCGTCATATAATAACATACTTACAAGTATTTACGTTGAAATGATATCCTATGATAGTCATTTAATGATTTATTGTGAAATTATAACTTTTCGTCGTAAAATAATGTCGTTGAAATTTTCGTGAAAGTGACTAAAATGGCCTTGAAAAGTTAGTCGCAAAATGGTGCACGTCGAGTGTTAGGAAATGAACTCAACGGTTTTGGGAAGCTTGTATCATTATCTCAAAGTTTTAGTGTTTAAGTTTCCATCCTAGAGGTCTCGATCACCAAGAAAAATATAGGTTAAGTATTGTACTTTAGTTCAAAAGTATAGTTTAAAGGATGGTTTTCGGCCAAGTTTGAGTGACTATATGTTATTCGTTACAACTCCGCTCAACAAACGGTTTAACATTTTGAAAAATATGCTAGGCGAACTTACTTTTACTAGAAGACATCACGTTATAAAAAGTTCTACATCATTGTTAAAAACGTCCGCCAACATGGTCCTTTAGTTGCCGTAGTATGTTTTTAATAGAGAATATATTAGTTTTTGCTAATAGAATTAAAGTTACGGCAACTTGGTTTATCGCGTGTAATTTAATCGTTACAAGTCCGTTTTCTACGTTTTCTATATCCTTAGATTCGTGTCAAAGCATACTAATATATCTTTGATAAGTCGACAAAATTTATAAAACTTAAGACTCATTTTTGATTCATAAGGTGTAACATTTTCAATCTTGAAATTTACGAAATTAATAGTTTTCCTCGTCAAACTTGAAAAATTCATAACTTCTTCGTTATAGCTCCGTTTTAATCCGTTCAAGCGGCCACGTTTTCGTTTTAAAGTGTATTTTCTAAATATCTAGCCCAAAATAGTATATCCACTGTCGGATTTTCCCAGAATTTAAAATATGGACATACCCTATTTTATACGTGTCGAAATGAGTTTTTCTTGCGCCAAACCTATTCTAACCCATTCAAAACAACTCCGAAGCTATTCTAATCCTACCATACACCTTCTTAGGGTGTCATGGGTTCCTAGGAATCACCAAAACTAGTATATAACAAGGAGTAATTATAGGATGGATTATATATATATATATATAAAACACTTAAAAAAACCTTAAAAAGTGGTATGAACATCCATAAGACTTGCATGTTAACTCAAATATGATGTAATGAATATGAAATAAACATGAAAGATGAAAATGGACATGATATGCTTACTAGTTAACTTGATGAGATGAAAAGAACAAGGATTAAGCTTAAACACCCTAGATTTTTATTTCAAAACCTAAAACAAGAGTGTATCTAGGTTGTGTAGAACTTGATTAGAAAATTTTTGATGAATCTCCTTCTTGTTCATATGATGGCCGGTTTTGGAGACAAAGAGAGGAGAGAAATAACTTGACTTATCTTGAATTATTGTTGTAAATGAATTGAAGTGAAAGTGTGTAACATGGAGTATAGATCTATACAAGTAAGAAATTTGTTCACTAACTAATTAATGCCTCATCCCCCTTGGTCGGCCAAGGGGGGAGGTATTTCACAAAATATCTTTTTTTTTTTTTTTTTTTTTTATAATGTATAAGTAAATGTAAATTTAATTTATATAATTTGTAACTTGTACATACATTTTTGTATTTAGGGTAGTGTTGTCTTAAAAATAAATTTTTATGGATCAAAGTAAAGTATAATGAGATCATAAAAATTGTAAAAATACATTTCTTGCAAAATTTGAGTGATATAATAATTATCGTGTAGTTTTTAAGAAAAGTGTCGTAATAATATATATTTAACAATTTGTATCCAAAATAAATTTAAAACACTGGGTAAACTCATAATATTATTTTTATAAACTTAATGTAAGTATAAAAATATATCGGGATAATTTTTGGAAGTGTCGGGTCAAATGTTCAAAATAATTAATTACGCGATAGCGTTTATTTAATAAGAAAATAACGTTTAATGTAAAATGCAAAACCATGCACGAACCGTTATGAAATGATGAATATGGAGTATGAGGAATGACCGGAAATTGAGAATTGTGACAATAGTATGATCATATGAGATAAGACACTCATCTTATATTTCAAATCCCTTACCATATGTGAAATTTGAAACAAGTATTCGGAAAGTTTACTCAGATGACTATTTAGTTTTTTTTTGTAAAAGAAAGGTTGAGAATGTTGGAAACATTAGGCTTCAACTTACTAAATGAGTTTCATACATATCTGTTTTAGTATTTGGATAATTGGGATTGATAAACAATTTTTACTTTATGATGAATAAAGATACTTGGTATTTGTTATTCATTCTTATAATAATTGTTATCCTATATTTGCATGTTTAATCCTTGAATGATTTTATTGTTCTAAATATGTCCATTGTCGGTTAACAATATGGGAATATTGTTATGATAAGGCAAATGTGAGTGTTTGTTATATTCTAACGAGAATGTGGATTGTTCCCACCAAACTCATATGTATTCACTAGAGATGCATATTGGATTCCCCAACTTTCAAACATTTACTTTTGGATCCTTGTCATAAGTAAAATATTGAAAATGGTTTGTTATCTTCGTCATTAGACTTGAGATGCAAGCAAGTTCTGTTATGTGTGGATATCATTTTTTGTAAATATACGCAAAACGCTATCTGAATAAGGTAGTTATAAAAGCTATATTTCGGAGTGATGTGAGCGACATCCACAACACTTGTAGTCAATAAAGGATTTGTTACTCCACTTGATATGTGCGAAAGATACCATGGCGCCTCTCCATTTAATCGATTAAGCGTTCGGACAGACCCAAAGGGTAATGCAAGATGATTCTTGATTACATTTGGTATATCGATTAAAGTCTATAACGAGATTCTAAATGGTTAAATTATATGGAAAGATTTGAGATCCATAATCCATGGTTTAACGGTATCTATAAAAAAGGATGATTAGAGCAAGACATTGAATAACCATGCTCTTGAGAAACTTTTACGAAACTATTCTCCCATACACTTTTAGTTAAAAGCGGTGAGAGCTTTTGCTAGCGTTGCCATTCGACACCCAACTCCCAGTGGGGCGTTGGTTTAATGGGAGTTATAAGCGCGAAGCGACTAGAAGTGTGTGAGCCTATGGGGGCACACACGTTAAACACGAGAGTACGTGACGAACGATTTAAATTTGAATACACTAGACCCGTTTCTTGCATGCATGCATACCCGATTCTATTTGTGATCCATTAGACTTGCTACAATTTCTAAGTGGATCAGATGGTGAGCCTTGGGCCTAGACCACCATAAACAAATCGGGTGGTGTTGGGTTTTGTAACTTGGTACGCATTGTTTCAGCCCAAGTTATATGTCGGTATATTACTTATAGGGGTAATTTCCAAAAGGGGACAAAAAGTCATAGAGAAGTCACTTTGAGGTACAAAAATAAACCCTCTTCTCAAAATGGTCATGTGCGAATGTGCGACTCCATTGAATGTGCGACAAGTGTCTATTTTTTTAATAATAAAGTACAGTAGTAGGTGGGTGTTTTTTCAAATATTCTTTTTTTTCTTATTATTAATAGTATTAAAAAACCAAAATACCCTCATATTTTATATCAAATAACTTCTCACCACTCTTCCCTCTCACTTTTTTTTTCCGGTCACCAATTTCACTCTTTTTTTTTTTCGATCAACACTACCATCACCAAGAACATCACCATCACAATGCTCGATATTTTCTAATTATTATAACAGATCGGATATGATATTCAAGACTTCAAGTTTTTTTTTGGCTGGTTGTGAAAGCATGAGCATGCAAACGAGAAACAAAAGAGCGTTACACAAAAGATCCGGCCATGATCAACACCACCACCACAGATCCGGCCAAGAACATTAAGAACAAAACCCACAACTTTTCAGATCTCGACATCTTTATACCAAAACCCGTAAACTAAATCTTTCGGTCCAACAACAAAAAAATCAAAAACCCGATCTACTCACCATCACAAACACATCACAGATCTAAGATCTAAAAAAAAAAACGAAACTATTGTTTTTTCCCATCCATACAACGGTCGTATATTCAAGCAGATGGGACTAAGTGACTAACCATCCATCCCACAAACAAAAAATACCACTACATCTATCTCATCATTCAACACCATAAAACAATTAAAAAGAAGAATAAAGAAGCGAGCGAGACCAGCTACTTTATTCGAAAACTAACATTGCTTAAATTCATAATTTAAACTAAAGCAGGCTCAATTCCAAACCAAGACTCTCAATTTACCAACAACAAAAAATCAAAACCCGATCTACTCACCATCACAAACACATCACGGATCTAAGATCTAAAAAAAAACGAAACTATTGTTTTTTCCCATCTACTAGTCATTGTGATGTGTTTTTCTTTTTTAGATATTAGATCTGTGCTGTCTTTTTTAGCTTAGATCTTAGAAAAGAAAAATTATATATATACACAAAAAAAAAACGAAAGTCACAATAGCAGTTGGGTGTTGGGTTTTTTGGTTTTTACTATGTATGAAATATTAACCAATTGTAAACTAATATATGAAATATTAAAGTAAGAATAGTGATAGTTGGGTTTTGGGTTTTGAGTATGTACTAAAAGAAGAAAGAAAAAAAAAGTAACGAAAGACACAATAGTCACAGTGGTGATGGTGGTGATTGGAAATTTTGGTAAATATGTGTTTTTATATAAAATATGAGGGTATTTTGGTCTTTTAATACTATTAATAATAAGAAAAAAATAATATTTGGAAAACACCCACCTACTGCTGTCTTTATTAATAAAAAATGGACACTTGTCGACATTCAATGGAGTCGCACATTCGTTCATTGTGTATTTTGAGAAGAGAGTTTATTTTGCACGCAAAGTGGCGTCTATGACTTTTGTCCCCTTTTAGAAATTACCCCTTACTTATATATACAAACTCACACATGCATTCATAGAAGACACTTTACTGATATCCCTAAATAATCAGTAATTACGAATCACATGTATCTCTACAACCTTATTAAAATAATCGACTCATCCTAACAAATAAAAGTATCTGATTGGTTTTATAATAAACCAATTAGAGCTTGGTTTGTTTTGATTAATAAAACCTTACTTGCATGTTCAAGTTGTGAGGTTTCCTATTGGTTAGTTTCTTGCATGTTTCATGGTCAAAAATTGATGGCAAGAATAAGGTTAAAGTTTGTTCCTGCATGTATCTTTTCTCGGACAGAACTTGGGAGATTTTCGGATAGTTTTATCCGATATCGGGTATAAAAGCAAACTGCTTCTCGGGCAGTTTTATCTCGGGCAGAAAAGAAGAATTTGGTTCTTGGGTTTTTTTTTCTTTGTTCGTGACTATTCAAGTATTCAAGGGGTTGATTGATAAACGTTCTCGACTAGCTTAATTCGAAAGTACTTGGTTTAAGTGTTTGTGTGTGATACTCGTAGAGGTATCTATTTTAGATACTTGAGTTTCGTTTGGTTTATTGTCCGTTATTAAAGTCCAATTGCCAAGTAAGGTTAGGTTTTCTTTTATCCCTTTTATTAATTAATTGTTTATTAATTAATCGTTTATTATTACGTGGTTAACCTAATTGCGATTACTAGATCATTATCCGCTGCGTACTCGTAGAGGTTAATGGTTAACTTAGTTCTAAAATCCCAACATTCATATCATCATCCATTATCATCTAATAATGAAAACAGAGAAAAAAATAAAACTGTAATCAAGTATTTTCATCTTCTTCTTCAAGCTTCATTTTCCTGTTCCTAGAGTTGCCCCTTCTTTCCATAATTGCTACATTTAATGGTGGAACTAGCTTTCAAGAGAATGAGTGTCTCATTGTTATCGTTTGATTACTTTTTATATTGACATATTCCATCCACATAAACTCATAGAATTATTGCCATGACTTTAAGTGTTATTTTCTGGATCTAATTATGGTGTAACCTTATTGCTGATCCTATTTAGATGTCGATTATTATTATTATTATAACTAAGAAAAAGAAAGGCAATGTCGGCAGGTTGGTAACCCTATTTTTTCCACAGATAGTGCATTTAAGCAAACTCAAAGCAAAAATAAGGTTACACCATAATTTAAAAGAGAAATTCTGATGATACTTTAAATCGAAAGTAGATCATAATAAAACTCAAAGCAAAAATAATCAACTCACTCACAGTGGTAACTGATTCAAGATTAACATGTGAGGAAAAGTTGACGGTTTACATGAAGATGAAGAAAAGCAAAACATAAAGAAGAAGAAGAAGAAAATAATCACCGAGTGGGGTGGTGTTTGATTATGACACAATGTTTAAAAAATATATCTTATATAACTTTGTGTGGTTTTGCATAATTTTACCAGTCATTTTAGTTAAATCTGTGAGGGGGGCTGCTCCAGTTTGGTGATCAAAGTTGTTTTGGCACTACTGGCGGAAATGTAGTTAAAAGTTTTGGATATCCTCAATTGCATTGGTGAAAAGCTTTATTCTCTTTACTGGACAACTATGCTTGATTTGTTGCACTTTGAAAAAGATCATATATATGAAGTTGTCATCACACGCAAATCAGAATTCTATGTTCATAAAAATCTCTATAATCCAAAACAAAAAGTTAAATGAGAATTAAAAGTAAAATTCCAAAAGTCAAACCTTAAATAAGCTTAGACAATCCAATCATTGTTCCTCATAAATTATAAATAGAAACCAAAATTTTAATGCATTTAGAAAACATTGAGATCAAAGACCAAAACATAAAGAAAGGATAATATAAAACAATAAATGATGTGGAAGTTGAAAAATTAAGAGAGTGAGTTGGTAAAAATTACTCATAAATAGTGATGTTGCATTTGTATGTACTAGCAGGGTATCCGCGTGATGCGGCAGCGGGTACCCTGTAACTATTTTGTTGTGAACAAATGTTCGGTTACACATTTTTTTCTAACAATAATCGTACAAATGAATGATAATATAAATCTAATTTATGCAAATACAACTAATTAAGCTACATATACAATTAATGATGTGGAAGTTGAAAAATTAAGAGAGTGAGTTGGTAAAAATAACTCATAAATAGTGATGTTGCATTTGTATGTATACTTGTCACTCTAATAAATCACATGGTGAAGACACTTATCACTCTGTTAAGTGTATAGGTGTCACCTTAATAGCTAAGTATACAATTGAAACATCGTTTATAATTCAAAGCAGAGGGGTACAACTCGTGTGCTATCAGTGTGTAGTTAGTTAAATAGTATAAAAATATTAGTTTAAGATTTTAATTATTATTGTAATATTTTAATTTTATTAGAATTATTTAAGTAATATTTTTTATTATTAATGAATTTTAATTTTTTGTTAAAAAAGTTGTTAATAAAAATAGATGTAGGTGGTCTTACTATGGCTAAAAGGTCGTCTGTAGGTTGCACGAGTGAGAAAGCTGATGTGGTAGAAAAAATGAGGGTCGTTGAGGGTTGTTATTGGGGGTAGCCTGAAGAATTTGGTGCAGTTTCAAAATATGACTTTGGGAATGTCCAAATAGGGGTGAGCAAACGACCCGAACGGACCGGACCGACCGAGACCGGACCAGACCGGACCGACCACATTCAGTCCGGTCCTCGGTCTATGCATTTGGGCTAATTCGGTCCTCGGTCCGGACCGCAAACCGACTATTTTGGCCTTAGTAGACTCCAAACGGTCCGGTCCGACCGACGGACCGACCGAGACCGGACCGGACCGACCACATTCGGTCTCGGTCTCGGTCTCGGTCCCGGTTTTTACCTTAATTTGGTCTTCGGTCTTGTCGGTCCGGTCCGGTCCCGGACCGATGCTCACCCTTAATGTCCAAGAGCACTTGAACTGTATTGTATGTACTTGTATATATTTTTATCTTAAAAAAATAAATAAATAAATAAATAAATAAAAATTAATATATTAAAAACGTATAATCAAGGTTAAAGTGTTTACATGGATTTGCATACTTGTGTGAGTACGTTTTTTTATGTTTAAAAAAGTAATGACATAGTTTGAGTGTTGTAAGAACATTGACCTAAAATCAGATTCTCTTATGCCAATATCAATGGTAATCATAAATATTAAGGTCATCTTGGCACATCACAAACAAATAAATAGTAAGACGATCACAACTATAACAAAAAACATACCCCACAAAAACAAATTAAATAAAAAAAAAAAAAAAAAATTTATGGTTGGATAGCCAACCAAAAGAATAAAAAGTTGAAGTGGCTTCGGTTGCATTCGGTTGAGCTAAAGGAGACTCGGTTGGGGTCGGTTGGTTGGGGTATAACCCTCCCATTAGCATTAACATTACAACAATGAACACAAATCAATCAAACATTATTTCCAGAATGGCTAGGTTATCAAGACTCCCTCAATTCTGCTAATGATACTTCCATGTTTTTTAATTTTTTTATTATTATTTTTATTTTATTTTTTTCTTATTTTAACTCCTAATCTCATCTTATAAATACCCATCATTCGTCATTGCTCCTCATTCATTCATAGTTGACTGTAATAAGTTACATGCTACTCATTCTTAGTGTCTCAGGTTCTATCGTTTCAGTTTCATTTTCTAAAAATCGTTTGTGCTTGATTGTTTGGAATTGTAGACAGCAGTAGAAACATAATATGTGAAAAACAAAAAGAGCTTTTTGGTTATGTGGTTCTGTGATTACACACAACAATAAAAATCAAGGGATTTTCTTTTCTTTTTTTTTTTTTTTTTTTTTAGCTATTTGTTACGATTCTTTTTTATTTCCTCCTTATATTCTTTAATATTTTTTGGCCTTTAATGTTATTTACTTATTGTTGAATTTAGGGTTTTGAGTTTATAAAGAGAATGTTTAAATTAGGGTTTTGGAGCGCATATTGATTGTTTAGTTAACTCTAATATTTTTTTTATGTTGATTGATTTATCAGTATCACAACGATGTTAATTGTATTTTTTATTATATTTTTTAGGGGTTAGTTATCAATAATTCGGTTTCTTTGTTTCTGGTGGTTTTGTGTTGCTAACAAAATAATTTTATTAGTTAAGTACACCATCAAGAAAACAAAAATAACACAAGTACAAAAATTCAATATGTTTAACCATTTCTTAATCGTTTTTATGTTGAACGACTGATTTCTAATTTAAAGCCAGAACTGTTTCTGATGAACAATGAATGTTCCATGTAGTATATTTCTGACAGGTCAAGATGATACATGTGCATGATAATGTTTGTTTATAAAGTATGTACGAATCTAATTTTGTAGGTTTTACCTTTAATTTATGTTAGTATACTATTTTTTAATAACAACGAAATTATAGATATTATTATTTTAAGAATGGGTTAGATATAATTTTTTTAAAAAGCACATAAGTTTCTTTGGATGAAAAAGTGTCATATTCAAATTTTGAAAAGATATATACCATATAAATTTAAAACTTATCACGTAAAATAATTTAAATATATAATATTTAAAACATTTTAGAATATTCTTATATTTGAAAACGATTTTGATGGGGCGATTTCTTTTATTGTATTTCTAGCGGGTTAATATTATCAATAAGTTGGTTTTTTTGTTTCTGATGGTTTTGCATTGCTAACTATATAATTGTATTAGTTATATACACCATCAAAAAAACAACAATAACATAAATATAAAAATTTAATATGTTTAACCATTTCTTAAACGTTTTTGTTGAACGATTGGTTTCTGATTTAAGACTATAGTGGTTTCTGATAAACAATGATTTTTTCATGTATTATATTTGTAATGGTTTCAAGATAATACATGTGCATGATGTTGTTTGTTTAAAAAGTAAGCACAAATTAAATTTTGTAGGTTTTACCTTTAGTTTATTTTCGTATACCAAATTTTCCATCTAAAGATATTTATGTGTTTTTTTTTTAAATTGAAATCTAACCCATTTTTAGGATACTAATATTTATAATTACCGATACTATAAAAATGAGGTAAATATCTATAATACGTAGATATTATATAAAAAGCAAACTAAATTCAATGTTAGTATACAATTTTTACTTCAAACAACTATTTTGTACAATAAAATTTAAGCCAAAGCTTAATCTAACAAAAATCAAACCTAAAACCCTATGCGTGCACGAAGATCTAAAGCTAGTAAATAAATACAACTTTTTTCGCTATAAAATTAGTTTACTACATAAGTAACATTATTAACATTTCCTTTGTATAAATTTAACTAATCATCACGTACATTGTTTGATAAAATAACAAAAACTTATCCTGGGCCCTCAAAATAATCGGTAGTGATGCGAAAGGGTCTCACAGCCTCACTTCAAAGAAATCTCATATTTCATTTTAGTTTGAACTAAAAGAATCTCATATGAACACTTGCAAAAAACAAAAGCAACATGGAGATAGCCAAAACAACACTAAAATTATTAGTACAATGAATGGAAAGAAGAGCAGTCACGTCTACATGAAAATCATGTTATTTTGTTCTTATAAAAATGTTATGGTCATCAACTCCAACATCGTCACATCAGAATTCAACATACCACCACACCAATTATCAAACATATTCTTTTAGGTGGATTCTGTTGGTTTGTGGGAGTTAAAACCACACGTAAATGACTAGAAGTGTGTGAGCCTATGAAGGCACACACGTTAAACACGAGAGTACATGTCAAACTTTTACTATTTGAATACGTAATACCCGTTTTATGCATGCATGTATATCCAATCCAATCACATGATCCATGGACTTGTTTCAATTGTTAAATGGGTCGGTTTAGGAGTGCCTTGGGCCTAGTCTTATAAACGATTGGGTTGTAGGGGTGTTTGGGTTAATTGCTTGTCGACCAAGTCTTGAACCCAAGAAAAAGGTCGTTCATGACCCTATATAAACAAACACACCCTCACATGTTTTGTACGCATAACTATCCCTAAAAACCTAAAGTATCCGATCCATTTTGTTCTATTCTCAGTCGATTTGTTCTTCAAGTCGATTAGGGTTTTGATTTGTTTTGGTTCGTATAATCCCTAAACTTGCATCGTTCTATTGATCCAAGTAGTCTTAGGTAATTGGTTCTTGTTCTTGTGTTCCTGGCCGAACAGTAGCAGCAGCAAGAAGGTTGGTTTTTCTGTGTTCAAGTTTCTCGAACAAAGAATGGTATATATCGGACAACCTTCGTCCGATATCGGGTGACAAAGGAAAACTGCATATCGGGCAGTTTGATCTCGGGCAGAAAGAAGAAAGGATTTCTTGGATATTCTAGTTCGTGGTATTCACGTTATTCAAGGGGTTGATTGTTTAAACTTTCTTGACTAGCTCTAATCGAACGTACTTGGTTTAAGTGTTTGTGTGTGATACTCGTAGAGGTATCTATTTTAGATACTTGGGTTTCTTTGGTTTTCTTGTTCGTTTACTAGCGTACAGTTGTCGCCAAAGGTTAGTTTTCAATTTACCTTTTATTATTTATTGTTTATTAAATACGTGTTTACCTAATTGTAATTACTAGATCCAATTCCGTTGCGTACTCGTTTGCGTTACTTGGCTAAATAGGTTATTAAATTCCAATAGTGGTATTAGAGAGTCAACTCGTTTTTGCGATTATGGGTTACACGTTTCTTTAATAAACATGTTTAAAAGGCTGCATGAAATCTAATTAGTTATTAGTTTTATTTTTGTTTTGACAACTATATGCAATAATTGTCAATTATTAATAAAAAATACCTAGACACACAAACAAATTAAATTAAATTGTCAATTAGAATTAATTTGTTAATTGAAATTAAAATTTTTAATTAGAATTAAAGGTTAATTAGAATTAATTGTTAATTAGAATTATAATGATAATTAGAATTACATATTGTTTATTAAATACATAAAATATCGTAATTAATTGTTAATTAAGTTTGCCATGCTTTTTATGTGTTTTTCGGGCCACAAGACCCACTCAATTTCTTTTTGTGATGTATGGGGCGATCTAGGTTTTGTACCTAGTGACAGTCTTATTGTTCTCCTTTTGGGAAAGACTCACGAGAGAACTCGGAACAATATGTGTTTATATATTGATGTTTATGTTTATATGTTTGTGATTCCTTATGTGCATTATTTTTACTTGTTTTTGACACCTAATTGTATGCAATATGGAATAATACATATCGTAACTATAACATTAATATTGGTCTTTATTTACACGCCTAAATATCATGCTCATTGTGACCTGCTATTTGATTCGTGGAAAATTGTTTTTGTAAAATAAAGTGACCTAAATATTGAAACAAGTTTTCATGAATTTAAAAACTAGATGCTATGGATACTTGGGGTGTACGGCTCACCCACTAGAACATACTATAAAGGGGGTTTAAGGAGGTGCGCACAGTCACACCTAAAGGATTTACGGTTATTGCCTAGCGCTGACCTGGTCCTCCGCCTCCCTGCGAGTTCGATTGGAGCTACCGTGAACCATGATGATCACTATAGTGTCATTACCAAAAGTTTTTAAAAATAAATTGTGGAAAACTAGAAGGGGGTTGAATAGTTTTACCGATTATAACTTCGTTTTGAACTATTTAGATCGACTTATGTCAATTTATAAAATGTTGTGTTGGATGATGATAGATAAGCATATAAATAAGTAATGCAAAGATAAAGAGTAAGAAACACAAAACCACAACACGAGTATTTATAGTGGTTCGGCTACAAGGACACCTTCCTTGCCCTACTCCACTCCCCGAGTTCCCCACTTGAGAGTTCGTAAGCACTACACAACACAATCTCCTTAATGTTGCGGAGAAGCCTTCACAACGTTGCTTACTCTTTATTCGGTACAAGGCTAGACACCGGGTTCTTCCACGAGGTAGAACCAAACCTATCACAACGTCGCCTACACTTTATCCGGTACAAGGCTAGATACCGAGTTGCATTACAAAGGAGGAACAACTACCCAACACAACACAACTAACCCAAAGGAGATACACTCTTTATTACAACATCATAAGGATATCACTATATTTTAACCTAAACTAACTACTTGTTCATCGATGCACCATATCGAATATACTCCCTACTCCATTGGCACCTTTCACTAATGCCTTCAACTTGACCCTTTGGCACCTTTCACTAATGCCTTCGACTCGACCCTTTGGCACCTTTCACTAATGCTTTCGACACAACACTTCTAAGGAGGGAGGAAAGAACTATCAACAAGATAACTTCAGTAGTCTTGATGATGACGAAGCTTGGCAACTCATGGACTTTAGTTTGCTCAACTACAAGAGGTGGTGATCTCGCCTTTAAGAGGAACCAGGAGAATCACACAAATACAAAACAACATAGAAAGATCCTTTGGATCTAAGGTTAGAGAGTTTACAATAATAAGACGTAGTATGTGTAAAAGGGGGGGTTAGCTGCAAGAGAGAAATGGCTCACTAGTTATAGGCAAATTTCTCTCTTTTCCCGGTTCCATGGATCCTTCCCGGAGGGATCCGGCTAGTGCAATCGAGGGATCCGGCGGTGGGTCGACTTAAGTCCGGATTTTGGGTTGCAAACCGGGTTATGGGTTATGGGTTATGAACCATGGGTTATACAATATGCAATGTATCTAGACATTGGGTCATAGATCTTGGTTCATGGATCATGGATAATACCCAACATGACTTCATGCATGATGTCATGCAATGGGTCATGGGTTATGGATCAAGCTCCATGGGTGTGGGTCATGGACTTTGGGTTTTACCCAACAATATTCAGTGTATCTAGTCAATGGATTAAGGACTTAGATTTTTACCCATTACATTACCTAGTACAATATATACCAAGTATATATATTTATATGTACATTTCCATATTATGTAAACAATATTACTTTTTAGTGTTTTATATAAAAATGTAAGTGTGTTAGTAACTATTGGCTCGAACCATTTACGTATTTTATTTGTTTCGTTAAAATGATTTTCGTTTGTTATGGACAAAATATTAGAATATTGTAAAATATAAATAAAGCGTTTTACGGCTTATTTGTATTACAATCTCCCCTTTGTTGATGAAAACATAAGATTATTTTAAGGAAAAATAAAATTGTAAAAGTTTAATTGAGTTTTACTCTTCTCCCCTTTATGTCGAAACAAAAGAGCATCGAAAAGAAACTAACACATTGTTTTAAGAAAAACGTGTGAAAAGTAATAATATGAAAAATAGAGAGTAAGACAAGAGAAGAATTCTCGTCTTAGCTCCCCCTTGAGGGGTGCTTCCCTTTGTTGAGGGCATCAAGTAATTAGAAAGATTAAGTGAGTGTTTTGCAATTATGTTTGCAAATAGTTTCGTCTTTTGACTAACATGCTCCCCCTTGACGAGTGATCCCCTTTGTGAGGGAGTCAAGTAACAAAGAAATCTTAAGTGAAAGTATTCAAGAGTTTTTGCAATAGTTTTGCTTTGATGAAAATCTCCCCCTTGTTGAGAGTGTCAAAGTTTTCATGTGTATTTTGAAAATATACAAAATAAAAGTTAGAAAGCAAGTATATGAATAATTTTCTGCAAATGAGACTCAAATTAGTAATAAAAGGTACTTCAATTGCGGATACCACGGTTCCTCCTTGGGAGGGATCCGTCTAGGCAAAAGTGTGGGATCCGTCTGCCTGCATTCTCATGACAGCAATGTAGATGTAAAATGTGATGTTAACATCAACAAGAGTTATGTATTAAGGCATTAAACATATTTTTATAACCACAAAGCATACAACATGTAATATCATTCAATAAAATGAGAGAAATGATGTACATAACTCTAAAACTAATAAAATGATCCGAACATGAAGTATGATTCCTAACACATCTAAGTTTAAGCTTAACACTACTTGAATACCTAAGCTTAAGGATGTTTAGGTTTGTTGACCTCATCGAAATGTTCAAGGAGGTGATAAAACATGAAACGTAGTTCGTCACGTACTTCATGTACTAAACCTTCAACATGTTGACAATGATAACAATCTTTGTCATGGCTAGGAAATGGTGGTGGTATGAATGGAGTGGTTTGAGATGGAAGGTTGGATGGAGGTTCCTCAAAAGAAGGAGGGATTTGTGGTGGCATGTTTGATGAAGTTGGAGGTGGTTCAACTAAGGATGAAGGTGGTGGAATATGTGTTGAGGTTGGTGGTAAAGAGTTATCAACTTCCATGTGATCCGGTTGTTGATTTTGTTGATTCCTCATAATCCAAAATGGACTATTTGAGGGTGATGGAGAAAAGGATATGGGTGCCAGTGTTGTTTCAACACCAAAGTTATGTTGTTGCGCTATTTTCTCAATTGAAGAAAATGTTGGCAATGGTGGTGGATGAGATGGCCTAGAAGGCAAGTCCTCTAAGTTGTAGAGGTGTTGAGATGATAGTGGAGTGGTGAAAGAGATATCTCTAGGAACTATAGGTGATGGTTTAGTGGAAGTAGGGGTGTTTGGTTTAGGAGGTATAGTAGTGTTTGGCAAGGGTAGTTTTGTGGGAACTATTCTTTTGGGAATTGGTTTAATTGGTAGTGTTGGTTGTGAGGGAATTCTAGTGTTTGGGTTTTTAATGGGTGATGATTCGGTTGAAGAGATTTCATGAACAACCCGAGCAAGTTTCTTGGGAGGTCCTTTGGTAGATGAGTTAGCACTAGGAGCTTTCCTCATGATGAAATGATAAATGGATAGTGAAATAAGGGCTTTTGGTTGCTGAGAATGAGGTTGTAAATGGTGATTTGGAAGTACTAACAAAGAGGTTTATAAAGGGAATGAGTTAGTAAGTGAATTTAAGGCTAAAGCCACTATGATCCTTCAAATTGCAATAAGTTTCATGTACAAGAGTCAACTACTGAGTTGCGATCTATGAAGTCAATTAAGACAAGGTGGAGTGTTTAAGTTAACAAGAAGAGCTTGGAATGATTGTTTTAGCTTAGTCTGTGTGGCGGTTCCTCGAATGAGGGATCCGTCTAAGCTAAACCTAGGGATCCGACTATCGTGATCAATAAAAAGGAAAATGATGTTTTTTAAGGTCTAGTACCTACACATCTTGAGTGTTTTCAGTCTTTTCAGGTGTCTTAAATGATATGAGCTTTAAAAGATCAAGTGAAATGAGTGAGGGTAGCTAATGATTGTCTTTTATGGAAAGAAATGGGGTTTTATGAGCACCAATGGGTGATCAAGGATGACACTAAGAAATTTGAGAATGTCAAGTGGAGTCAAATGATCCTAGAGATTAGATGGTAACTTAAAAGAAATTTGGAAAATTCCTTAAAAATCATAACAAATAAAAAACTAGGTTTTGCCCTATTTAGAGGTAATGATGACTAAAATCAATTTGTTAAAATAGAGAGAAATATCAAACTAGGTTTTTTGAGATGCGACAATAAATGTATGAGCATTGGAGCGAAAATACGGTGAGTTTTGATGAAACGATAAATCAAAAAGGAACTTTGAATGTGATCCCAAATTATCTATTAGTGGATGTGAAACCAACTGAGCTTAAGGAAGATTTAAAGTATCATATTTAACTAGTATGGTAATGATGGATCTGGACACACTCCTTGTGTCAATGATATTTTGTATGATATTATTAAGCACGCGGAATTTACTTAGTAATACTTAGAATATGGTTTATATGATGTATTGTAAGTAAACACAGATTACACAAAACTTAAGCTCAATATTATTGATGGATAATACGAGTGATCTTAGCTTATCACTAGGGTTACACCTTGAAGCTCTTGTGAGTGTCGTAAAATTAACAAGTACACGAGACAATGACCCGGGACCTCCTTTATACAACAAGGAGTCCTTTACAAGATAAGTATAAGGCTAACATAATAGAATATACACAAGATCTATTCTATACTTATCTAGGCAGCGTTAACCTTATCATAAAGCGATAGCGATGGTAACAATGTCTTGGCGGTGGGAATACGTTTCCACTGCTGAGTGTTAATCAGCGATGTAAACCACAACTATCCGTGGTAACGGATTATTCAACAATCCTCCCTAAACTTATGATTTCTCTGCAAATCAATAAGTTTCTTCAATATGCATTATCTTCAAGGTTTGGGAATTCAACCAAACACTTCACTTCTTTCTTAACTTTTGTATAGCTCTTGAACATTGATCTTGAAGCCTTTGTAACAATGCTCTGACCTTCTCATTGTCTTCATGAACTCTTATTGGTAAGCATAACATCACTGTAAGAGCTCCAACTCTAAGTGGATATTCTTTCTCAGCAAGCATGAAAAAGTCTTCTCCATTTGTTGTAGAGACATGATGAACTTCACATGAATCATAGTAAAACCATTTAGTACCAAAACATGTGAATAAAGTTTTCCAGAAGTCATCATCAACATTTGGTTCATAGAGCCTTCTAAGATTCACCCACAACTGCATCTCCTTTGTGTCTTTGAGATCTTGAGTATTAAACCTTTCTTGAACTAATCTCCATAGTGTATTAAGGTCATCTCTGTCAAAATCTTTAATAAGATCTTCAAATGTCATAAATGATGAAGTTTCACCTCCCAGCCTTGTGATCTTCCATGATGGAGCAAAATTGCTAGCAGTGTAAACTTCCCAATCAATAATAGGATGTCGAACTTGCGGTGGTTACGGATAAAAATCTCTTTCTTCAATCACAATCATTCCGGTCAATTGATCTTGATGAATTTGTTAGTAGGAATTTCCTTCTCGATGAACATTGCTTGATCTTCATCAACCTTAGTCTTCTTACAGTTTGAGAATCACTTACTTTGGCCTTTCTCTTCAATCTAGGAACCCTTTTTCTTCTTCTTCAGAACCCATTGGAATAAAAGCTTTATCTTGTTTTTGAGTTCTGTAGTAAGCCTTTTCAACTTGATCATCCGACATTCCTTTGAATTTATGCATCTTCCAACCACCAACATGACAACAATAAGTTTTCATATATGAAAGGATTTGTCTCTTGGTAGGTTGTCTTGATTTCTTTTGACCCTTTTTGACTGTACTAATCGCATCTTCAAGTACTTGATTGTTCTTCATTTGAATGAAATCCTTCAACTGAGTAGTTCTTTGTTCCTCAATTACGGATGCATCAGCTACCAGGTCAATTGCCTTTTTCTTTATTTCTGGATTATTAGCAATCAAGAATTCAATATCATCTTTAGTAGGAACATAACTAAACTCTTGAGTCTTCTCTCTTAGAACTGTTGGTTGAACAGTGGAAAGTGGATCTTCAACAAGATCTTCCATTCTATTCAATCTTTTAGTCTCCAAAAAGGTTGCAACTTCCATTTCTTTCAATCTTTTCTTCTCAGCAACTTGTTCTTCTGCTATCTTCATAGCAAGTTATCTATCAAGATCAATCTGAGTTTGTCTTTTCTTTGAAATCTTACTTCCAGTTGCTCTACATCTTCCATAACTGCTTTACCCTTGTCTTTCTTCAATTTATCAAATTCTTCACTTGTAGTGGCAAAAGTTGGCTCTGCAGTGGAAATAAAATCAGTGGTAAAATCAGTTGCAGTTTGGAAAATGTCTTGATCTTCAAGTTGCTCTCCATGAGTTTCAGTTTCCTTTGCTCCTTTACTTGTATCTCCTTCATCTTCAAAATCAATTATCCTCCCTTAGTGTCAAGACTGTTTTCCTCCCTGTTTGGAAGAATTTCCCAAATCATGATCGGTGAATCACCATCGGTAGGTGAGGATGAAGATGAAATCACTAGCTTCTTGATCCTCTTGTGCTTTTCAACCCTTGTATCTCTTCCTTTAAAGTCTGAATCTCTTCCTTTAAATGTTTAACATCTTTGGCATCTTTGCTTCTTGACTTGTGCCAAAGCCTTACGAGAGATTCAACCTACTTTGCTAACTTGGTACACAAAACCATCAATTCAATTGGTTCCCAGCGCCTCATCACTTCCTGTTGTGTTACTGTTGAGAGAGGTGAATCATAGGGCAAAGGTTCGATTCCTCCCTAGTTAGACTAGGTTGAAGTCTAGAACCACCAACGCTTGTTCCTAGACCATAAGGTTCGGAAACTTGTTGTGTTGTCATGAGAGGAGTTGGTTTAAGCCTTCTCTCATGGGTTCTTAAGCGGTGGGGTATAATCAATGTTTGGAACATTAATTATGGGTGTGTTTTGTTCAGTTGTAATTTTAGCAAGCATTTGGGGTAGGAGAGGTGTAAAAATCATATTGCCATCTTTGTTCAAATTTTGAAAAACTTTAGGCTTTAGGCAACTGATTTGATAAACATTAGTGTGGGGTTGCAGTTGAAACTCATTTAGCACTGCTTGCACAAACCTTGGATACATTAAAAATTTGGTTTTACTCTGTACATTGCCTTTCATACTTGTAAAAATATAATTTGACCAGTTGAAAATCTTATCAGTAACTAGACAAACCAATGGAGAAGCCATGGTTGAACTAAATCGCTCATAATATGTTTTCTTGGGACTAAGACAATGCAACAGAGTATGAATGAAAAATCTCCATTGGGGACAAAAACCACTCTTTTTGAAAGTAGCCTTTTTGTCAGTGGTATCATACCCCATGGATGCTAAAGTATCATGAGTGTCAGGCATAGGTAATGTGATGAGACCATTGAGATCACCCAATTGGAGTACTCTCCTCAAGGATGCCTCAGTAACATCAATAGTTACCCCATCCACAGTGGCTCATAGAGCATCCATTGTTTCATGTGTATCTCCAATCTCAAGTGTTATGGACTTAGCAGATGTCCAAAACTGTTTGATTTGAGAGATATAAATTGTGGGTTTTAAAAGCAAAGCATACCTTATATGAGAGGTATGAAGAAAGTCCACAATTTGATGATAAACAGGGCCACTCTTCTCGTTATACTTTTGTAGGTAGGCCACTAGGTTGTGCTCATCTGCAAAGTTCAAAGGTGCCATAGAAACTTTTGTTGAAAAACGATATTATGTCAGTATGAATTGAAAGAATAACTGGCCAATTGAGAGAGAAAGATATATAGGGTTAGGGTTTAGAATTATTGCGCAAGTAAAATTATCTTTAGAAAGTATTAATTATAATATGGAAAGAAGATAATTTACTTAAAAAATATTAACCCTATATATATGGCTATCGATGGTTACTTTCAACGGCTAGTAAAAATTAATTCTTGACACAACTAGTTGTAGCAGCTAGAACAATGATGGTAAAATAACACTATCGATGGAAGCGTGAACTAGCGATGGTAATTTTTCACAAAAATTTCAAAGAGCGTTGGTAAATAAAATCATGTGAAAACAAGGATCGCTATTATCATAGTTTTAGCAAACTACCGACTATCAACGGATTTGATATGTCTTTACCATGAGCCGTTTGCTATGGACTAGCCAACTCTTAATCATAAAGAGTATGGTGAGTTGATAACCATATAGTTTTGGTAAACTATCAACCATAAGCGGATTTGTCAAGTCTTTACCGATGGCGTTTGCTCGGACTAGTTGATTCTTATGTGTATAAGACATGGTGAATCAATAACCATTTGTTGTGTATCTCGATATACACCTTTTACATTCAACTCCCATCAAGTCTTGTATACAAACTTATCGACAATTTCAATTACCCTACTGACCTCCCTCAACACGAGAGAACATTTTGACAAAAGGTTATGGATTAAGCATTCAATACTTGTTACCAAGTCTTGAAATCTCCCACATCAAGGCCTTTGTTAACAAATCGGCATAGTTGTCATCGGTATGAATTTTGACAACCTGAATTAGTCCCTTTTCATAGCAATCTCGAATGAAATGGTGTCTAATTTCAATATGTTTGGTCTTTGTATGTTGAACAAGATTCTTAATGATGCAAATGGTACTACTATTGTCAATATGAATGATGGTATTCATAAAATTGTACCCATAGTCCAAAAGTTGATTTTGAAGCCATAGAACTTGAGCACGACAACTAGCGTGACCACATACTACTGCCTCGGTTGAAGAATTAGCCACCATAGTTTGCTTCTTGCCTTTGCCATGACACTAATCTATTGCCAAGAAATTGACATCCACTGTTGTAGATTTTCTATCCAAGCTAGCTCGGCATAATCACTATCCGAGTAAGTAACCCGGATCTAGAGGAGAATCTACGGAGTACCACAATCCCGAGTAGGAAATGCTTTAAGATATCGAAAATCTTCTTTACTGATCAAGTGAGAGAACTTGGGAGTAACTTGAAACCTTGCGAGAACACAGCTGCAAACATAATATCTGGTCTAGATGATGTAAGATACATCAAAGAACCAAGCATAGACACATACATGTGCACATCAACCTTCACCTCTATTTTCCTTTGAGTAGATGTGTAGTCTTGTCTGCTGAGGGTCTTTGGATGACTTTGCATCGATGAACTTAAACTTCCTAAGTATCTCACCACATATTTATCTTGATTAATGAAAATACCATCCGCTTCGTAGTACTTGAAGTCCCAAAAGAATGTGAGTTCACCCATAGAACTCATCGAAATTCTTCTTTCATCGGTTCTCAAATTCTTTGCACATCTCTGTCTTGGTAGACCCAAAATGATATCATCAACATACACTTGAACAAGCAAGATATCATTCTTGTCTTTCTTGATGAACAAAGTTTGATCCACTCTGCCTCTATGAAACCCATTAGTAAGAAGATAAGTAGCTAAGGTTTCATACCATTTCCTTGGTGCCTGATGCAAGCCATACAAAGCTTTAACTACCCTGTATACTTTATTAGGATATTCAAGGTCTTCAAAGCCTGGAGGTTGTGAGACATAAACCTCCTCATCAATCTGCCCATATAGAAAAGCACTCTTTACATCCATTTGATAAACTTTAAAGCTCATAAAGGATGCATAAGCTAAGAATAGCCTGATTGCTTCAATTCGTGCAAATGGGACAAACACTTCTTCATAGTCTATACCCTCCTCTTGAGTGTATCCTTGAGCCACAAGCCTGGCTTTGTTTCTGATAACAATTCCTCTTTCATCCTTCTTGTTTCTGAACACCCATTTAGTACCTATTACCTTCTTGCCAGAAGGCAAATCACAAAGCACCCAAACCTTTTGAAGCTTAAATTGGAGCAATTCTTCTTGTATTGCTTCCACCCAACTTTCATCTTCAAGTACCTTGTAAACATTCTTTGGCTCCATTTGTGACAGAAAGCACATAAAGAGACATTCATTCTTGCCTTCATGAATCTTAGATTCATATATTTTACTAATGAATCCATGGACATCAGGCAGCTTAGTTTGTCTTCTTGTCTTCACAGGAGAATAGACATCCCCAATCACATTTTCAAGAGGATGTGATTTATGAATAGAAGTGTGGGGTGTCTGCGGAACTGCAATCTCACTTGGCATATTTGAGATTTCAACATCATAGGCTTGAGCTTCCTCAGTAACTGGAGTTGTGATTTCCACATCTGGTGATGCGGTGGAAACATTTTTCCTAACAATGAATCTGAATTTCCTTTGCTTTCGAGTTTCGACATTCAAATGATTGTCTCCTTCCTTTCCCAAATCACTAGAAGGATGACCATCTCCGTTTTGGTATATCATCATTTTCTGCATAGTCCCAAAGAGGTGGTGAATTCATCTTGATCATATGCATGATCTTTGCTTGGTTCAACATCATCAAGAAACTCTTACGAACTGCAAAATCAAAGGAGATGTTCTGTAGAGGCAGTACATAATTCATAGTATTGGTTAGAGTATCAAGATCAAACGGCCTTTACGGACCGGTTCCTTTGAGATTGACTTTGTTTTCCAGAAATTCCACAAGCAAATTTTCTTCAATCTTTTGGGTTCTTAAGTTGAATACTCTGAAAGCTTTACTACTCATGGAATACCCAACAAAATACCCTTCATCAGCCTTTCCATCAAACTTTCCCAGATAATCAATGGTATTGAGAATAGATACATGACACCCAAATGGTCTCATGAAATCAACGATGGGAGGTCTACCCCTAAACAATTCATAAGGTGTCTTGTTTTTTGTCTTTACCACTAAAATCCTGTTTTGCACATAACATGCAAGTGTTAATCGCCTCACCAAAAAGTGATTGGCAATTTAGAATCGCCAACATGGTCCTAGCGACTTCTATCGGTTTTCATTCCTCCTCTCGCAACACCATTTTGTTGAGGAGTTCTAGCCACACTAAATTCTCTTTTAATACCTTTATCTACGCAAAACTCATCCATAACTCTATTCTTGAATTACATTCCATTGTCACACCTAATGATTTTAACTTTCATATCATATTGGTTTTCTACTTGATGATAAAGATCTTAAGGATGCGGATGTTTCATCCTTGGTTCCAAGAAAGAAAACCCATGTAAACTGCTAAAATCATCAGTCACCACTAGACAGTATTTCTTTAGATTCAAGTTGCTCGGCGATGTAGGACCAAATAAGTCCATATGTAACATTTGTAGTGGATGAACAATAGAGTTAACCAACTTTGACTGCAAGAAGCTCTGTGTTGTTTGCCTTTAAGACAAGCCACACATGTTTGATCATTTTCAAATCTTTTCTGAGGTAATCCTCTCTGTTAATACAAATAAGCCGTAAAAATGTTTATTTATATTTTACGATCTTCTAATGTTTTGTCGATAACAAACGTAAAATCATTTTAACGAAACAAATAGAGTACGTAAATAGTTTGAGTTAATAGTTTCCTAACACACTTACGCTTTCACATAAAACACTATAACAAGTTTAAGTGATTTTATGATTTAGATATATATGTACAACAACTAGTGTTTACATATTGGGTTAACATATACTTAAACTAAGTATACCAAAATGGGTAAAAACATGTAAATACTAAAATGGGTAAAAACTAGCAAATGGTATTGACCCATAACCCATGGTTTTATGTATACCAATTAACCAAGTTCAATGTATCCTTAAGGTTCATTGTATCTAGAAAGAAAACCATGGATCAACCCATAACCCATGACCCATGACCCATAACCAAAAATACCCATGGGCAAGAGGGCGTTCCACGGATCCCTAGCTTTGTGCTAGCGGATCCCAAGTGGAAGGGATCCGTGGGATCCGAGGAACGATGAAATTTTCTCTATAAATGAGAGCCATTTCTTCCTTTCTATTCATCACTTTACACACATACTCACCCCAAGTATTCTAACCCTCTAACCTCAGATCCAAGTGATCTATGAAGTTTGTCTTTTGTTTTTGTGTGATCTTCTAGGTTCCTCTTAAAGGAGAGATCACCACTTCTTGAAGACGTGCAAGCTCAAGTCCATGAGTTGCCATGCTTCGTCATCTTCAAGACAACTAAAGTTCTCTTGTTGATAGTTCTTCCTTTCTCCATAGATGTTGGGTTAAAGGCATTAGTGAAGGATGCCGAAAGTGTCAAGACAAAAGCATTAGTGAAAGATGCTTATCGTTCGTGTCAAGAGCATTAGTGAAGAATGCTATAGGTGTCAAGACGAAGGCATTAGTGAAGGGTGCCAAGCGTTGTGTCAACGGCATTGGATGCCGAAGAATCAAATCAAGTAGCATTTGGGAAGAATGCCTAGGTTGTATAATCGATGAGGTGCATCGTTATACATATAAGTATTTGTTTATTTACAAGGATGGTGATATCCTTGATGGTGTTGTAACAAGGAGTAGATCTCCTTAAGATTAAGTGTTGTGTCGTGAAGGGTAGTAGTTCCTCCATAGTAATGGAACTAGGTGCTTAGCCTAGTACCTAATAAAGGGTAGGCGACGTTGTGATAGGATTAGTTCTCTAAGGTGTGAAAGAACTCGGTGGTTAGCCTAGCACCGTATAAAGGGTAGGCGACGTTGTGTTAGGTGTGGTTCGCCTTGGTGTGAAAGAACTCGGTATTTAGCTTTGTACGGAAAAAGGTTAAGCGGCGTTGTGAAGGCTTCTCCGCCATAAGAAGTTGGTGTAGTGTTTACGAACTCGAGTAGGTGACTCGGGAGTGGAGTAGAGCAAGGAAGGTGTCCTTGTGGCGAACCACTATAAATACTTGTGTCGTGGTGATGTGCTTCTTACTCCTTATCTTTCATTACATATTTATATATCTATCTATCAACGTCCAACATAAACAACCAAATAGATTGACATAAGTCGATCTAAATATTTAAAAGGAAGTTTTAAATTGGTAAAACTATTCAACCCCCCCCCCTTCTAGTTTTCCACAATTGGTATCAGAGCTTCGTTACCAAGTTTCTTAGAGTATGTTGTACTTTAAAAACTTGATACGATCCATGTATGTTTGAAAACTACAAAGAAGGATTATTTTTTTGTCACATTTAATAAAAAATTCATTATGTTGCTTATTGTTGGACAATGATAGAATGTTCTAACATTTTTTTTAAGCATTATCCATACTTGGATTTGGAGTTATAAAGAAGATCACAAAGAATTTATCGAAACATTTCTTTTCGTAAAAAGAATGTTTTCTTACAAGATAAATCTGGAGATTCCAAGAAGATCACAAAAACATCTAAATACTTCTTTTATTAAAAAGAATATTTGGCAAAGGTATGATCTCTAATTACTTACATTTATTGTTATTTTCGAATATTGGTTGCATGATCTATTAGAAATTGTTCTTATAGTTTTTCATATTATAGTCCTATCAAATTTGTTTTCTCCGACTTATTTAAACTACATTACCAACTCGTAATAATGATATCTTAGTTATATGATAACATCAATCATTATTCATCACAAAGGATTTATTGACACTTCATCTATGTCAATAAATATCCATGTGAAACTTCTTATGTTATAATAAAATGGGATTTTATTATAATGTTTGAAAAGCTTCCCAATAATTATGACTAGTTCTTAAAAAGGGAACCTCGTCTAATAGGAATAGTACTTAATCTTCAAAACCTCAAACCACAAGTTTTAGAACCTTAACACGAAAACATTAGGCGTATTAGAACTCCCAAACCATAGTTATCAAGGAATGTTTGAGTGACTTTTCTTTGTTATGTCGGATCCCCGGTTTATACTAGCCGGATCCCAAATGAGAGGGATCCATGGGATCCGTGCAGCAGAGAACGAGTATAAGCTAAAAAATGATCACTTTGGAAGTTCCACAATCATTCTCACCTCAAAGACTCACGAACAAGAACTCTGGTACTGTTCATAGGAGCAAATTGATCATTCTTCTCAAGCTTAACAATCACTTGTGTAAGTATAATCTTCACTACATTGTTAATTTAATTCCTTGATTCTTAGAATTACAATATCTTCATCTTTAAGAGTTGTGTTCAAATGGGTTTATCATAATTTGTCACCACATTGTTTTCTAAGATAATCTAAATCAAAGAATTAACATTGTTAATACAAATTAAACACATTTTGTGAACTCAACAAAGATGATGAGAGCAAAATTGTAATTAAACCCTTTAGGTTACTATTCATCATTAACACCACATTGTGGTTGTATTATCTAGGAACAATCATGCCAAGCAACAAGCAACCAGATTACCAAGACACCGCTCACTACATACCTATGTACCATAGGAAAGATGGTTTAAGTCCGAACGATAGGAAAGCGTTTAAGTTGCTTGAAAGAAGACTTTTTCATGAAGGTAGAGTTGTTGATCCATCGTTCCTTGCAAATACCGACATGAGGAAGTATTTGGAACTATTGGGTTTGATTGTTTATTGGATATAAACGAGCAAATTTGCGGTCTTTGTTCTTGAGTTTTACAAGACAATGGGTATAATTAGAAATGATGATGGGTCCATCTCAATTGAATTCACCATCAATGAGCAAGAGTTCAATCTTCGCTCATAGAGTTTGGAAGAATTATAGGGTTCCATATCAAGGCGTTTGTATGTACTCAAATGAATGGTCTTTGGAACAACTACACACAATGGTTGATCATCATGATATATACAACACTTTGATCCTGGAAGCAACCACGGTGAGGGACACCGTGTTCATGCCAAGAGCATCACCGTCAAGAGTTACAAGGAAGTCAAAAATGATCCATATGGATCCTTTTCAAATTGAGCTTTCGGAAATGTATGCATTGTATAGGAAATGGGAAGATGTGATAAGGGAAAATGTGGTGTGCCTAGTAGGAAACAAAGACCACCCCAACGCATGTCTAAGCTTCATGATCTATTGCCTAGTGACCAATACTCGATTCAACGTTGCCTACTACATGGTCAAGAGAATGGCAAGTGTAAGAAGCATGGACAAGATGGTGCTTCCGTATGCAATGCTTCTAACCCGTCTTGCCAAATTCATCTTTGCATTAGACCCCTCTCCACAATCCTTGGATCATAGCTTTTGCAATAATGTTATGGTACCATTAACCGAGGTAGAACAACAAGGTTTATGGTGGAAGGCAGAAGGCCACACCCACCCACGGACTCCTCGGGCGAAAGGGAAGGCAAGGAGAAGGTGGAGGTGAAGGGAGTAGTAGCAACCCACTTGAAAATATCGATCTTTACCCCTTGGACTACATTAACCAATTGCCAAACATCCCTAATGAATCTCCCGAATGGCAACAAACTAAGGGAATCTTCAAATGCTTCACCAATTTCTTAAGGAAGAAGAAGTGAAGATAGTTTGATAAAAAGTGGAGGACGGGTGAAGAAGTGAAGGAGGAAAAGAAAGGTAATGTCTTAGGACTCAAGTGAATGATGAACAATTTCAAACAATGGTTTGTAACACTTTAAATTATGCTCGTAGTATGTAGGTATGGCCATATATTGGCACTAAGCAACTCTAACTTAAGTATTTGTAAAATGAGATTTTACGACCCCTTGAGTGGTCATCGTCACTCATTCTAGGAATTTTAGCTCTTCCTACCTTGCCATACATTATAGTAGTTGTATTCTTGCATTTGGTCCCCATAGAAACAACTAGGAGAAGCATTTACTCAGAAGTGCAAGATTGCATATTCTTTGAAAGCCTTCTAATGCAATAGGCGGATCCGACATTTGTACTAGACGGATCCCTCCGGAAGGGAACCGTGGGATCCGTGGTATCGATATACAATCTGATTTAGGTACATCAAAATTGTCTACTAGATCACCTCAAACAAGTCAAACATAAGATACTAGAGCCAACTAAGTCTTCCTCAAATAGTTGAAAACCTCACACTCATCCATGGTTTATCTAGGATATATTTTCGAAATATTTTTTTTTCAACTAGTCAAAACTCACCATAATTCCGCTTCAACACTCACACATTATCTATCACGTTTGATAGCACTTAGTTGGGTTTATCTTTCAATTTTTAGCAAATTGATCTCAATCATCTTTGACTCAAAATTAGGACCAAAAACTAGTTTTTCATTTCTTTTTATTTTTAAAGATTTTAGTAAATTTATCCTAGGACTTGGTGTCACCATTTCTCCACAACAAATTAAAAGGAATCTTTGTCAAAACATATGGTTAGACTACCCAAGGTAAATGTTCTTGGCCTAAACCATCATTAAGCACCTTTACTTGTTATGGTTGAGGATTTGAGATATCCAACAGCTAAAGACTTCAAAATTAAGTCAAAACATCGAAATCCATTAATGATAAACCTTACAAAAGCATAATGACTTCACTTAAATCCTATCTGATATCTGAATCCCTGGTCCATAACCAATCGGATCCCTGCTGAGAGGGATCCGCGGGATCCGTACATGCAGAAAGAATAAATCAGTTTCCTTATTCAAATTCAAGTTACCTTTTGATTCTCTAACCACTTTTAGCATTCATTAATTACCCTCCTAGGTGATCAAAACCTCAGAGCATGCTTAGTCCTCTAAGCGGCCAAGGATTTAATTTCCTAATTCAAATTATCCTTTATAAACCAAACAACCTTAGGATTAAGTCACCCTTCTCAATCACATCTCAAAAATCAGCAACTAAAGAAGCTCTTACAAGCACCATCATCAGTATGACTAAGGCTCATAGCAACAACTCTTCAACCATAGGATCATCCAAGAGAAAAGGTCAAATGATCCATGAAATTTCATCCACCAAAACATCACCCATTAGAGATAATGAAGCTAGAATCTCACCTCTTCAAACACATCCAAAAGCTAAGAGAACCGCAAGGATTAGCATCAAACCTTACGGACTAGAAAAAGGGTCATCTAGTTCAAAACCTAACATGGCTAGTTCTAGGAAGCCATCAAAACCCTCATTCATTAAGCATGGACTACAATCCTTGAATGAGCCTCTTCCACATCCAAACATCTACTCATTAGATCATTCACCACCAAGAACCTCCCATTCACCAACCTTTTCATTAAATAGGGAACCACCTACAACACCAACTAGCCCATCATGGGAGACAAGGAATAACCTTGATCATATGGAAGAAGTTCCATTACCACCCTCATTTTTAGAACCCCTTCCTACTTCTCAAAATGAAGACCCACAAACACACATAGAGCCTCCTCAAAGTATCCATTTCCCTCCGGGTCTAAACCAAGACAATAATTGTCCAAATTGTCTAAACACTCAAGGACTTGTTCAAGAAGTATGAAATGAGATACATTTCATGTTTAATCATCTTCTTACAAAGTTGGATCAAATCAACAAGTCTACTCATCCCTAGACTCAAGCTCATTGTAGCATTTTAAGTCTAGTATCTAGTTAGTATTTAGTGGTACTTATATGTCCTATTTCATCCTCTTAGTTTTAGAGATTTGGTTGGTTATCTCTTGTTTTATTGTATGAACACTTATTTGCTATGTTTTGTGCGTTGTGCTTTGTATTTCTCATATATATATTATCCTCATAGTAGCATTTTTTGACACTTCTTCACTGCTGAAGAAACTGTCATCAGATGGCCGGATCCCTACAAAATGCCTAGACGGATCCCTCCAAGAAGGGAACCGTGGGATCCGTAGCACAGAAGTACAATTTACTACTAACATGAGTTTTACTTGCAGGAAATTATGCATTATACTCTTGTTTTCTAACCTTTGTTTTGTAGATTTTCAAAATAACACATGATGATTTTGACACCATAAAGCTAGGGGAGCTTTGTGTCAAACGATATTGCAAAATTATTTGCAAACATTAATCCGGTTTTGGATTATACTTCATGATACCCCATTGCATCTTTGCAATCTTCAAAGGGGAGCACGTTTTCGTCACTTAGACGAACCATTTGCAAACTTAATTGCAAACACAATTAGTTTATTTTACGTCATGTTCTTGACTCCCTTTCAAAGGGATGGACTCGTCAAGGGGGAGTTAAGACGAGTACCATTCCCATCACTTGCTCTCTTTACATTTTTAAATAATTTTTCTTCTAAAAATTGTGTTAGTTTCTTTTAACACTTTTGTTTCGACAAAAGGGGAGAAAAGTAAAACTACAAATTCAAACTTTTACAATTTTAGCTTTTCCTTAAAATAATTTTATGTTTGTCATCAACAAAAGGGAGATTGTTAATACAAATAAGCGTAAAAGCGTTTATTTATATTTTACGATCTTCTAATGTTTTGTCGATAACAAACGTAAAATCATTTAACGAAACAAATAGAGTACGTAAATAGTTTGAGTTAATAGTTCCTAACACACTTACGCTTTCACATAAAACACTATAACAAGTTTAAGTGATTTTATGATTTAGATATATATGTACAACAACTAGTGTTTACATATTGGGTTAACATATACTTAAACTAAGTATACTAAAATGGGTAAAAACATGTAAATACTAAAATGGGTAAAAACTAGCAAATGGTATTGACCCATAACCCATGGTTTTATGTATACCAATTAACCAAGTTCAATGTATCCTTAAGGTTCATTGTATCTAGAAAGAAAACCATGGATCAACCCATAACCCATGACCCATGACCAAAAATACCCCTGGGCAAAGAGGAGCGTTCCACGAATCCCTAGCTTTGTGCTAGCCGGATCCCAAGTGGAAGGGATCCGTGGGATCCGGGGAACATTAGAGAATTTTCTCTATAAATAGAGAGCCATTTCTTCCTTTCTATTCATCACTTTACACACATACTCACCCCAAGTATTCTAACCCTCTAACCTCAGATCCAAGTGATCTATGAAGTTTGTCTTTTGTTTTTGTGTGATCTTCTAGGTTCCTCTTAAAGAAGAGATCACCACTTCTTGAAGACGTGCAAGCTCAAGTCCATGAGTTGCCATGCTTCGTCATCTTCAAGACAACTAAAGTTCTCTTGTTGATAGTTCTTCCTTTCTCCATAGATGTTGGGTTAAAGGCATTAGTGAAGGATGCCGAAAGTGTCAAGACGAAAGCATTAGTGAAAGATGCTTATCGTTCGTGTCAAGAGCATTGGTGAAGAATGCTATAGGTGTCAAGACGAAGGCATTAGTGAAGGGTGCCAAGGGTTGTGTCAAAGGAATTAGTGAAGGATGCCGAAGAATCAAATCAAGTAGCATTTGGGAAGAATGCCTAGGTTGTATAATCGATGAGGTGCATCGTTATACATATAAGTATTTGTTTATTTACAAGGATGGTGATATCCTTGATGGTGTTGTAACAAGGAGTAGATCTCCTTGAGATTAGGTGTTGTGTCGTGAAGGGTAGTAGTTCCTCCATAGTAATGGAACTAGGTGCTTAGCCTAGTACCTAATAAAGGGTAGGCGACGTTGTGATAGGATTAGTTCTCCTAAGGTGTGAAAGAACTCGGTGGTTAGCCTAGCACCGTATAAAGGGTAGGCGTCGTTGTGTTAGGTGTGGTTCGCCTTGGTATGAAAGAACTCGGTATTTAGCTTTGTCGGAAAAAGGTTAAGCGGCGTTGTGAAGGCTTCTCCGCCATAAGGAGTTGGTGTAGTGTTTACGAACTCTCGAGTAGGTGACTCGGGAGTGGAGTAGAGCAAGGAAGGTGTCCTTGTAGCCGAACCACTATAAATACTTGTGTCGTGGTGATGTGCTTCTTACTCCTTATCTTTCATTACATATTTATATATCTATCTATCAACGTCCAACATAAACAACCAAATAGATTGACATAAGTCGATCTAAATATTTAAAAGGAAGTTTTAAATTGGTAAAACTATTCAACCCCCTCTAGTTTTCCACACTCTCACTGAACCATCTTTGACAATCTTGTTAATGGTTTTGAAGTTAACATGACCAAGTCTTCTATGCCATAACATGGATTCATCCATGTGGCCTTTGCAAGCAAGCAAGTATAATCATCTTTAGCTACAATGTTGTTCATATCAAAGCTATAGAGATTGCCTTTTCTAGGAATTTTAAGAAGAATCGACCGGCATCGGGCATCTTAAAATCCTTAGAGAGAACAAAGCACATATCTTTGGTAAAAAGAACATTGTTCATCTTGTCACACATTTGTGACACACTAAAAGATTGTACTTTAGCTCTTTTACATAGTACATGTGTTCAAAGTCAAGTTACCAATTTTAATAACTCCTTTACCAAAGAACTTTTCCATTTACACCACCTCCAAAGGCGACATCATCCATCAAAATGCTCAAAATCGAGAAAGATAGGACTTGTTGCGGTCATGTGCCTTGAACACCCACTATCTCGTATATCCTTGATCCGATCTTTTTGTCCTTGGATGTTCCCACATAAGAGTAAAGAGTTAGTTTCTTTTGGGGACCCAAGCCATGATTGACTTGGATGCGCCTAGTGTATCAATATAGTTAAATCTATCAAAGGTCATTGATACACCATTGGGATTGGTTGTAGAGGTATTTCCTTTAGGTTTCCATTCCCAACGTGTTGAGGCCTTCACAGATTGCCCATGTCCCCCTTTTCTTGTTCAAAATTGCGGTGGTAACTTTTGAATGAGCGAGGGTAGCTTCTTGGTTTCTTTAGGCACCCACTATTGGTTATGATTACCCTTTTAGCTTGAAAGGTTCCTTTCCCTGCTTATCTGATTTTTCAAAAGTTGTTTTGGTGTTTGCACTTTTAACAGTGACTTAGGGTGGCGGTGTTAGAGCTTTTTGCGGTGGCAATAGTTTTGAGGCCACTTCTAAGTTGAAGCTCTTGGGACCATTTTGCAATGTGAATTAGGGTGTACATTATTTTGAAATCTGTTAGTCTCCACACTTTTATTCCATGGACTTCCTTCTCCCGGCATGATAGTCACAATAAGCATGTAAATGATCAAAACTACTGAGATATAGCATGCCTTATTGTACATTACAAAATCACTACCTAGTTGTTGAAATTTAACAAGATTCCAACTCCTCCGGTTACCCTAGGGAGTCAGAGGCTTGTTCCTATACATCTCAAACATACCTTACAGGTTGGTCTAGGTTTATTAAGCGGTTTCCTAGGTTTCTCTGTAATGATATTAACAACTTTTGGGATAGAAGCCTCTACATTCTTTTTAACATTCTCATCAACAACGGATGAGTCACTAGCACTCTCAAAACATCATTATCAAGCTTAAGCTCTTCCTCACTTTTCACCACTGTGGCTTTTAAAGGACCATATTCTCTCTCAAGATTCTTAAAATCCTCTATGCCTGTATGAGCTAAATCTATACGGAGGTGATGGAACACCTATTAGTGGTGGAGGCATCATGTATTATAACCCATACCGGACTTAGCTTTATTATATATTTGAGCATTCCAAATTTTATCAATTGGTGATGATAACATGTGTCTAAAGTTAAATTGACATTTTCATTTTATTTTGGAGTTTTTCAAACTCCTTTTGGTATCTTCATTCACGTGATTGTATGTTCTACCTCTTTTCTAAGAAGAATCATATCATCATTATATTTTGACTCATTTGCTTGATAGTGTTCTATTTGCTTTTGTAACACTTGCCATGGCTCTCCTAAGATTAGATATAGTATAATTAGCGTGATATCACTCTTGCCTTTCATTAGAGTATAAATCATTAAGCCTTTCAACTTCTTTAGCGACCCTACATGTTTTAGAACAACTATCAAAGTTTTGTACCTTAGAGTCGAGAAAGCCATGAGAGCAAATTCGGAAGCAACAAGAGCGACATCGAATGTTCTTCTTCTTGTTCATCGACCATGAAACTCCAATCATAGCTCACACCATCAATAGCCATCATTGCCTTTGGTTCTTCCACGTTGGTCCTTCTTTGCTTGTACCAAGTAGACATGTTGTTCTTGGTCTTTGGTCTTCCTGCATTATCTAGCAAAATGTGTAAACTTGTGGCGCTTAAAGCACTCCACTTTCTTCTTATCAAAGCCTGCAATTTCATCACCATTTATGTGAATAGGCTTGCCAGTCTTCTTGTAAATTTCATAGCCCTCATGCTAAGAAGAGCTATCGCCATTTAATATCCATCTCCTCCAAGTCATCTTCATCAATTTGCTCTATGTCTTCATGAGTTAAGACAGAGCCATCAACTTATGTGGATATGAAAGCATAAAAGGTAGGATCTCCAATACTAGCAACCTTCTTCTTTGAACCTGCGGTGGTAACATTTACATTACGGTGGAAACTTTAGAACCAAAATGGCAACTTCATCATCATCGTCATCTTGGAATCATCTTTGTCAGCGAGAGGTTGACAACAATGCCAAGCTACTAGAGCTTGTGCCAAGTTTCCTGCTTTCTTCAACCTTTGCTCAATGAGTTTGAAGTTGTTTTAGAGATCATTGAGCTTCATTGTTTCAATGTCTGACTTGTTTTCCCAAACAGTGACATTAGTTTGAAACTCTGAAGGCAAACTTCTTAGAAACTTCAAATTGAGGTCATCCTTTTCTACCTCAATGCCAAACATAGTCAGTTGAGTAACAATCTTTTGTATTTTGGTGAAGATGCTATCAAGTGAATCATTGCTTGAAGCAGAGAAGTTTTCATAACTTTGCTTCAACAAAGTCTTCTGTGTCTTCTTTGTAGCATCATTACCACCAAATCTTGATCAAATCTCTTCAAACAGTTCTTTAGCGGTCTTGAACTTCTTTGAATGCAATGATCCGCTCTCTAGGAAGAGTCATCGACAACAAACTTCTAGCCTTAAGATCATTCTTCCTAAGTGCTTTTCAACATTAGATTCAGCGTAGAAACTTTCACAACATCGTGTCACCAACCTTCACAGCACTAGTCACGGGCTTGAAAGAATCACCAATTTGGATAATCTCCCATAGAGCATAATCACGAATGAGAAAGTATTGCTCAATCGATATCTCCACATCTCAAACTCATTAAGTTTGAGCTTAGGTAGCCTTGGTGTAGAAGCATTGACCTGGTTGTTTTCCATCTCCATTGAATTGGTGGTGAGTTAAGCTAATTCCTTGGATCTTCTAAAACAAAATATCGAACCTTCGCTTTGATACCACTTGATGGATCTGGACACCTCCTTGTGTCAATGATATTTTGTATGATATTATTAACACGGAATTTACTTAGTAATACTTAGAAGATGGTTTATATGATGTATTGTTAGTAAACACAGATTACACACAAAACTTAAGCTCAATATTATTGATGAATAATAACAGTGATCTTAGCTTATCACTAGGGTTACACCTTGAAGCTCTTGTGAGTAATACATAAAATTAACAAGTACCTAAGACAATGACCTAGGACCTCCTTTTATACAAGAAGGATCCTTTACAAGATAAGTATAAAGCTAACATAATAGAATATACACAAGATCTATTCTATACTTATCTAGACACGTTAACCTTATCATAAAGCGATAGCAGTGGTAACAATGTCTTGGCGGTGGGAATACGTTTCCTTTGCTAGTGTTAATCAGCGATGTAAACCACAACTATCCGTGGTAACGGATTATTCTCAACAGTAAGGTCTAGAGGATTGGATTGATATGGGGATATTAGAAAATCTCATTCCATTTCCGGATCCCACGGTTCCTTACTTGAGGGATCCGGTTGGTAAAATCGGGGATCCGTCATCGAGACAGAATGCTAACAACGAACGAGCACTATTTTGTTCTAGGTGTCCGATTATAAAAACTCATGATTTCCAAAGTAACTAAACACATATATAAGCAAGATATCAAATGAACAATGAGCGTTTTATTTCATATGAATGATCATGTTACAAAGGTAAAAGATGAGTCCTAAGAATTGATTCTATTTGAAGAAAAGCCTAGGTTTCTCTTGCATTTTCGTTTGATGGATCGTCGAATGGGTGGTGAGTGTTTGAGGAATCAGGAATGAAGAATGAAGTGATGTGAGATGTGTTCAAAGGTTCCATCATTTTGTTCACAAGTATGTATAAAGGACATTGAAATTGAGGATGATAGTACATGATATGATGATAAATGCATGTTAAGAACATTCCATATGGAATAAGTTTGTTCTTGCTACCTTGGACATTTACAATTCATCTTGCGAAGAAGTAGGCGAGATTGTATGGTTGTTGAGTTAGGAGACAGTACATCATGTGAGCACAACAAGCAAGAAGTATCTCATGATTTCCTCTAAGACTCCAAATGTTTTCACGTAGAATGATTGTGAGAGGTTTGAGATCATCTCGGATATCACGTGTATGGATTATGTTTGGATTTGTGTAATTGGATTGAGAAGTGCATAAAATGCGAGTTGATTCTTGAGGAGAGGGTATGTGTGAACGATGTGGACTGTTTTCTTCACCGTAGTTAAAGAGAGAATCAAGAGACCAATCTTCAGTGAAGGCACATTATCCATGATTTGGAATTCGGAGAATGTGAAGAAATTGCCAAAGATTTAAGACAAGCTTTTGGTTTTTGATCCAAAACCATAGGGATAGAGAGCGATCCTCGTTACGAACGAGTTCAACTTGATAGAAGAATTCCAAAACAAACCGCGGATAAATTTTCTCGTTAATTCCGAGAAGACCTTCTAGTCCTATGGTGCGGAATGAGGTATTGATACCTTCTTGGTATAGTAGAGGTGAGTCAACAACACGCCCTTCATGGAAGCAATGAGTTTCGAGATTATTGAACCCATGGAGATGATTGCCAGGTGTGTTAGGCTTAAGAGAAATATTAGGAATGTAGACATAAGTGAGTTGATGATCGAACTCATACTCATGAGTCATGATGAGACCTATAGACATGAAATGAAAAATTTACAGAAGTAAGTTAAGATGAAGTAATGAGAGTATTTTTTATTGATGATATCTTAGTTCAATCCTTTGAAATGATATGATTTGTTTTTATTGGCTATTCTATTTTTATTAACAATGACAATTACCTTACTTTGTTCTAATAATTCTAGTTGGGTTTTCCCTTTTATGGTAAGTTTTATGAAGTGGTTTTTATGTTGCATGAGTTTCTGTCACCAGGTCACGATTCTCCCGGTTCCCTTTTAAAAGGGATCCGGCTAGTTCAGAGTTAGGGATCCGTGGACCTGCAGTGTGACAGAAAGATGATCTTGACGTAAAATTGATCTTTGCAATTTTTATGTTTATAATGAGGAATGTGTTTTAGCCAATGTTTACTACTCAAGCATGCATTGCAGATTTCGAAAACATGTCAAGGTTTAAAGGTGCGAAAAAGGAAAAACAATATGACAAACACGTTATGAGAAATAAACGAGATAAACTAAGAAATTAATAATATTTCATTTCAACACTAAGTGCAATACAAAGGATTGGATATATGATACAAATATAGATCAACAAGACAAAGTACATGTCTCCATGAGAAAACTTGATCATGGGATACACGAGAGTGATGAGTGTCATGATGATGATCACGAAGGCGATGTAAACCATGATGATGGAAATCTTCCTTGGTTTTGATTTTTCAAAGTGAGATGAAGAAGAAGATGAAGTTTGAATGACAGGTATTTTGAAAAGTGGTAGATTTGAAAAATGGTGGTGTTTGAACGAGGATGATTTTATGGGAAGGGGAATTTTTGAGATTTGTGTTTTGTTTTATTATTATTTAGAAAGATTTGATTTTAGGTTAATATAACACATATTGATATACCAAGGTTTGAGCGGAAGAAAACACGTATGCACGAAGGTTTTCTAAAGAAGCCATGTATATCACAAAAGCATATATTATAAATAAGAAAAAATAAATAAAAATTAATATAACCATAAAAGTTCCTATGCAAAAATACTTATTCTTAGCTAATGTTATTTAAAGATAAGTTTTAAGAAAATCATACCTCTAATGCAATTTTGAGTGTCCCTTACTTTTGACAAAAGTATCAATGGACAACTCCGGTTTCTTCGAGATCTAGTGGGTAGTATGTTAAGACACCCTTTTTGAAAAGGTTATCTTATAACCAAGAAATTCTGATGGCTTGCTTAATATGATTTTAACTAAATAAAATGACAAGAAAGGTTAGTGCATTTTGTAAGACAAAATAATATGTAAAACAAAATTGATGTTGTCATCCAATCAACATCCAACAAAAGTGTTCTTAAAACATGGTATTTGTTTTTAGAAAGTCTTATTTGTAGTTTTCAATCATAAACGGATCGTATCAAACTTTTAAAGTACAATATACTCTTAGAAACTTGGTAACGAAGCTCTGGTACCAATTTCGAAAAACTTGAAGGGGAGGGGTTGAATAGTTTTACCGATTAAAACTTTGTTTTAAACTATTTAGATCGACTTATGTAAATCTATTTGATGTATGTGTTGGATGATGATAGATAAGCATATAAATAAGTTATGCAAAGATAAAGAGTAAGAAACACAAAACCACAACACAAGTATTTATAGTGGTTCGGCTATAAGGACATCTTCCTTGCCCTACTCTACTCCCCGAGTTCCCCACTCGAGAGTTCGCAAGCACTACACAACACAATCTCCTTAATGTGGTGGAAAAGCCTTTACAACGTCGCCTACTCTTTACCTGGTACAAGGTTAGACACCGGGTTCTTCCACGAGGTAAAACCAAACCTATCACAACGTCGCCTACACTTTATCCGGTACAAGACTAGATACCCAAGTTCCATTACAAAGGAGGAACTAGTACCCAACACAACATAACTAACCTAAAGGAGACACACTCCTCATTACAACATCATAAGGATATCACTATCTTTTAACCCAAACTAACTATCTTGTACATCAATGCACCATATCAAATATACTCCCTTGGCACCTTTCACTAATGCCTTTGACTTGACCCTTTGGCACATTTCACTAATGCCTTCGACTCAACCCTTTGGCACCTTTCACTAATTCCTTCGACTTGACCTATTTGTTAATTTTAAGTCTATGCCATCCAACTATGAACACGTGCATTTGGATTGACTTCTCTGGTCAGACCTCAGGGCCTTTCCAACCCATGGTGATTATTTTTCTTAGGTCAGACCTTTGGTTATTTTTGCAAGTTCATAGTTGGTCGACTTATTTCTAGTTGGCTTGGTTAGACCTTGAACCGGAGGTATAATATGAGAACTAAACATGCTTTTGACATTATTACTTGATACTAATGCCTTAAACAGTTTCATAAAGTCTGAGAGTTGCATTATGCAATTAACGCTCATTGCTTACCTCTTGTCCTACTTGGTTTTATTAGTAATTAATTAGGTATTTAATTCTTTTAAGAATGTAATTATCAAAAATACTAATTATTTGAACTTTTCAAAATTGTAGATGACTACTTTAGTCGGAAACAATTCGGTACTCAGGATTTTCTTTGAGAAACAAAAACTCACTTGACCTAAATTCATTGATTGGTATCGCCAGCTTTGCATTATACTATCAGCTGAAGATAAGGAAACTTGTTTGGAGCATCCTATACCTGCTGCACCTGTTGCAACTCCTGGCCACCCTATCCCTCCTGAGGCTCTTGCAGCTCACATTGCTTGGGTCAAAGGCTCAAAGGATATAGCTGCCTTAATGCTCATGAACATGGAGTTAGAGATCCAACATAATCTAACTCATCTTGGTGCTTATGACATGCTTCAGGAGTTGAAGTCTATGTTCTCCCAACAAGCAGAACAAGAGCTTCTACAAACTGCATGTGAATTTCACGCTTGCAAGCAGGAAGAGGGTCAATCGGTTAGCTCATATGTTTTAAATATGAAGAGCTACATTGACAATTTGGAACGTCTTGGTCACCCAATTACTCTGAACTATGGAGTTAGTTTGATCCTAATCGGTCTCTTTAAAGAGTACATTTAGTTTGTGTAGAACTTTAATATGCACAGCATGGGGAAGACTGTAAATGAATTTACATGCTATGCTTAAGCAACATGAGTAGAAGTTGCCAAAGAAAGATGTTGCACATGCGCTACATAACATACGTGCGGGGAAGGTCCATAAAAACCAAAAGAAGAATAAATGGTTTAAGGCCGCTAAGGGGAATCATGGAAATGGAAAAAGCAAGTTTGGTTATGCTACTGAGTGTAACCATACAATGCTTCCAAACCTAAGATTCCTCCACCACCCAAGAAGGATAATCCAGCGAAGGAAGCTACCTGTCACCAATGTGGTGAGATGGGTCATTGGAGAAGGAATTGTCCCCAGTATCTCGCCGAGTTGATGAAAAAGAAGAATCAGTCTCTTACAGCTAGTTCTTCAGATATTTTCACTATAGAACTCTACTCGTTTCCTAATACATCCTTAGTATATGACACGGGTTGTGGTACTCACATCTGTAATACTACTTGGGATCTTAGGGAAGTAGGAAGTCGAAGCCGTGAGCTTTAAGTCCAGACGTAGGCAATGGTCAACAGGGAGTTGAAGGTATTGGTGTTTTTCATTTATGTCTCCTAGCGGATTAGTTATTGTCTTAAATGATTGTCATTATGATCCCTCTATTACTAGAGGGATTATTTCAGTTTCCTGTTTGTATGACGATGGTTTTATTAACCGTTTTGAATCGAATAATGCAATTTCAGTTTCTAAGAATAATGTTGTTTATTTTACTGCTATTCCTCGTAATGGTATTTAGGAAATTGATATGTCTTGTTCAAATACAAATGATAGTTCTATATTTGCTATTAGCAATAAAAGAGCCAAGTCTAACTTAGACTTTGCTCTCTTGTGGCATGGTCGTCTTGGACACATTAGCAAGAAACACATGGAGAAGTTGCAACATGACGAACTTCTCAACTCATCTGACATTAAGTCACTTGAAAAGTGTGTTTCATGCATGTCTGGTAAGATGTCAAGAAAGCCCTATAAACATCATGTGGATAGGGCTAAAGATCTACTTGGACTAATACACTCAGATGTATGTGGCCCATTTAGAATCACGTCAAGACAAGGAGCAAGTTACTTCGTGACTTTCATTGACAACTATAGTCGGTATGGTTATGTTTACTTGCTGAAACATAAACATGAAGTGTATGAAATATTTAAGGTGTTACAAAAGGAAGTAGAAAACCAACTCGGGAAGACCATAAAATCACTACATTCTGATCGTGGAGGTGAATATATGAGTCAAGAGTTTTTGGATCATCTAAGGGAGCATGGGATTATTTCCCATCGAACTCCTCCTTATACTCCACAACATAATGGTGATCTGAGAGGTGGAATCGAACCCTGCTTGACATGGTGAGTTCTATGATGAAACAAACTACTCTTCCAAAGTCCTTTTAGGATTATGCCCTTGAGTCTGCTGCACGGACTCTCAATATGGTTCCAACTAAGAAGGTTGATAAGACACCATACGAAGTATGGCATGGGCAAGCCCCTAAGCTGTCTTATTTAAAAGTATGGGGTTGTGAGGTACTTTTTAAGCGTGACACACTTACCAAACCTGAAAAACTTGAACCCATAGTTGTTAAATGTATCTTTGTAGGATACCCTAAGGAAACTATAGGATATTCTTTCTATCTTCCATCAGAGAACAAATTTACTGTTGCTCAAAATTTTGAGTTCTTTAAGAGCGATCTTATGGATCATGAAGCAAGTTGGAGTTTAGAAGATCTTGAAAGAATTCAAGATGAAGATACAAATCCTTCTTTAGACACTAGTATTCATCATGATGAGGATGATCAAGAAATTGAAGAACCTCAAAGTGATATTGTTCCAATCCATGAGTCCACAAGGACACGTGAGTGCTCTGACCGTATATGTTTATACATTGAAGTTGAGGAACATGAGTTAGGGGATCTTGGTGAACCTAATAACTATAAAGCTGCATTGTTGGATCGTGAATCCAAGAAATGGCTTGATGCGATGAATGTGGAAATGCAATCCATGAAAGACAATGATGTTTGAGTTTTAGTTGAGCTTCCTCCTAACTGCAAGACAATTGGTAGCAAGTGGCTTTTCAAGAAGAAAACTGGCATGGATGGTAAGGTATACACCTTTAAAGCTCATCTTGTAGCAAAGGGCTTCACTCAAACCTACAGGATTGATTATGAAGAAACCATTTCTCCTGTAGCAGACATTAGATCTATGAGGGTTCTTATAGCCATAGCGGCGTTCTATGACTTTGAGATACGGAAAATGGATGTCAAAACCGCCTTCCTCAATGGACATCTTTACGAAGCGGTCTATATGGAGCAACCTGACGGTTTGTTGATCCTAAATATCCTAACCGTGTATGCAAGCTCAAGCGTTCTATTTATGGACTTAAGAAAGCATCGAGGCAATGGAATAAATGTTTTGATGATGAGATCAAGAAATTTGGATTTTCTCATAATCAAGATGATCCATGTGTATATCAGAAAGCAAGTGGGAGTTTTGTAACTTTCCTAATTCTATATGTTGATGACATATTGCTTATGGAAAACAACATTCCAATGTTACAAGATGTAAAATCCTATCTTGGAAGATGTTTTGCCATAAAGATCTATTGAGACAGATCTAAAGTGCTTACATTGAGAAAATCTTGAAGAGATTTTGTATGGAGAATTCCAAACGTGGAGTTATCCCAATGCAAGAGGAGCCTAAGTTGAGTAAGTCACAAGGTTCTGAGACACCTGCTGTGAAAGAGCGCATGCAAAGAGTTCCTTATGCTTCGGCTATGGGATCTATTATGTATGTTTTGAGATGTACTCGTCCTGATGTTGTGTTCGCTCAGAATGTGGCAAGCCGATTTCAACATAATCCAGGTGAACTTCAATGGACTGCTGTGAAAAAATATTCTTAAGTATTAACGTAATACTAAGGATATGTTTCTGGTTTATGGCGGAGAGACTGAATAAGAGCTCAGGGTTTCTTGCTACACTGATGCTGGATATCTGACAGATGATGACGACTTAAAATCTCAGATTGGATATGTATTTTTTCTAAATGGATGTGTTGTTGATTGGAAAAGCACAAAGCAAAGTATTTTTGCTACTTCATCTACAAAAGCTGAGTATATAGCTGCTTGTGATGCATCTAAAGAGGCTGTATGGATTCATAAATTCATTTATGGGTTGAAAATTGTTATATGTATTGTGATAATACTTGAGCCATTACTATAGCTAATGAAAGCGGAATCACTAAAGGTGCTAGACATTATCGCGCTAAAGTTCATTATCTTCGATAGACCATTGAAATGGGCGATGTGAAGATATCAAAGGTTCACACAAATGACAACCTATCTGATCCATTTACGAAAGCTTTAGCGTATACAGTCTAAATTGACTAGAGGTATAGGTTTAATACCTGCTATTAGTCTCATGTAAATCTGTATGTTAATTAGTATTTGGATAATTTGGAATTGTAAGACAGTTATTACTTTCTAATTAATAAATATGAGGTATTTGTTATTATATTCATATAATCTGTTATTCCATTTTTGCATGTTTAATCCATGAAATGATTTTCTAAATATTTCCATTGTCGGTTAACAATATGGGAATATTGTTATGTAAGGAAAATGTGAGTGCTGGTTATATTCTAACGAGAATTTGGATTGTTCCCGCCAAACTCATAGGTATTCACTAGAGATGCATATTGGATACCCCAACTTTCAATCATTTACTTTTAGATCCTTGTCATAAGTAAAATATTGAAAATGGTTTGTTAATTTCGTCCTCGGACTTGAGATACAAACAAGTTACATTATGTGTGGATATCATTTTTGTAAGTATCGCAAAATGCTATCGAATAAGGTAGTTATAAAGTTATATTTGGAGTGATGTGAGCAAGCATCCACAACACTTGTATTCAATAAAGGATTTGTTACTCCACTTGATATGTGTAGAAAGATACCATAGCGCCTCTCCATTTAATCGGATAATTTTTTGGCCAAACCTAAAGGGTAATGCAAGATGATTCTTGATTACATTTGGTATATCTAAATTAAAATATATAACGAGATTCTAAATGGTTAAAATATATGGAATTAGTTCGGATCCATATCCATGGTTTAACGATATCTATAACAAAGGATGATTAAAGCAAGACATTGAATGACCGTGCTACTGAGAAATTTTTGAAACTATTATCTCAGACACTTTTAGTTAAAAAGCGAGTGAGAGCGTTGCTAGGCGTTTTCGTCGTTAGTTTTGTGTGCCATTCGACACTCCAACTCCCAACTGGGAGCTGTTGGTTTGTAGGAGTTAAAACCACATGTAAACGACTAGAATTGTGTGAGCCTATAGGGCACACACGTTAAACACGAGAGTACGTGTTAAACATTTACTATTTGAATACGTAATACCTGTTTTATGCATGCATGTATATCCGATCCAATCACATGATCCATCGACTTGTTCTAATTGTTAAATAGGTCGGTTTTGGAGTGCCTTGGGTCTAGTCTTCTAAACGATTAGGTTGTAGGGGTGTTTGGGTTAATTGCTTGTCGACCAAGTCTTGAACCCAAGACAAGGGTCGGTCATGACCCTATATAAACAAACACACCCTCACATGTTTTGTATTCATAACTATCCCTAAAAACCTAAAGTATCCAATCCATCTTTTGTTCTATTCTTAGTCGATTTGTTCTTCAAGTCAATTAGGGTTTTGAATTTGTGACAACCCGTACTTTCGGTCATTTCTTGACACAATTTATGCCTCATTATTTCAACATTTATTGTAAACTTGGTTTACTTGTTTCAAATTCGCGTAACCTTGAAGGTTTAGCGGTAATTCATGATCATAACATCACGTACATTTCATATGGACTATGATTAGTCTACATTACATTGACATCATTTGCATCTCATTAATTCATTCACGACATTTCATTTCACTTTCAACGCGTAATTTTTATATTTAATAATCGTTATCGCGTGAGTTATTATTTTGTATATTTAATCCATTATTTTCAAAAATGATCCCGAGGTATTTTTAAACTCACATTTAGTTCATAAAAACTATATTTTTAGTTTTCCTAGTGTTTCAAATTTATTTGGTATATTAATTGTAAAAGTTTAATTATTACGTCGTTTTCTTAAAAATTATACGATAATTATTTTATCACCCAAATTTCACAAGGAAAGTATTTTTACAATTTTTATCATCTCATTACATTCTATTTGGACCTAATAAAAACTTACTTGCACCAAAAATTTCCATTTATCCTACAAGTTGCAAATTTCTACAAATTACTTACACTTTTTATCAAAGTTTATACAAAATATATATAAGTAATAGTTTAAAAAAAAAAAACAATATCTTGCCTCATACCTCCCCTTGGCGACAAGGGGAGGGAGTGCATTTATTGTGTATGGTTCACTAAATTCATGTAATTACAACTTGTATACAAAAGTCTTTCATCTCAATTATTTCATTTCATTTCATTTCTCATACTCAAAGTGTTAAGAAAAAAGTTTTCTCTCTTTCTTGGGGCTTCATCAAAACCGGTCACAACATCAAGAACCAAGGGATCAAAATTTTGCAAGTTCAAGTGTATTTACAATCTAGTTATATCCTTTATATGGTTTTGAAATAAAAACCAAGGGTATTTAAGTTTAATCCTTGTTACTTTCACCTCATCACTTTCACTAGTAAGCATGTTTTATCATTTTCATGTTTCCTTTTCATTTTATATGTATCTTTTCATTTTGGAGATAGTATGCATGATATGTGATTTATACCATTTTTCATGATTTATTGAGTTATATATATACATATTGGTCATCCTATAAATATTCCCATGGTATTCTTTGGTCTTGATGGTGATTAGGAACCCATGACACCCTAAGAAGGTGTATGGTAGGATTAGATTAGCTTTGGAGTTGATTTGAAGGGATTAGAATAGGTTTTGTCCGAGAAAAACTATTTTCGATAACTATATATTTAGGTTCTGTCCTTGTTTGAATTTCTGGAAAACCTACTGTTGATACGAAACTTTGGCCTTGATATTTAGAAAATATACTTTAAAAGCGAATCCGTGGCCTTTTGAGCGGATAAAAGCGGACTTATAACGAAGAAGTTATGGATTTTTAAAGTTTGACGACGAAACGTATTATTTTCGAAAATTCAGCTTTCTTGTTTTACTTGTTCGGTCAAAACGAGCCTTAAGCTTCACAAATTATTTCGACTTGTCAAAAATATATTAGTTTACTTGATACGAAGCTAAGGACGTATTATCGTGAGAAAGCGGATTTAAAGCGACAAAGATATGCACGTTTTATAAAGTTGCCGTAACTATTATTTTACGAAAAACTATATTATTTTTACGTTACAAGTGTTACATTAATCATAACGACCATGTTTGCGGCTGTTTTAACGAGGTTTTGAAACTTTTTGGAACGAAATGTCTTCTAGTAAAATCAAGTTCATCGGCCATAATTTTCAAAACAACAAGCTGTTTGTAAAGCGGAGTTATAGTAAATTAATTACGGAGGTTCAAACTTGGCCGAAACTCATTTTCTGCACAACAATTAGCCAAAACCACCATCTTTAACCCTTAATATCTTTATGATCGAGACCTTTTGGACGAAAACTCCTGAACTGAAACTTTTAGATATCGATACAAACTTTCCAAAACAGTCGAGTTCGTTCTCTAACGATCGACGTACACCATTTTACGACTAGTTTTCCAAAGCCATTTTTGTTAATTTCATGAAAATTCGGCGACATTGTTTTGCGACGAAAAGTGAAAATTTCACCAAAATCATTATAAAACCATTGTAGGATGACATTTTGACGTAAAAGCGGTAAAGTCATTTTGGTTGGTCAAGGCGTCAAAGAGTATTTTTCGACGACAAGTAATATTTTAAAACTCACAAATGGTATAAATAACATACGAAGTGCATGCATAACATTACATTGCAACTCATGACATATCATATCATTCGTAATAGGTCCAGATTGACGCATCACATTATACCTCGGTGTACTCACTTTTGCCATTATTCCGGTTTACCAAGTGAGTTTTCATAGCCCCATTTTCAATTGTTTTGAACTATTTTTGGGAGATACATGCTTAACTATTTTTCACAAGTACTTTAGATTTTAAGGCTAAATTCTATCATGATCACCATTGTTTCAAAATCGAATGTTGTACTATATCAATTGTTCTATGTTTCGTCGAATGCTATCGATTGACTACGATACATTGAGTTATGTACTATTGATTACGTTCGTATAACGTTCTAAATCGATTGACTCACGATACATTAAGTCTAGTCCTATTGATTAAGTGCTATTGTTCTCGTCGAGTTAGGTACTATTGTGAATTCATTTGACATCATGTGTTTGAACATAAACTATACACATCTTGGCGTTGGGTTGTGAACACACGGGTTGCAAGTTTTGTATGGGCGGAACTTGGGCGGGTGGATTCACAATGCCTTTCTTTGCATAAACGATTTTGAAAGGCTTTACATTTCAACACAAACTCTATGAACTCACTCAACCTTTGTGTTGACACTTTTAGCATGTTTTATCTCGGTATCTAAGGTATTCACTTCATGGCATGCATTTGGACACATCATGGAGTCGCGATGACGACGCGTCTCACTGGGTTTTACGTACTTTAAAACATCGTTTGAATTGTAACAAACTTATTTCCGCACAAGTTGATTTACATTTGGGACCTACTTTGTAAACTCGATTATTTTATTAAATCAAGCGATGTATTTTCCAAACGACACTTTAGGTCGTTCAATATAACTGTGATTGTGATGCTATGACGGATCAATCCCGTGAATTCCATTCATTGCAAAGCAGTAATTTGGGGTGTGACAGATTGGCATCGAGCTTGATTATAGAGAACTAGGTTGCATCATTGACCCTAGACTATAACTACATCATCATAGCATCTCATCATTTCATTATAAGTGCACGTTCACTTTACATGCGGTTTATACGTACATTTTTCGAGTTATTTAAATTCATTTCAAAACGATTGTTACATGGATGCCTTTAAATACCCATCCCATTATCCTTTTCTCATACTCTAATGTGGAGAATTCCTTGTTATTCCCTATCACAATCTTTACATCAATTGACTCATCACCGATAACGTCGAATGCCGAGATAAACCCTTGAGTAGGGCAAAGTCACTCTCACTCCTTTGTTTCATCACTAACATGTCGAGTTACACGTTACTAACACATTAAGTCACTAAACCATCATACATTGAAGCACTTACAACACCTCATAACCCATCTTTTCGAACCCGTCGATCATTTGAAAAATAACTTCAAACTTATCGTTTCTTATCACATTTCTTTGAAGCGCTTATTATTAACATCGGATTTTGCTACGTCTCACATTTCCTCTTGTTTTGAAGAAGATATGGCATCAAGAAAGCTACACGGAATGACTCAAGCGGCAATTCAAAAGTTGGTAAGGGATAGTGTAGCGAGGCATTAAGGATTGAAAGGAAGCGGTGATGCTGCTGCTGCCGAGGGGCGCGGGCTGCTCTTGCCGCATAAAACTTTCTTCTTCTGCTGCTGCGATAAATCTTGAGGAGGTCGGGGTTAAAAGATGTTCGTACAAGGATTTCAAAAGTGGTGAGCCCACGAAGTTTAGGGGATCAAGGAGCCACGGCCATGGTGCGATGGTTTGAAAAGTTGGAATCCGTGTTTTGCTTTGTAATTGCCGGATGATAGTAAGGTCAAATTTGCTACAAGTACACTACTCGATGGAGCATTGTCGTGGTGGAATTCATATGCTCAACCGATTGGAATGGAGAATGCTTTCAAGCTTACTTGGGAGCAATTTAAGGGTTTGGTGACTAAGTTTTGTCCTCGTCACGGAAGTCAAAAGTTGGAGACCGAGTTCTATGAACTAGTAACTATTGGGTGCGATATTGACACTTACATTCGGAGATTCCAAGAATTGGCGCGTTATGCCCGTCCATGGTTTCGATAATGAGAAGTTGCTAGAGGCTTTCATTGGGGACTTTCGAGGTGATTCAAGGAGATGTGACTTCGTTTGATCCACAAACAATCGAGGAAGCTATTAGGGTGACTCAAAAGCTCATGGCCCAGGTAGTGAAGAAAGGTAAGTACACCAACACCAACCAAAACAACAACAACCCCAACAACCGCACCAACTACAACAATGACCAAAACAACAACAACAACGACGATAACCAACTCAACAACAACAAAAGGAAATGGGAAAATGAACAAGGAGGTTACAAAAACAACCAAAACCGTAACACTAACCATCATCGACAACAGAATAGAAGACAAGAAGTCGCCAGGGTCTATGTTGCTGCACCAACAAAGGGAAGAGCTTATGCAGGAAACTTACCGCGATGCCACCAATGCACGCTACATCATAATGGTCCATGTGGTATATGTTTTAGCTGTCACAAAGTAGGACACCTTGCTAAGGACTGTAAGGGCAAGACCATAGTTACATGCTTCGGATGTGGGGAACAAGGACACTATCGGAACCAATGTCCTCAAAACCAAGGTCAACAAGTCGAAGGTGCTCATGGGAATGTATATATGTTAGAAGGAGGAGGAGGAGCTCGTCAAGGTATCAACGACGCGGAAGGCTGAAGAAGTTCGGAAACTAACAGTCTTATTTCTCCTTATGTACTATGTTGTACTAAGTTTATGTTTTCCATCGTATCCGAATCTTTATAACCTAAGATGTACTACTTTTGCTAAACCACTCGTTGTAAAATATTTTCATCTATCGTACTTTATTTTCTTTCCGATTTGTTATCATTTACGAGGATTTTAATTCTTTTTACTTTATCGATCATTTTAACGACACTTCTCCATGTCTTCTCTCCTCGATGTTCATCACAATTTTAACATCGGTTGACTCAACACCAAGCATCATATGAGTCGATTAGTTCAAGCATTGCATAGTTACTCCTAAATTATACATAGCACGATCACCTATGTCTAATTCGGGAAGAATCATGCAATGAAGGGAGTAGTAGTCTCATATGAGTAAGCAATTCCGTAATCGAGCCAAATTTTCAAAGATTTTCTTCAAACCACTTGTTTCGGTTTGATCCGCGTGTGAGTTCTTGTTTGAT
>CM040246.1:200985887-201012250 GCA_022545495.1 Chrysanthemum lavandulifolium | reverse complement strand
TATTCTTTTAATATCAACAAATTAAAACGCTTCCATATATTCATAAAACACACACAAACACAAAGCAGAAAAACATCATAATTCTTTAAGATCCATCATCCTACCACCACCACCACCACCTGACAACACAATCAAAACGCATAGAGAGTTTGATAGATCTGAAAACACACACACCATTTCTGCATTTTCAGATCTATATACATAGTGGAAATCACACACACCATTTCTTTCCTGATGGGTGGAATTCATATACAATTACCCATTTTCAGATCTACATACTTAAATGGCGGTGGCGTTTTCATATCTTAAATGGCGGTGGCGATGTTGTTTCTTGTATGCTTTATCTAAAAACTATTGGGAATTATATTTTGTAATGGTTAAGTCTAGTTAAGTCTGGTAGCAGTATTAGTTAAGTCTATTTTAGTTAAGTCTGCCAGTACTAAAGATGTTAAGTCTGCCAGAATATAGTGTCGATGGTTAAGTCTGTTTATTTTCAAAACAGAATAGTTGTTAGAGTTATATTAGGAATATATATGAATGTGTAGAGATATCTTAGGAGAAGATATTTTACCCTTCTACAAGTTTGTTAGACAATTAGGGTTTCCTTGGTGTATAAAAGGAACCCTAAGGACTTAGGTTAAGGTACGGGTTGTATGCATTAGATTTCAAGCAAATTAATAGAAATTACGAAGTTAGTTTATATTGTTCTTCATATTTTGTGTGTTAAAATTCCGCATTAACACATCAAGCTTTTGCTAAAGAGTTATTCATATAGTAAATTGAATCTTTTCAAGTTTACTATTAGTCATTCAAGGCTATTTAGATCCAGAAACTTTTGGACCTACAAGTGGTATCAGAGCCTGTTGAAGGACTCTGTATTGAAGAAACAAATCATACCAAGATCACTCATCTCATCTCTCAAAACCCTTAAAGAATGTCTCTTCATGACGATTTCTCAAACCATCATAGTGATGAAGAAGGTTCTGAGAAAGAAACTGAAGCTTTAGAAGCAGGATCTCAGAAACAGCAACAACAACTTCCTACAACAACAACTATCTCCAACCTCAAACTTCCTACTCTGGAAAAGGAAGAATCGACATCTGGGCCATGGAGATGGAACAATATTTGGAATATGTAGATTATGAGGTCGGAAAGTGATCCGAATAGGAATTCTAAGAGAATCTCCAAAGACAAAGACGGCACAATCATGATCCTTCCACAACCACAAATGCGAGATACTTTCAAGAGATAGAAAGGAAGAGAAGAACTCTCTAAATATAGCCATACCAAAGGAACATCCGAGAAGGTTCCATAATTTAGACGATGCTAAGGAGATATGGGAGGCTATTAAAACAAGATTTGGAGGAAGCGCTAATTCCAAGAAAATGTAAAAGTCGTTTATAAACTACGGTTTGAGGCATTTTCAATCGCAGATTCTAAAGGTGCGGAGAAAGGCTATCACAGTTCCAAAAACTCCTGTCACATTTGAAACACATGGATCCGAGGTATCCAATGAAGATGCTAATATGAAATTCCTCGAGATCATTGCCCAATGAATGGACAAATCTAGCTATGATAATGAGGAATAAAGAAGATATTGACACTTTGTCAATAGATGACTTGTTTAATAATCTCAAAGTATATGAACAAGACATCAAAGGGAATTTAAAAGCTTCTTCAAGTGATAATGTTGCTTTTGTCTCTCATGGCGAAAAAATAAAACTAGAGTTAAGTCCGGTAGTGGTTTCAATAATGGTAGCTATCTGATTAGTAATCTTGGTGTTAAGGAAAAGAATGAATTTCTTTGGTTTCTTTGATAAGCTCATCTACTCTATTTTCAAATCAATGAAAACATTCTAAATGACGGATTGGATCGATTGAAGATGAGGATATGGAGGAAATAGATATCAATTGGCGGTATGCCATGATTGCATTAAGGATGAGAAAATTCTTCAAGAAGGCGGTAGGCAAGTGCACTTTGATGGAAAGAGACCAGAGGATTTGACAAGTCAAAGTCGAAGTGCTACAAGTGTAAAGAGAAGGGTCATTTTGCTAGGGGTGTACTGTAAAGGAGGGTAATGAGGAGAAGAAAAGGGATTCCTTCTATCCTTGACATGCTGAGAAGGATGACAAGAATCAGACTGGGTTGCTTACTTTGGAAGCTGGTGTGGTAAATTGGGGAGAGCATCCTACAGAGGGGACAGAAGTCAAGCATGCTCTTATGGCCATAAGCTCAAGCAGTGAGGTAACTTTATGTTCAAAATTGTGTACTGATTCATACAATAAATTGCAGTCCCTTTATGATGAACATATGGGTCAAATGGGTGATCTATAAGTTAAATTACTTGCTTATGAGAATGCTGTTAAAATATTACAAAAACAAGTAAATAATCTTCAAAAACAAATGCTTCTCTAAATAAAAAGATTACCTTCTAAGGTAATGAAATTTTTAAAAAGGATGAGAAGCTTAGAAGATATAGGAGAATAGGAATGAAGGCAGTAAAAGATAAAGAAGAGATGCAAAAGATAGTTAATAAATGGCAAATCAGTAATAAAAACTTGTGGAGGCTTATTTATTCAGGAATATGTTCTACAAGTAAAATTGGTTTAGGGTATGGGATAAAATCAGATAAAGAGGTTTTAAGTTATGAGGAAGAGGTGATAGAAAATGTTTTTGTTAATTCAAAAAGTAATTTTGAGGATATTACAGATTTGCTAAAACAGACAATTACAAGGGTGTTCCACCACCAATTAATGATGATTATACCCCTAAAGTTGAGAAAGAATATGATAAGTCCTTATTTGACTATAGCAAATGGAAGAACCCTGAAACTGTTGCTTCTCAGGACTACTCTATTAAATTTACTGGCTGTCAATCCAATGACAGTAAAGGATTCTGTGAGAAAAGTTCTGACACCAATGTCTCAGAAGGTAAGACCAATGAATACTCTTCCTACCAATCTAATGACAGTGAAGGATCCAGTGGAAATACCTCTGAATGTTCTTTAAAACTTAAGCCTAAGCCTATAAGGATAACTATACCTGCTTAAAAAAGTGAGCCTCATCAGCCAAAACAACCTGAACCAGTTAAACCTAGTGTGTCTCAATCTAATCTAAGATCAGACTCACCTAGCTTTGTTCCTCAAAGGACAACTCCTAGGCAAAATATAGAGATATATAGCACTAATGTAACATATTGGATTTCACAAACACATCATATCATGATCAAGTGGGCGTATAATCCAAGGTTTTAGAGAGAGAAATAGTTAGAGGTTTGGGAACTTAGTGAGAGAAATTGAAAGTATTATTATGAGCTCAACTCTCTACCTTGGGAGGTAGAGTATTTATAGTCTTACACAAATCGCCACCCTCTGGCTGTGGATCAGGCATACAGGTGGGTAAAGACCCGTTCATCCTCCACGGTGTTACTTAACTAAATACAACTTAACATTAAATAATCTACGACTACGAGCTTTTAACGATTACATATACTTGAGGTGACCGACTCTTTAATAACTGGATTTACTAAATCCTAACAATCTCCCCCTAAGGGAGGTCACCTCAAAAATACATTTAATACAGGTAGATATTACAATAAGACTGTCCTTGGATTCTTGTTAATGTTCTTTGCTTTGAAGCTCGTAGTCATTAATTCTTCATTTTTCCATGTTTGGTTAATCCAAGTGGAGGTCTTTAACTGATCCACGTGATAATGAATGTTGAGTCAGTTTTGAGATCATAAGCTATCATAAATCTCAGACTCATCCTTTGTGGTGTTGGTATTATGTGATGGTGTGACTTTTGGACCGACATGCTCACATTCTGGATCATGATTTCTTCTCATCAGAGTAGCGGAAGCTTTCGTTGATTCATGATATTGGCGTGCGTAGCGAAGCATGGAGTGAAAATATCAGTCGTTGATGCACTTATCATGATTTCTTTAGAGATGAATGTGTAGTGTGAGCATGCGGCTATGGATTGACCGCCTCATTCGATCACCGCAAACGTAGGGCGACCGCATACAATGATTAGCAATAAAGTGTGCGAAAGTGTCTTTGATCACTTCGTTGAATTGAGGTACACGCCCATGGTTCCCGTTGATCGATTACAAGTAATGCCCGTGATCGGTATAATTCGAAGAATTTCCTTGACAGGTTTCGCAATGCTCTAGTTTGTTCTCAAACCGAAACGTCTCAAAGAAGACAACACGGAGTGAGTGAACCAAATAATTGAGATTCATCGATTGATGAAAAGAGATTTGAAAAACAATCATGTACCGCTCAATAGAAATTGTTTTGCAATACAACGAAGGTTTTAATGAAAATCAATTATCAATCATAAACACCTTTAAATTTTGAAACATTAATACGGTCGATGTGCTAGAGAAAATATTTTTAAGCACAACGACCGGTTTTTCAAAGGTATTCGTCAATCCATAACTGAACCGAGATTGATTCAAAAGATTGAATCGCCCCATTGTTTATGTTCGGTTGTTACATGGTTGATCTATTAGATAGATCTCACATGCCACCCACCGTGAGCTTGTTTGATGTTGGCTCCGAAGGCTTTCCATCTTCATTGTGAATATGTTTGCATATCACTCGGATGTTACAGCAATACCACAAGGATAATGCGTAGGACTCATAAGATATAATCTCTCTTTCCATATTGTGTGAAACGAGTCTTCATTGATGATGTCCTAAAGAGATTTATATGATAATCTCGTGGCTCTAGACTCAATTGTGCATATTTGGTTCCTATGCGGAGACTAGGGAGAGGGTCTCCTTCTTCAATATCAACAAACTCTAAGAGAAAGTCGATAGATAATGTCGGTTACTGTGAGAATGAAACAAGTCCTTTTAAGAGGAACTTGAGTAGCTTGGGAAGTTGTAGTGCGGTCGTCCTTTGGGTCCATGACGTCTTGTCTTCAATACCGATGTTACCTTGGTAACCACCGTAGCATATGAATTGAACCGGTTTTCGCCCTAAGGTTGAATAAATGGAGGGCTATTTATTTTCACCTTTTCTCATTCAATTCTTTTCATTCTTCAACCCCTTGCTTGCTTATCGAGACTTCATTACTAGAATCTTGTTGGGTTTATTCGGTTCTAGCTCTATCTTAGTCCGCACTCTTCCCATATCTCACTTTTCTCCTTTTTCATCATACCTAAGGACTCTACACTATCTAGTGGATTGTCCACAGGTAGATCCCTCCGGCTCTGGCGGGATCGTGGAAACGAATACCTAACCTAACCATCCTTATATCACCATACATAAAGTAAATTTGGTCGGTCTATTTGATATTGTTCATCTGCCATTGGAACCAATTGAAAACCATTTAAAAATCAATCCAGATACTTGTGAAATATTATCAAAGCGTTTTGTACCTGAATTATTTTTGATATTTTTAGAAAAAGAGCTCCCCCTCAACATGTGCATCATGAATTTGAAATCGTTTTGGCACACGGAGGCAAGAGGAAGAATTAACTTCTTTGATTATCATTTTTTAAAAGATATCAACATCACTTCCCTGATCAAATCAAGTAGATAAAGCATATTAGGGAAGGATGGGGTTTTCAAAAGTTTGCTCCCCTTCAATATGTGCCTCGAGGTTTGAAATAGTTTTGCACATATTAGAGGGAACCTGCACTTAGAGACAAATCAATCATGTTTCAATTATTTGAGGTTTAAAAAGATGCTCCCCCTCAACATGTGCATAGAAAATTTGAAATCGTTTGGCACATGTGGGGAGGAAAGCTTGCTAAACACTTATGAAACCATTTATCGAATTATCAGTTTACATCCAATTTAAATTACAAATTCTCCCCCGATCACAATTTTCAAATCATTTGAGATTTGTGATCTCTGTAGATTTAAATTGATTTTGAAAGCTTTTGAGGAGAATTGTGACTTGATTATGAAAACATTTTAACTGATAAGGATCGGATTTTGAGACTTTACACTCCATTGCTTAAACATGCGTGATTATCTTTTGAAAACAATTGTATGACAAATAACCTTTTGATTTAATTGAAATCATTCTCCCCCTCAATCAATACATAAGTTGTTGATTGAGAGATAGGTATTTTGACAAATGTTAAGACCATATGATTTTCAAAAATAGAGTTCGAGTTATTTTTCAAAGCTATTAGTTTTCATTAGATATCAATTGATTGTTTATAGAATCAGAGCATGAGATTTGAAAATTTAGGATAAAGCATGGCTCTGTTCTTTCTTTGAAAGACGGGTTACTGCCTGAAATGACAATAAACCATAGTTTCATTTTCTCCCAAAAATATTTTTGATTTTTTTTTTTTTTTTATTTATTTTTTTGAGAACATTCGAACAATATCTAAAGTCCCGTGTCATTCTTTGAATGACAGCACAAAGACCGTAGATATTATCGAATCGAGAAAAGCATGACAAGATGACAATTTTTTTTGAAAGTTTTATATTTTTCTATTAGCTTTTTGAAGGTTTTGTAATTTTGTATTTTGCTTTTCGAATAAATATTTACAAGAGATGGATGAAGAAAGACCTTTACTCCTCATCTTCCTCTTTAAGACGTTTGAGTGTTTCCGGTTGAAGACTCTTTAGACCAAGTCGTAGTGGGATAAACTCAAACGTTCTCTAGGAAAAGCTTTGGTGAAGATGTCGCTAACCGGTATTCGGTTCTCACAAAATAGAGTTCCACCACACCATTTTCTACTTGCTCCACGATGAAATGATGTCGAATGTCGATGTGCTTTGCTCTTGGGTGTTGAATGTTGTTGCATGAGAGCAATAGCACTTTTATTATCACGATGCAGAGGAGTTTTGTTGAATTCAAAGCCATAGTAAGATAATTGGGATCTCATCCATAGGATTTGAGCACAACAAGATGACATGGCTATGTATTCACCTTTGTAGGAAATAGAAGTACTCATTTGTTTCTTTGAAGACCAGACTCACAAGCTTATCACCCAAAATCGAGCACCTCCGCACGTACTTTGACGTGTATCTTGTCATCTGCATGATCGATTCGTGCATAGGTCGTTAGTGACATACCGGTGTCCTTGGTACCAAAGTCCCATATTAATGGTTCCTTGGAGATACCGAAGACCCGTTTAACCGCTTCAAGGTGGTTTTGGTAGGCTTAGCGATATCTAGCACACATGAAAACAACGAGCAGTATGTCGGTCTCATCGTCGTGAGGTACATCGTGATCCAATCATACTACGATATTTCATTTGGTCTACCATGATCCCTGAGTGGTCCTCATCCAGTTTAGTACGCTCTATCATGGGAGTGTCAATAGGGTCACAAGAATCAAATCCAAATTTCTTTAAAATCTCATTTGCATATTTAGATTGATTCATAAAAATGCCTCTGGGACTTTGTGAAATTTGTAATCCTAAGAAAAATGACATTTGTCCCATCATTGACATTTGAAATTTGGAACCCATTTCATTTGAAAACGGTCACATTCATTGGGGTCGATCGAGGCAAAAATAATATCATCAACATATATTTGAGCGTGAATTAAATGTTTGCTCGACTTTCGGTGAACAATGTCGGATCAATGCTCCTTTCTTTGAATCCAAGTAGATAGAAGAAACTTTGATAAAGTATCATACCATGCCCTTGGAGCTTGCTTCAAACCGTAAAAGAGCCTTCTTCAAACGATGAGCGTGGTAGGATGCTCGGATTCACAAAGCCTTCGGGTTGGTCAAGTATCGACTTCTTTCGGATATCCGTTAAGAAAAGCCGTCTTTACATCCATCGATAGACTACCATGTTCTTACTTGCGGCATTAGTCAAGAAGATTACGATTGCCTCGACACGAGCAACTGGAGCAAATGATTCTTCAAAGTCAATACCATCCTCTTGACGGTGTCCTTTTGCAACCAATCGAGCCTTGTTCTTTAAAACATCACCATACTCATCAAGTTTTACTTTGAAGATCCACTTAAGAGCAATGATCATAGCATAATCTGGAGCAGGTACTAATTCCCATACATCTAGTCGATCAAACTCATGAATTTCTTCTTGCATGGCATTGAACCAGCTGTCTTCATTCATGGCGGTTTTAACATATTTTGGTTCGACCTTAGAGAGTACGGAGTTGAAGAAGCACCATAAGGCATCGGTTGCAAGTTGTTTCCGCGTGGATACTGGATGAGAGAGGTTTCCAATTATGTTGTCCAATGGATGATCATGTGTCCATTTTCTAAGGTTTTCATGTGGTTGTTGTTGAGGAACTGAAGTAGCAGAGTCGATGTCTCCTGATGAAGATGGTTCTAATGATGATTCAGGAGAAAATATATTTTCAAAGGGGGCATCTTCAGTAGTAGCAAAGGGATTATCTCCATCATTGGTGCGAAACAATTCCATGATGTACAATCGACGATTGATGATTTGTTGATGAGATTGAGTGATCGCAGCAGCGCTTCTTGACTTAATGACATTGAAACCGAAAGGTTAACTTCATTGGAGGAATAGAAGTAGCCTCTATTGATGGAATTGACATATCATTCGCACTTGGCTCATAGTGTTCATCAAACATTGGATCAAATAATTTCTTCAACTCATCTTCTAAGGAGGTACATAAGGAGTTCTTGGTGATGGACTTAGAACTAGAGTAGGCGATAGGACTACTTGGTGAGGGTTGAGTTGCGGGTCTAGAACTGGATTGTCCGGAGCCATTTGCCGACAAAGACATCGAACGTGACATGAATAGTTTCCATGATATCTCGAGTTCTTTTGTTGTAGATTCGGTAACCTTCTTGTTTGATGCATAACCTACAAAAACTCCAATGTCCGCCTTAGCACTTAATTTACCTAAATCTTGACCGTCATTTGTTGGATAACACAAAGCACCAAACGCACGAAGGTAGGATATATCAGGTTTTAGTTTATGGACAAGTTCATATGGAGTTTTCCATGAGAGGCGTGTATAAGGGAACGATTTTGGGTAGTAAGCGGTGGCAATGGCTTGACCCATAGAAACATTGGAACCTTTGAATAAATTAGCATTGTTCTTGCGGCTTCCACAAGAGTTCGATTTCGTTTTCAACTACACCGTTCTATTGAGGAGTTCGTGGAACACTTCTTTGATGATTGATTCCAACACTTTCATAAAAGCGAATTAAGTCTTTGTTGACAAACTCGTGCCATTATCTGTTCGAACAATTCTAACGGTATTGTTGAGTCGAACACAAGTCGTTTGATAAGTTTGATGATGACATCCGGAGTTTCATCCTTTGTCCTCAAAAACTTTACCCAAGTAAATCGAGAGTAGTCATCAACAACTACTAGAATGTATTTCTTCCCATTTATCGTTTGCACTCTCATTGGTCCCACAGATCCATATGAAGGGTATGAAGAACTTCCATTCTTGAGTTTGTGGGTTTTGGTTTGTGGGCATATTTCGTGCTTTTTCCCAATTGGCAAGTGAACAAAGATGATCTTTTCATATTTTAACTGGGTAAGCCTCGACAAGATCCTTTACGGAAAGGTTATTAATGGTGCCGAAGTTCAAGTGATTGAGACAACGATACCATAACCATGATTTTGTTTTGAAGCCTTTGACAACAAGCGGATTGGAGAGGACTTCATCGTGTCTTCGATAGAGATGGTGTATAAATTTGAACCACGAGTTCCTCTTAACAATTCCACACCATCAAGTTCTCTAACAAAACAAGTATGTTTTCTAAAAGCCACTTCTAGATCGGAATCACGAATTGACCAACAGAGAACAAGTTATGACCAAGACCTTCCACATAATATACCACGGAGATTACAGTTTACCAACAACATAATCTACATAACCCATAATTGCACCAAAATGGTCGTTCCCGAATCTAACGGTCCGATGAATTTACTCATGAAGTTCATGAGCGCGAGCGATCTCCAGGTCATATGCTTGGAACAACACGAGTCCGGTACCACCGAACGATTTGAACGATCTGCAGTTGAACACGAGACAAGAATGGATAATCGGATAATTGGGATCCCCATGCAAGATGGGGTTCCATTTGGTTAGAAACGATGATTGGAACACCCACATCGGGAGTAGATGCAATGGAATTATCGAAATAGATGCGATGCTAGTGTCCGTATTTGACCTATTCAAAGTATGTTCACTTCTTAAGGGAATAGTTCTACCAAGAGGCATCCTTTTCTAGTGGGCATTGACTTAGCAAATTTAGGGCCTGACTCATTAATCTTACGGCCAATAGGTATCCATTGATAACCTATATTACTAAATTTCCTTCCTGTGGGTTTCTACTATTTTTAACTTTCTTTCGCCTTTGTCTTTTTGCCTTCTTAGCTTGATTTTTAACATTACAGCTTTAATCGGGCATTTGTGAGATTAGACAAATCATTCACACCACATTCATGATTAGTAATGTAAATCAAGCGATCATCATTACATGGTTTGCGGATAGTAGCGTAATTCAAATTAATTACAAGACGCTTATAGCTAATACTAGAATCAACACGATTCATTTTATTCAACTCAAACTTAATCTTCTCTCTTCCAATGCACATTCTTAGCTTGCAGGTCCTATCTTGCTTGGTATTGCACGGAGGCTTTGACCCGCTTGCTTTTATGTCGTGATTAATCCTCAGAGGGAATTATGGGAACATTAGTTGGTTGATCTACTTTTGTATTCTGAACTAGGCGTGCGGAGATCCGAACTACTTGAAGGCACATTAGAGTTCACTTTCTTAATCTTGGGCATAGAATGGTTTGTATACTTGGCACAAGGCATAGAACAAGGCATCACAGACTTTACCTTTCGCACCTAAGGATTTAGGACATGTTGCTATTAAACATTCTAGCAGTTCTTGAGATCGTTTGGCTTTGAATGCAAGCAAACCTAATTTCTCTATCAAGCGGCTTATTTATGAAATCCTCTTCCACAATCTCACGGAGACATTCTAGACTATCCTTTAGGTGAGCAAAATAGTTATGAAACACAAGTCCATTATTCCTAAGATGAGGAGGAATGTATTTTTGATCATAGTATATTTGCAATCGAGGATGACTTTGATGCAATATTCTCATTAAATACAAGTGGCAACATCCCTTTTCACGACTCCTCGATTCTCAATTTTTTGTAAGACGTTATTTTTTCGTTGTTCTTGTCACAGTGACTTTCATTGAATCATATAACTCTTTAAAGTGTCGTTTAACTTTTCATTTTCTTCTAGAAAACTCTCGCTTTCTTTTTGTAAAACATTAACCAAGTTTTGAAGATGAAAAGTTTGAGAATCTTGAGAATCTAAAGGAGGAGGCATTTGGGAGCCGATCACATTGTTCTTTTCACCCTTTAATTGTGAAATTTGGGCTTTCAACTTTACGATCGTGTTACAATGAGCTTGAATCTGTTCGTCACATTTGTTTATCTGAAAAATCGCATCAAACTCGGAACATCGATGATGTCTTGATATTTGAGGTTTTGACATTTTCTTTAAGATGTTGATATTTTAGTTGCAAATCAAAATGTTCAACTTCTAGTTTAGAAAAATGTTTTACCAAATTATCGTGATCATTCTGATCAATTTTCTCATGCAATTTAGAATTAGTTTTTTCAAGCTCAATGACACGATCATGGGAGACTTTCAGAGCAACAGATAATTCATGAAATTGAGAAGAATTAATGGAACAATTCATAGTAGTGTAAAACACATCTTGAGTAATACATTCAGAAATAAGATTCTCATTCAAGGGATGCAAGTTCTTCCTCTCAATCTCATTATATTTTAATTCTCGCTCATAGTCACTAACCTCAATGATCATTGCGTCAAATTCTTTTTCCATTTCTTTAATATCCGAATCCATCCCTTTTTAAGACTCTCAAATTAACCTTTTAGTTGTTTAAAGAAAGGCATGACCTCAGTTAAATAGCATTCTTTAGTTTGCTCAAAGCCCCTTTCCCCTCCAGTTATCCCAGTGGGTGTGATCCTTTTCTTACAAGTTTTATCAAAATCAACAAATAATTGAAAAATAACATATTGACTGATTAAGGTATTGCTCTTAGTGGCAATAGTTCTAGGAACTAAATGCATTGGTGTATTCGGAGGATACACAGTCACTGCAGGCACTTTCCTAAAGGGAGGGTTTATTTCAACAAGATTTTCTACTTTTTGCTTATCTAAGTCCTTTTTCCAGAACACTTGTCCAGGCGTTAACAACGTTTGAGGCTTAAACTTGTTCAAGGAAATCTAATTTTCCTTTTTGTAATCATGGGGTCTGATCGTTATGTTATTCTCTTTACACGCACGATCGTTAAGCTTTTTATCCATTTTCTCCCTAGATGCATCATCTAATTTTCTATCTTCCTCGGTGCACTCAATGCAACTAGGTTTCGCCTAGGTTTAAGAATCTCATTGCCATCATAGATTACATTTTGAGCGACTTTGCTTTCTTACCATACTCGGGGTTGGATTCCTTTATAATGGGGATACTATGCTTATCGCTTAAGACTCTATGATTAGTGATCATGTGAGCGATCGAATGGTGTTCCTTGTACGCACACCTTATTTTCAAGCTTGTTTTTCAAAGTTTTTAGATTTGAAAAGTCATTCAAAAGTTTTGATTCCTTAGCATTAAATTCTGTTTAAGCACTTTAACATTATCTTGAAGCTCTTTCTTTTCTTAACAGCTTTAGAAAGCTTTTCTTGTAAGGAGTTTAACTCTTGTTTTAACACTTCTTCTCTAAAATTACTTTTTCGATAATTGCACGCATTTGGTTATCCAACTCCTACTCACGAGTAGTTAACTCAAACTTAGCACGTTGTTCATAAATGGCAACTTGTTCTTTATAGGCATTCGTTCGTAAATAACAGAATCATCGGGCACATGCGATGTATTCATCAAAAATATAGTCATCATTGATCGCAGAAGATGATCACTTGGTACAATCTCACTTTCACTTTGTTTCACATATTGATCATACGGACAACATTGATATTACCCATATTTTCAATATCCGACTTAATAGTTTCAGTTGATTGTACTTTGTCATGTATCGCTTGCTCATCAACATCATCGTATAGTTTTAATACCTCGAGATGATTGATTCCTTGGATGGACCAAACTGTTGTGGTGATGAGACCTTTGGAGAGACCATTGGAGAAATGCTAGCCATGAAAATTGTCTGCATGCGGTGAGGTTCATCATCGATGTCGAGTCGTATGCATCACGATCGTGACTTGAAAGGAATTCGATGATTGTGACCTATCTCTGAATTGGTCGCTCATCCACATCCGCATCATATGTCTTGGCATTGCCCTCGAAGAAACAAAGAACTCATCTTCATCCAAAACGGCACCATTATCCCGAGCTTGCACAAGTAACATCTTGTCTCAAGTACTCTGCATTTTGAGGACGTTTTGGAGATGTGCGTTCCTTGCTATATGTCCATCACCACCACGCTTGTAGCACTTAATTGGATTTTCTTGACCTTGATTTCCATTCCTTCCACGATTCTCGATTTGCGACATAACCTCCACCTACTCCACCTATTCTCTGCTCATATTGTCTTCCTTGAATGGTTGCACCATAACTTTTCCATCTCGACAACAAGCATGATTGTGTAGATTGGATGCGCTCGATCTCATTGTTAGTATGAAGGCATTGGTATGTGGATTAAGGGTCAAGTTTTGTTTAACCATAAGAGCCAGTTGATTGATGAAGTGTCCCATGATCGCATTAGCATCGACTTGCTTGAAGCTCGGATCGGGAATGAGTTTATGATTACCATTACCCGTGGGTATGACTTGAGAAGCTTTGGTTGTAATACCAACATTGGTGTAGAAAAGTGTTGAATCATTAGATGAGCTTGTTTCTCCTCGGTTGGTTTTGAACTGCTCAAGAATCTTTTTTCAAACATAGCATGTCTCTCATTCAAGAAGGAAGGCATCTGATTACTCATAATTGGTGTTCTTCAATCCTTTGGTTAGCTTCACGGAGGTGACAAACTTGTGCCATTCGAGATTCATGTTGTTCACAAACTTTGAGTTCAATCGAATATTTGCACGATCATTTTGATATTCCTTATATCATTCACAAGTTTGTGGAATCTCACGTAATATTCATAGATACTCTCTTACGGTTTCATCTTGAAGTGCTCAAATTCATCATACATTTGTGATTCTATGTCTTCTTTAGTTAATTCGAGAACCCGATAGAAGCATCTTGACATTATCCCAAACGACCTTGGCTTCGTGTTATGATTGATAAGCTTGTAGATATCTTTTGGAAGACCTTGAAGTATAATGTTTGAAGCCCCGACACCGATATCGGCATCGAATCTCTTTTCTCCTTATTCACCGAGCTCATCATACGTCTTTGGTTTGTCCAAACCAAAGATCATGGTTCCATCTGCAGCAGAGATCAATTATGTCTCTTGTAGTCTCAATCGACACGGTCCTTCATCAATAGACTTGAGAATGTTGACTCCATTTTCCTTTCCAAGACAATACAACCTAATTCGTTGAGCCCATGAGTGATAGTCGATTCATCGAGCATGGGTGGACGAGTGTCTGAACCATTGCTTGAACATCCTCAACAACAGTGGAGATGATTGTAGGTACGTTGGTAGACATGTTTACTGATTTCACGGATTTTATAACTCTATGATTAAACCGGAAATAGATTCTTTCACGGATTTTACTAAATCAAGAGAAAATCATATTAGAAACAAGTATTAACCAAGTCGTTATAACCCTTGAACCAAGTCGCTAAGCACCAAGTCGCTAAGTAGCAACTCGCTAAACCTCAAGTCGTTGTGAATCAAGTCACTAAGCACAAGTCGCTAAGACCCAAGTCGCCAGACACAAATCGCTAAAGCACCAAATCGCTAAACAGTCAAGTCGCTAAAGAGCAACTCGCTAAGTATCCAAATCGCTAAGAGACAACTCGCTAAGAACTATAAGTACAAGTCGCTAGAAATAATGAAAGCAAGTCGCTACCCCTCAAAGTCACTAGCCGTAGTGGAGAATCCACTAACTTGTACTGTTTGTCGGCTTGTCTCAATAGACAAGTCGCTACGACTAACACTACAAATCGCTAGAAATTACTGAAGCAACTCGCTACGAAGAAATTCACAATGAGACTCAAGTCGCTAACTTGAAAAACTTCAAAAACACACTTTTCAATCCAAAACAAGTCCAACCACAGTGATTCAAGCTTTCTAAATCAAAACCCAAGCACTTACAATGATTCTAAACACAAAAGTACACTCAAAATTCAAACTTTAACACAAGAATTGATCCAATGATGCAAAACCACTAAACTTTTCAAACTCAAAACCATATAAAACCACTAGAAATCAAGGATATGAAGAAAGATGATCAAACCATGGCTCTTGATATCATTTGTAACATATTGGATTTTACAAACACATCATATCATGATCAAGTGGGCGATAATTCAAGGTTTTTAGAGAGAAATAGTTAGAGGTTTGGGAACTTAGTGAGAAAATGAAAGTATTATTATGAGTTCCAACTCTACCTTGGGAGGTAGAGAGTATTTATAGTCTTACACAAATCGCCACCTACGGTGTGGATCGGGCATACAATGGGTAAAGACCGTCCGTCCTCCACGGTGTTACTTAACTAAATACAACTTAACATTAAATAATCTACGACTACGAGCTTTTAACGATTACATATACTGAGGTGACCGACTCTTTAATAACTGGATTTACTAAATCCTAACAACTAATAAGGTTAACTGAAATGTTAGAATGGAAAAGGAGTTAGGTGCAGGTTACTCCTTTGATGTTAAAAGATGTTTTGTTTGCAATAGCTTAAGCCATCTGATTAGAGATTGTGACTTTCATGAAAAGAGAATGGCTAGAGAAGTTGAGGAAAGAAAGAAAAAGGCTGTTAACACTGGGAATGGGGTAAATAAACCAGTGTGGAATAATGTGAACAGGATTAACCATGCCAATAAGTTTATTACTAAACCAGTACCTGTTAATACTGGCAGTACTAATATTAATTTTGATAGATCAAGGGTGGGTGCTGGTGTTCAAGTTGGTACTAGTACGCAAAACTTTAATGCTGGTAATGTATTTAGAGTTAATACGGGTCATGTTAAATCTGGCCAGGCTAAAGTTAATTCTGGATATAGATCTAAACCTACTAGTCCATCACCCAGTCCTAAGTTTAGAAAACCAGAGGTGAACCAGTTAAATCAAAGAATTCATTATGGTTCTCATTCACCTATGAGAAGAGCCATGTCTAAAAATGCAGCTCAAATGTTTCAATCTTATGCTGCAAGGGGTAATTGGGGGACTGTTGTTAAGCCCTTGGCAGGTTATACTTGGAGACAGACCAAACCAAACTTCAAGTATAATAGTGAACCAGTTTCTGTTAATGCTGAAAAATCTAAAGGTCCACAAGGCAGACCCAAGCCTCTACAGGCCTGGGTCCGCAAGAGAAACTAATTTCACTTCTCTATGCAGGAACATCCTTATTTGAGCAATATAGGAATCTTTAACAGTGGATGTTTTGAGAAGATGGCTGGTAACAAGGATCACTTGGAGGAGCTTAAGGAAGTCCAAGGAGTTTCTGTTACCTTTGGAGGAGGCATAGGCCAACCTATGCATAGTTAGACTTTTTATGAAAGCATTATGAACAATTGAATGTTTGTGTGATTCGGTGGTTTTTGTGGACACCTTTTAATTTTGTGCTTGATACAATATCTTTGGTGTGCTTGAACAAATTCTATTTGGTTTCTTTATGGATTAATTTCGGTGGTTTTGAGTTAATTATGTCATTGTCCTGCATATTGTATTTCTCTTGGTTTTAGACTACTTTTTCGTGAAATGAAATATCTATCAAAGATAGGGGAGGCATGGAGGTTATACTAATGGATGTACTACTTTTCGGACTTAAAGCGGTGATGTCATACTTAAGTCTGTTTGATTGTTGTAAGTCTGATAGTGCAAAATTATTATTTGTTATTCATATTTTAAGTCTGGTTGACTGCTCTGTTTGAGGGGAGGAATAAGCCTAAGAGGAGGCTTATTGTCTCAAGGAGGGTTAGTACTATACATCTGGGTAAAATCTTGTATAGTGTGCATTTTTCTTTGTTCACTAACATTTGTGCAGATATTAGGAGAAGCAATCAGTAATGAAAGAAAAGGGTAAATCCATTCATTAAAAAGGCTGCATCCTAAGATGCAGCAGTACAAGAGACAACTTCATTACATCATCAAAAGAAAAGCACCTACACCATCTACTCCATGGCTCCCTTCCCTTTTCCACTGATATCCGGCATGCTCTGCTTACCCCTCCTCCCAACCACCTCCCAAACTTGGCGACTGGGAAGACCAAGCACCTGTTCTCTCTTTTGTGGTACTGGAGTGGGGGGAGCTGGCCTTTGTACAAGAGGAGCTACCACCAAAGCTCTGGAAGTTCCAACTACTTCATCATCATCAGTATCATGGTAGGAAGAAAAAACGCTGGCATAGAGTTCATTTCAGGTGGTGTCTTCCACATAAGATGGTGGAGTAGGAAGATCTTCGACAAGTCCCCGCGGTAGGGGTGTTCACGGGCGGTTTAGCTCGGTTCGGTTAGAGATTTTAACTATCCATCACGGGCGGTAGTTCATTTTACTATCCAAACCGAACCATACTAGGCGGGTAACCGGACATGCGGTATCCGAAATGAGCGGTTACCCACGGTTCGGGTCACGGTTAACCATTCAAAAAATTAATCGAATCGAATCAGGCGAACAATAACATAAATTAGAACGTAATATGTCATTTTAGTAAAATTATATAACATTAAAGATATTAGAATAATAGTAATGTTGTTGTGTCGCAATAGCAACATTCAAATTACCATATCTAACAAAATAACTAATAATAATTATTTGACGTTTATAGATTACGATCACATTAATCATATGTAATCCATGGACGTTAGTAAATGATCAAATTAGATAAGTAAAAATGCATTATATGATAAAAGTAGTGCAATAATATAGTTAATACTTGTACATTTTTATGAATGGTTTGTTAAAACTTACATGTATATTATACGCGGTTCGGTTCGGGTAACCACGGATAACTAAAAGTAAAAACCGAAACCGAACCGTGATAAGCGGGTTTTTCGGTTTCGGGTTTTCTCGGTTTCAGTTTCTTCGGTTATCGGTTTTTAGCGGTTTCGGATTGACCGGATCGGCTCGGTTCGTCGGTTTCTCGGGTTTTAAAACCCCTACCCACAGTCTTGGTCTGGTGTTGGATTTGTATTCATGAAGGTCGATTGTGGTGTGTAGGGGAGGAAAGTAGTTCTTCCATCCATCATTAGATGAAGAGCTAGATGATGAGTCACATGAGATTTCAACAATATCGTGGTTACTCATTGTAGTTGGAGTTTTGTAGGACTTTGAGAAGTTTAAAGGTGTGTGATGGTTTTGATTTGTGATTCAAAGGCTCTTTTTATAGGCAAAGTTCACTCAAATATCTTCACCGGCAACATTTAATGCGAGTTACTTTTAGTTGGTGAAGGAGTAAATATTGAAGATATTTTTACTGACAAAGGTTGACCATAAGAAGATTTTTCCCAGGGATTTTCTTTATCCATTTTTAGTTCTGGTTGTTCATATTGGTGGATTCATGGTTAAGTCTGGTGGCTTAATCTGTTACCATATTTTATAGGGTAACAATTATATTTCTATACTTTGAACTTATTCACTTTCCAAAGATAATTGAAACCCTACCAGTATATATACTCCTCATAACTCTGTTTTCTTATACGAGTTATAAAACAGAGTCAGTCGTGATCATCTATATTTCTTGTATCATCATGGTTTCTGCAGAATGGTGTGCTAAGAATGGTGTACAAATCAATAATGTCTTGGAGTTGTATACTAAGCTGTCTTCTAGAATTTCAGTTTTGGAACAAGATCTTGCTTTGACAAAACAGGTGTTGGGAGCTAAGGTGAAACAGTTGGAAGAAGACATCCAGAACTCACAAGCCAGACATGGTATTCTTAATGAGTCGGCTCAATCTCCAGAGTCTGTGAATAATCTTCATGATTCTTCCAAATAGAGGAAGAAATCAAAGTTCATTACCTTGAAGGGATGGTTCAAAATCTTGATCCAATAGTTGATTGGGAGATTTATTGGGATCAATTTGGAAAAGCTTGGAAGGTCATCAGATACAGTGGAGAGTTTGTTGTTCACAATCATCTCAAGGATTTAATAACATCTTATAATCGACAAGAGTTGGACAGTTTGTGGAGTTTAGTCTAACAGAAGCTCAAGATTGCTAACACGTCTGATGTTAAAGAGCAAGAACTTTATACAGAACTTCAAAGACTGTATGCACCTGATCATACAGATGTATATTGGAATTTTCCATATCAAGATTCTGGTGTGTCATGGAAATTTTATGATAAGTGTGATGTTCATCATTTGTCCACAAGAAGTGGAGTTGATTTGTTCATGTTGGCAGAAGTAGAATATCCATTGTATGCTGAAGTGCTTCAAGTAATGTTACTCTCAAAGCTTCAGTATGAAAAAGAATATGTGGCTGCTGAAAAGCTCATCAAAAGGATTTGTGATCAATTGTTGGCCAAAATAGTTGATCAGATTGAAGAAGAAACAGCAGTCAAACGGAGACGTATGAGGTAAAATTGCTTGTTAGTTAAAAAAAATAATAATTTTTTATGGTACTCAACTCACCATATCTGTGTGGATGAAGAGTTGCTAGCCCACAAGATCATGGCTTGTGGTAAAGGCTGTGAAAAACCGTGGCTAGTCCAAAAGGGTACAACTTTTGGTAAAGACTTAACAAATGTGTTGATAGCTGCTGGTTTGCTAAAAATCAAATGGTTATCAATGTACCATGGTCTTTTACACCAAAACATTGGCTACTCCAGTAGTGATGGCTACTTGGTAAAGAGACATCAAATCCATTAAATTTTCTATGATTCACCTCTCACAGAAGTTAACACATATGGAAGTGATGAGAATAGTATGAAACTTTCATGTTTTGATGTACAGATAGTCATAGCTACTGAAAAGACCATGGAGTGCTAAGAGTTTGTTGATATGATGCTGCATAGACCTTATAATGAAGACACTCTCAAGGATGCAGCTTAAAGATAATTCCAAGATCCTCAGGAGCTTAAAAGAACTTGAAGTTCACAAGTGAAGATCAAGTTAGGGGAGGATTGTTGGGAATTATATTTTGTAATGGTTAAGTCTAGTTAAGTCTGGTAGCAGTATTAGTTAAGTCTGTTTTAGTTAAGTCTGCCAGTACTAAAGATGTTAAGTCTGCCAGAACATAGTGTCGATGGTTAAGTCTGTTTATGTTCAAAACAGAATAGTTGTTAGAGTTATATTAGGAATATATATGAATGTGTAGAGATATCTTAGGAGAAGATATTTTACCCTTCTACAAGTTTGTTAGACAATTAGGGTTTACTTGGTGTATAAAAGGAACCCTAAGAAGTTAGGTTAAGGTACGGGTTGTATGCATTAGCTTTCAAGCAAATTAATAGAAATTACGAAGTTAGTTTATATTGTTCTTCATACTTTGTGTGTTAAAATTCCGCATTAACACATCAAGCTTTTGCTAAAGAGTTCTTCATATAGTAAATTGAATCTATTCAAGTTTACCATTAGTCATTCAAGGCTACTTAGATCCACTTAGATCTAGAAACTTTTGGACCTACAAAAACACACACTATTTGAAGTTGTTTGTTGGGTTTGAAAAAGTTAGTGAGTGTGAATACCATTGTTGGTTTACAAACATTAAGGTTTTAATCAAAGTAGGTGGTCTTAATTAAAGTAGGTATAGAAACATTAAGCTTTTAATTTGTGGATGTGTTGTGGTTTTTTGTTTGTTAATGTGGTTTTTGGTTTATTAATGTGGGTTTTGTGTTTATAAGTATGATTTTGTGTTTCTTGTAGTGTTTGATTTAATTCAAAAATTAATTGAAGATGATGAAGTATGTTTTATAAACCGAAAGTTTAATAAGCATATCAAATTTTGTTTTAGAAAAAAGAAATATTCATGCAAATATTTAAAAAGGGAAGAAGACAAAGGGTATTTTAGTCATTCAACTTTGGTCAAGGATTGTATTTGCATTCCAATGTTCAAAATAGAAACGTTAGCTGCACTTTTGAAAAGACGAGGACCAAGCATGCAATTTGGCCAAACCAGAAAGACCATGCAATTTACTCTTTTATTTAAGAGGAGAGTTATTTTACATATCAAACTTTTCTCACATAATAAAAGACAAGTCTTAGTCACTCATTTTTCTGTTTAGAAAAAATGGGGGGATTAATACATATTTAAATTAAAAATTCAATTACACAGTTCGAAATATAATATGTTATATATGGTTAAAAAACTTATGTTCATTTTATTCCATGTTTAAATATTCGAATATTCAAATTAGTATTTAATCAAATGTGATTTCTAATACAAGTTTCAACAATGAAATAAAAAGAAGAAAAAAAGTAAAAAAGTAAAAGTTTGTCGAAAGTATATCGAAATGTTTGTTTATAAAAAGATAATTAAATATTCGTCGTAATTGTGCAATTTTTTTTTGCTTAACAATTACCGCTTTAAGATTTTGGAAAAAATAAGATGAAAATGTGTTTGTTATCTAATTAAAAAATGAATTGCTAGAATTAATCATTTGATAAGTAAATATTTGCTATGAATTCAAATCTTTATTTAATTAATGACATCAAATCCAATCAACCTGGAGTGTAGATGGAACACGTCACCCCTGCATTTAGCCTTGTGAGTAATAGGTGGCATTAGGGGTGTTCATGGGTTGGGTAATATCCGAATAAACCGAAAACCGAAATCGAACCGAACCAAAAATAACCGAACCGAACTCGTAACCGAACCAAATTTGCCAAAACCGAACCGAACCGAACCGAAATAAAAGTTCGGTTTTCGGTTCGGTTATGGTTTTAGCAATCCAAACCAAAACCGAATTAAATAAATATATATTTTTATATATTTAAATTAAAAAATATATTAAAACCCTTTTATAATATATATATATATATATAATATTTTTAAACTTGAAAATTATTTTTTTTCAAAAATATATATAAATAAATGAATAAATTATTAAATTTAGGTAATTCGGCCGGTTTTCGGTTATTGGGGTTCGGTTTTTGGTTTCGGTTCGGTTTAGTTAAATTTAAATTCGTTCGGTTCAGATTTGGTTATACCAAAAAAAAATTAACCAAACAAACCGATAACCAAACCAATGAACACACCTAGGTCGCACGTCAATTTTAATAAAGAAGGTATTGCGGCCTTGCTGGTAATTGATAAATGGACAAATGACACCCAATTATCCATTATTAATCACATATGGGTCATTGATAAATGGTCAAAGGATGTGGGTCACATTGTCGATTCATGAAAATTCCTCAAATCCTGTTAAGCAACATTTTTTCAAACAAAACTATAAATATATCTTGTACATAAGTAAATTTAGTTCATTAGGTAATTATTAGGGTATGAACTAAAATACTTTTTTCCTATTTTAGCAACACCAAGATGTAATATAAGTCGTTTCTCTTTTATGCCGGGTTCAAAACCTAAAGTCACTAGCCAAACATGTTCTAGATTTTTTCAAAAACAATAACATTCATAATCTCACCGGAAAGGAGAATGAGGAGGTTAAATATAAACAGATCCTACCCCTATTAAGGATAAACACGAGAGTAGAGAGACTGCTTTCAGGAGGACCTCCGACCAGTGTAAGTGGTGTACGTGTAAGGTGTGGAGAGGTGTTATGCTCAAGATATAAGAATGTGATAAAGAGTGCAATAACGACAATGAATATATAGAAACATAATACAAAAAGCAAGCCTACGACAATAAGGCAATAGATAAAAACATTTTTAAAACTTAAAGAAAAAAAGAATAAAGAGACAAAAATGCATACGCCACATGAGAATAACAGAACACATAATATAGACAACAGAAAGCGCGTAAGAGGGTATAAAGGGGGCATAAGGAAAAACATAAGAGCATACAAGCAAAAACGGATAACACAACCGGGCAGGGACACAAAAGGAAAAACGCACGCAAAGAAAAAGGGCCTAAAGACAAAAATAAAACCAAGACCTAAGAGAGCAATGGAGAACTAATCAAGGCAACGATATGGGAATCTATACATAATGGCAAAGCAAAAGGACAAAAGGCCTAATGGGAGACTAGCTATCGAACTCAAAACCTAAAAACGTAAGAGGCAAAGCTACTAAAAAGCTCCTAAAAACTAAAACATAAAAACTACCCCAAAACCTCAAGCAACCTAACCCTACCCGCCTATTCTAATTCTATCTCTCCACGTGTTCCTATAAGAGGTTCTGTCTTCGGACAGAGAAGCTCTTTCATGTCCGCTTAAGTCTATCTTCCCACCTAAGTTTTGGTCTACCGCTTCTCCATGAGCCATCGGCTAATAGAGCTTGACTTCCCTAACTTGTACTGCATTTGTGATTTCCTCTTGACATGAAACTTATTATCTCTATGAACTGTTAATTCAAACTCTATTCACTGACTATTATAACTTAAAAACTCACTGTAAATAGATGACTAGTTCCAAATGCAATGCCAAATACCCCTTTACGGGTGATAAACAGGTTTCAGTTTTTTATACTTTATGTTCAAGCCCTTACACACACTTGTATTGTACTTATATCCTTTTTTATTTGACAAGTTTCAGCGCATTATGTAGTCGTGCTCACAAAACAAAAGTAAGAATTTGAACAAACATTTTTACCTTTCTTGCCAATGACGGGTTCCTCAATTCAATCATTTCAATAACCTCCTGTTTAAACTAGATAAACCTAGCGTCTCCTCACATGCCGATAGATCGAATGAACCATATCCTCAAACATCTCTTGTAGGACGAAAATTATTTCATCGATATTCTGCCCTTGGCTCAAATGCGCTAATCGGGCAGCATTTTCATGTCTAGATTTTTTCAAATGAGTTACAAAGACACAGAGTTCTTTTGTCCCACACAATATACATAACCTAGCCTTAAATGTTATAATTAAAATGAGAAGCATCTATACTATCTAATATTTGATAATACTGTACCACCAAATATAGCGTTGCATTAAATTTTATTATTAAAAACACTTCCATATTTAGCACTATTGTACAACACCCAAATGCATCCCTTCACAATACTGAGCACTGGAGACTCTTCCTCCTTACATTTCTGTGCGCTCCTTCTTTCTGTTTTGGAAACTCATTAAAATTTTAAATTATGCGTTTCAATCTGAGCTCTTATTATCGGATTCAAATCATATCATATCAATTTCATTCCAATCAAAGTTGAATAATCAAAGTTGGTACAAAATTACATCCTACTCATGGCTTGGTAAGTATTTAGATCGATTGGTAAGTATTCAAATCATATCAATTTCATTCCAATCAAAGTTGAATAATCAATTTCTTAGGTTTGCTATGTCTGTTATGGTGAAGCAATCATTCGATTGGTAAGTATTTGTATCTATTCAATTTTTTAGGTTTAAATTTAATCGAGAATTCATTTTGTCATTGATTTTTGTAGGAATGGTGCAAAGAAATGGTGATTTCATGTGCCACTCATTAGTATGGTTCCAATTAGCATCAAAAGCTGTAAGCATCAATTTATAAGAACCTTAAAATTATGAATTGGGATTTTAGTAATTGGTAATTAATGCGTTTTTTGGGATTCTACCGATGCTTATATCTATGACTTTGGTTTGATTCAACGGATCCTTCAACCCTAACAAGTCAATCTTTGATTTAACCGATTCTTCAACCATAAAATTTGTAAGTATCGCATCAAGAAATAAACAAATGGATGTGATTTCTCCCAATTTTGAGCAAAAATTTGTTTATTTATTTATTTTTATTTATTTATTTATTTATTTTTGTGAATTAATCTTCTGGTAATGATTATTTTTTATGTTTTAATTCTTTTTGTTGTTGATCATATCATGAAATTGGTAATGATCTTCTCTGCGTAATTTGTATGTTTTCTTTAATTTTTCCATTTAATTTTCTTCCAATTGATTTTGATATGTCGGGTTGACTATGGTTAACCGCCTTTAACATTGCTTATTGATAGGTATAATCTTTAACATTAACATTGCTTATCGTTAACCGCCTATACGCCTAACTCAACAACTTTTTTTTTATTATCTAATACACTTTGACATTGCTTATTGATAGGTATGATGTGGAAGCAATTTCCGAGCTCACTTCTCTGGTGGATCCGAAAGCCTTTGAAAGTCTCTACCAAGGTGGAACAGAACCTTCACTAATCAAAGAACCACCAACTATCGCAGACAAGAGTGGCAACACAGAAACAATATCGACTTTGGCGGTGTCGCTTGATTACATGACGGTAGTGTTTGAATTATTTGCTTTAGAGCTTATTTGTAATTGGAACTTCCGATAAGCACATAAGACTTAGGTCCGTATAGTGGTATCAAATGTGTGAGCCAAAGTTTATTTCAGAGAAAGCTTAAGTAGTAAATAACGGGATGCGTAAACTAAGTCCGTGTGCATAATAATGTCTAGAACACTTGCTTAAAAACTAAGGGTTGCAATTATGTTCTTCCTTATGAACAAAGAACTTACTGTGCACGAAATGCGTACATTATTTCGCATATAAACCCTTTAATTTTCATGTTATGATCTAATGCATTCGCCTTTTGGGTAAAAACCTAAGGTGAATGCAGACGATCTTGATAACGCCACACGCGACTTTCGGGGTCAAAGGAACTTCCTTTCTTCGAGCAAGTTTTATAACACCTAGGCAAAGGAACCTAATCATTGTAGTGTAGTATTAGGGTAAGCCACGGGTATTGATATCGTTCTCTGGGAATAGGAATGCTAGTGAGAAGTTACTACGCTAAGGTTGGGGTTGAGGAAGATTATTTTTTATCTTTTTTGTTTTTAGGAAATGGAAAGGTACGAATCTCGGGGTTTGGATTTGGGGTTGGTATTGCTACCGATTACTCTACTTATCTAATTATCTAATCTAAGGTGATGTAGTCTATGTCTAATTATTGTGTGCTCGTATGATACTTTAAAGATGTGTTTACTTAGGTTTTACTACTCCTTAATTATCTCTTATTGGTGGTTGAATTGTCACGTCCTTATTCTTAATCGCGTTGTGTATCTAAAGTCGTAGGGTATGCGTTTATCCCTAACTCTTTGAACTTACCAAAGTGGTCTCGCTCTACAAAACCCACTAGGAATATAAACTCTAACTCTAAAGCCTCTTTGGATGGTTTAGCTTACAACCGCTCTAGGTGCTATAACCTAAGGTTCACAAAGATTAATCAAGCATTAAGTACACAACGAAT